>CM076687.1:1909077-2419077 GCA_038501925.1 Xenopus petersii
TCAGCTGTGAGGTAAGGAGGCAGAACCAAAGGCAAAGCATCAGCTTAATTGGATGACTTACACAGGGGGTTGCTTGCCCCGCCCCAATTTTCTGAGGGGAAGAAAAGGCCTCAGTGATTCAGATTTCCCGCTCACAGTGTTTGTAACTCATTGTGTCTGAGGTGCTACTGACAGCTGGAGACTGGAGAAGAAATAGATGAATTCACATCCAGTATAACTGAGCAGTCACTATAAGTCATTCTGCCTCTGTGTAACTGAACAAAAATCATTGTATTTCCCCTGGTCACCAGCCATATAAAGGGGCCTCTTCTCCACAACACACTAAACATTTCTTCCGAAAATAAGGAAAAATAAAATAATAAGACTGACATTGGGCCCATTGAGAATCCCCGTCTGTGTGATGCTAAGATGTAACATTAAAGTGAAACTTCATTGGAATCTGCCATTAGATCTGTAACTAAGTCTATAATTAACAGCGCTAACGAGTGCGTTTATTATATTGGCTACTTTTACTCTGTATTGTCAGGAGAATCCTGTGGTGATTTTATTTGAAAATTGCCTTCACTAATGGGCCTTTTCATGTATTTTCTTCTAGGATCAGCACAGCCCATCTTTTCTGTGTGCGTCTGAATGGGCAGCTAACGGAGGTGCCAGGGTCCTGTCTTTGGGCGCCAGCAGCAGGGATAGAGAAGGGACATGGCAAGGTAACTGGCTCTTATGGTCCCTCATGTTTGTGGGGCGGCCTAGAGAGAATGATCAGTGGGTGTATTAAGTATATTGGATCTGATTCATCTCCTGGACCTGATGCCCTATGGGAGGCCACTTTAATAAGTCTCACCCCTGAGCGGTAAAGCTTTGCTTTGTTATTAAAGCAGAGGGAATTGGCGGCCTGAAAGGTGTAAGAGTGATGTCATCGAGAGGCCAGGGCTACCGGGTCACCATCAATTCACCAGCCTGATAGGAGCGGAGTTTAAATTAGAACTGTCCCATTTATTAAACATTGTTTCCCTCACGCTAACATATAATACGTTAATGTTTTGTTTAGGGATGCACCGAATCTACTATTTTGGATTGGCCCGATCCCGAATCCTTCGCAAAAGATTCATCCGAATACAGAACCGAATACCGAAATTAGGGTTGGGAAGGGGAAAACATTTTTTATTTCCTTGTTTTGTGACAAAAAGTCACACAATTTCTCTCCCATCTTCTAATTTGGATGCACCGAATCAAAGATTCGGGATTCAGCTTTTTACAGCAGGATTCAGATTCGGCCGAATCCTTTGGCCCGGCTGAACCGAATCTGAACCCTGCTGAAAAATGCTGAATCCCGAACCGAATCCTGGATTCGGTGCATCCCTAGTTTAGTTATAGTAAGTTAGGTTGAAAAAAGACACACGTCTATCAAGTTCAACCTTAAGGGGCAGATTTATCAAGGGCCGAATTTCAAATTGGAATTTTCGAGTTTATTTTAGTGTAATTCAACTAGGGAATAGTTAATTCAAGTACCATAAAGAACCCTAAAAGCAAATTCACATAATATTTACTTATAGCAAAATTTAATAAAGGTCAAGATGAAAATTTATTTAGAAACAAAAAAAACACTTTTCAAACACAGATTGAGAATTTTTTTTTTAATCAGATGTTTCAGAAGTATCAATTGGGCAGCACCTTCCCAATTGTCAATACCTGTGCCAATAAGCCAGTCAAGGTCTTCTTAGAGCAGTAATGGACCAACAGCAAGTGTCCCACACCCTTCCACATCCCTAGTGTAACCCCCTCCAACATACGCTGCTAATATAACCTTTCTGCTGCCTTTTACTTTCCTCTCGCTGCACATATGCCATTGGACATAGCCATCACTAGGCACTTAGTTATTATATATAAATACTAAACCTTCCAATTGCAACTCTTTACCTCTTGTACTGGTTATTGGTTGTTTTCTAAGTAAATCTGTATGTTCAGTGTATAGACTCAGGGCCGCCATCAGGGGGGTACAGTCGTCCCAGGCCTAAAAGCTGAACCAGAAGTTCCAAAGCAGCAAAGACATGAAGTGA
This sequence comes from Xenopus petersii, assembly GCA_038501925.1. Lineage (NCBI taxonomy): Eukaryota > Metazoa > Chordata > Amphibia > Anura > Pipidae > Xenopus > Xenopus petersii. The sequence goes on from CM076687.1 coordinate 1,911,132, forward strand.
CAAAGACCCTAATAGCCGAAGACCCAAAGCCGGGAACACAGCCAAAGCCCCGAATGGAGGCGAAGCCACAAAAAGGCCTGAAGTAACCAAAAGAGGCGAAGCTTAAGCCCCAAAAGGCGGGGCCTATGGTTGTGGATGGGGCCCAGAAATATTTGTTGTACAGGCTCATTTATTGTGCAGCGCTGCTGAATATGTTGGCAGTTTAAAGGACAAGGAAAGGCTTTATCCCAATTTGTTATTATGTTGTACCACCTCCTTTGGTGTACCTGATCGCTAAATTCTTTTGGCAAAACTGTTTCCAGAAATCCTTCTGCGCCCTCGGATAATTTCACCCATTCATCTTCAGTTGCAGCCGCCATGTTTCCGAGTGCGGCGTCATCAATATGACCGCAGCTTACTATGAAATTAAACTGCCCCCTGACTTCAGCACTTAACTGAAGCAATAGCTTCAATACAGCACATGAGTAAACAGGATTAAACGTGCACACAACTTTTATGTTGTCCAAAAAGAGCTGTAAATCACTTTAATGGCAGCCACAGAAAGAAGAACGCAGCATAAAGCACACACCTTGCTGCTGGTTTGCCATTGGTGCAGGCCAATTAACAGGCCAAGTTGGCAGCCAGGACTGACCTGTATATAAGGCCAAAACAATATCTGGCCACATACTATGTATCTAGATTTAAATAAACTGCACATTGTCTATTTTTCAACCCAAATCTGTGGTTCAGTTTGTGGAAAACGTTCTGATTCCATCGCTGCCCCTACACTGACTGACCAAAATAATGGCGCCAGGCCGCTTAGCCTAATAGCACCATTAGAATAAAATACATCACAAAATAGATTTGTTTTATTATAAAAATATATTTCAAAATATACATACAAAAATATATATATAAATATAAATATATATATCATATAGTACAAAAATATAAATGGTATTAATAGGTTGAGGCTGAATTTTTAGGAGTTTGAAATCTTCTCCAGTCCCACAAGCTGAGGGTATTACTCCTGACAGTTGATATTGTCCTGTGCACTGTTACTATTTTATAAGACTTCTGGCATCTCTTCAAATTTTGTGAATGCCTTGTGCACGTCTGAGGGAAGCGGCTGCATACTATCTGTGGGTGTTACGACACCATCGTCCCTTTGCTCTTCTTCTGTAGACTGGACATCTTGCATGGGTATGAATGGCGCTTGCAACTGCCTGTCCTTCAGCGCTTTCCAGTCTATTGGCTAGAAATACAAATGAAATCAGTTTGATCTCCTACTGAATTGTGTGATTTATTGTCATATGAAATAACCCAGCATTATAACATGATAAATATTAACTCCCTTCCAGATGTGACGAGTGAAACCTGCCCCCATTCCTAAATATACCTGCCCCGTACAGTGTCTGAAACGTGAACTTACCTCAAAGTAATAGAATTTCTGCACTTCTTCCCCATCATTTCTATTTGATCCCAGACGGAATCCGGAGTATTTCTGTAGGAGCTACACAAGGGAAATAATAGTTAGACAGAAGCCTCAGTTTAACAACTCAATCAGCGCTAATTAAACCATGTTTACTTATACTTTCTACCGCATAATTCAAGCCTAGTGCTTATATATCTCACATGGACATACGGGACAAATGTCAGCCCAGTGGGTAAGTCCGAGATACCATGTGACACTTACTTCTCTTATTATTGCAGCGGTTCTGTTATCCAGGTGGGTTGGATACTCTGGTTCTGAATTAAGAGCTTTTTCACGCAACTCCTCCATTTCTCCAGTAAATGGCAACTGCACAAACAAAAAGACATCTCTTTAGTAGCTGGAAAATAGCAGCAGATTCTATTATTATATAGAGGAAATATAACAAGGAGACTATTGCAAGAGGGATTATGGGAATGAGGATACTCTACACAATCAAATAAAAAGAAGACAGAATTCTAGAGCCTAATGGGATCCATCAGTGGGTGCTTTGTACTTACTTCGCCAACAGCCATTTCATACATAGTGACACCTAAAGCCCACCAGTCCACTGATCTGTTATAGGGGTCTTCTCTGAGTATTTCAGGAGCTGCGTAACGCCAGTCTCCACACGGGTAGCTCATTTCAGATCGGTATTCAATACCTTAAATACAAGCAAAAACAAATCTGTGTTATCTTACAACCAACTGGAAGTATCAGAAGGGGGGTACATTGCTCTTCTGCAATCAGTACAGGACTGATTGCGAATGAGCTGATGGGCGAGTGAAGGCGGTGGACTGAGATCCGGTGCACTACACTTAAATACAGCCCAGCGTATATCATTATACCAGTATATCCTACCTGCTCTGCATATTCCAAAATCTGCCAGTTTGGCATATCCAGCGCTGTCTATAACAACATTGTCCGGTTTTAAATCTCTGCAGGAAGAGAAATGAAGTTATTGGTAATATTGTGCTTGATACAACCCTTAACTCCCACTTCACGGTATGTAGTTTCCCATAACCAGAGAATCCCCAGCCTTATGTGTAGCCTGTCAGCATAATGTTCATAGAACCCAAAGCCCTCCTTTCCCCAGCATTGCTGAAGCACAAGTGATATATTCCCTATACATAAGGATAAAGCATCTATATAATGAGCCCTGCTGCTATTATTGGCACAGCCTGTAGTCCTCCCATTCACACTTGGCTTGGCATCGACTCAGCTTATAGATCCTATGTTAGACAGTGTTTATTAATGTAGTAAATTCCTCCCAGTCACCCTGATATGTCACTGACCCCCGAGCTACAAGCCGTTACCTCTCCCTCTAGTACTTACCGGTGGACAATATGGTTCTCATGTAAGAACTTGATCCCTAGGACGATGCACGCAGAATAGAATCTGTGAAAATAAACACAAAATCAGTTATTTTGCATAGGCAGCTCCATTTATCTATAAGAAGAACACAGTGTGGCTGTTTCTCTAAATCTTACTGGGAGAGGGTGTATTGGCACCCTAAGGGAACTAGCCTTTCCCAAGAGTAGAGAAGTTGGCGAATATACACAAATTGTAGTAGAGGAGAAACCTATTGCTGCTAATGATAGCTTGTCTCATACTAATGACACTGCTTTGGTGCCGTGAGACCCCAGAACCCAACCAGTGATACTTACAAAGTGCTTTCATAGGGGAGAGCTCCATTCTCCATCCGGGATGCTAAACTGCCTCCAGCAGCATATTCCATGGCTATGTAGGCACGGTGCTCACTCTGGAAAGAGCAGAATAGACTCACGAGGAAAGGGTTCCTGGAGTTCCTCGCCAATCTCAATATGTCTCTCTCCAGGAAAAGCCTAAAACAGACACCAACATGTCAGGACAGACAGGAACGAGCCAAGGAAATGCTATGAGCACAGGGCTGATTTGCTTCAACCATAGCACTTAATTGGCAATTGGGATAATTATTCGACTACATGTTAGACAATGAAAACAAAGATCTGGCTACTATGAGAAACTGCTCCAGTGCAATTATCTACGACGTTACTAAATCAGTCCCTACACATTAAAAGATAAAAACTCTTCTTACCTTTCAGTTATTCCATTTTCATAATAAGAAGCCTTGTCAACGAGTTTGATGGCGAGCATCTTCCCACTTTCCTTATGTTTTGCCTGATAGACCTGGAATGAGAGCGAGAGCCTTATATTTCTCTGCAAGTGACAACTAACAGCCCAATGTCAACCAGGGGCGAGTAACTCACCTGACCAAAACATCCGCTGCCAAGCCATCGGCAGAACTGGAAGTCGCCAGTGGAGATCAAAGAGGTCTGACGACTGAATGGAAATAAAAGTCAAGATTAGTCACATCAGTGAATATTCTTCTATGTAACAGTATTGGTACCATTTACAGTACAGTACAGTTTAACTTACACAAGCACCTCCAGTCTCTGTTCTCTCTGCCAGCGCCTTCTGAATGAATGAATTTGCAGGAGCCCGGAGAACCTATAATGGAAAAAGACATTTCAGAATATCGATAAGGTTTATTATACAAAAAAACCTGTCCTGTCGCAATGTTCTATCAATATTCTTCTTATAATCCCACTGTTACAACTGTATCTTTATAACCACAATTAGTAGGTTTCTAAGGAGAATACAGACAAGAATCAGGACCAGGAAAGACCTTATACGCCTTTCTATTGTGCAAAAGAGAATGAACTCTTACACTTACTTTCAACTCTTCCGGCAGATTCTTAGATAGGGAATCTGAATTATATTCACTGCCTTCTGACGGATACTTCGTATTTAATATATTTACACTGCCTACAGTTGAACATGACTGTTCAGGCAGCTCCTCGGATATCGCATCTAAAGTATCATCACTGGCTTCTGAAGAATAGTCGATCTGTAATATATTCACACTGCCCGTTGCTGTATATGATTCTTTGGAAGAATAGACGCTCTGTAATGTATTTACACTGCCTGATCTGGAATTTGAGTTTTTAGGCAGATCCTTGGATATCGCATCCAAAGTATCATCACTTTCTTCTGATGAATAGTCGCTCTTTAATGTATTTACACTGCCTGTAGTTGCATCGGATTCTTCTGCTTGATATCCCATCTCTAATGAACTAGTGATCTCTTCAACTATAAGATCCTGTAAAGAGAATTATATAAAGATCAGCCGGCAGCTCTGATTGGCAGGAGGACAGACTGGGATTCCCAAGAGTTGCCTGGGAATCAGATGACATTTAGGGGGTTATGTATCAAAGTCCAAATTTATATCAATATTTTCTGCTACAAACTCCGATCAGATCCGCTCAGGTTTTTTATTATTACATTATCCCAGGGGGAAAAAAAATCAGATTTTCACAATTATTTCGGATTTTTTCATACGATTTTCCCCATTTTTCTGGAATTTTCACCCGAAAACAATGAAAACTTTGCGAAACCCATCGCACATCAAAAAATCATTGTGACTTCTCCCATTGACTTATATGCAACCTCGACTGGTCTGAGATGCCAGATTTTCAGATTCTGACTTTTCCATCCTCAGAGTTAAATATCTTCTGATAAATTTGTGATTTTTTAAAAGTCCGGTTTTATAAAAATAAACGAAACAAATCGCAAAATTTTTCAGAGTTTAGTAAATAACCCCTAAATAAACTAAAGTGATTGCTGTGCTTCTGTACCAGTGTTTTATAAGTGACAGAACCAGCAACTGTAGCTTTTAACCTTTCTCGGGTTTTCCTTTTCTGAATATACTCACGTCTAAGTGACGGCGCTCATATGTCTCCAGTTGTTCAGAACAGTCGGCAGGTAAGGAAACAGCAGGGGCTATTTCTTCACTGTATTCTGTAAAAACCAATAGATCTTCCATTAGGAGTGCAACTGGGAACTATTGAAATATTGAGTTTATAGAGAAGTTATACAGTGAGTTGGTCTCTATACTGTGTATGGAGGGAATTAGGAATTTCAATAAGAAGTTAATGACTTGTATTAATTAGATTTTTCTGTGATTTGTCTCTGGCGGCCCACCAGCTGTTAGTAAGTTAGAGGCTGAGCCGGACATGGAGGTTTGATTAGTGACCATGGCTCGGGGAACTTGCTCCAGGAACATTTACAAAAGGGCAAGGATTCATTTATATCATATTTGTACTGGAAGACTGTAATATCTAGCATAGTGTATTCTTAATAGCAGGCTGGCATGGGGTGTGGGTACAGCCGATACAGCAAGGAATAACATATAGGATACATTATAGGACACATTATAGGATACAGATACTACTGATATTGTACTATACCGAGTCGAATTTCCGCTTCTTTTACGACCAGGAATATAGCTCCGGGATTCGGAGTCATTTGAATTGGGTCAGAGAAGCTGCTTTCACAATCCTAAAAACAGTTCAAAAGAAAGTCGTTTAGAGGAAAATCAAACTTTATACAAACATATAACATTAGCATCACAACTAAGGTTGTCACCTTTTCTGGGAAAAAATACCAGCCTTCCTATATATTTATCTTTATTCCCTATTAATAACATTGGGATCACTGGCCTTCCTATATATTTATCTTTATTCCCTATTAAAAACATTGGGATCAATGGCCTTCCTATATATTTATCTTTATTCCCTATTAATAACATTGGGATCACTGACCTTCCTATATATTTATCTTTATTCCCTATTAAAAACATTGGGATCACTGACCTTCCTATATATTTATCTTTATTCCCTATTAATAACATTGGGATCACTGGCCTTCCTATATATTTATCTTTATTCCCTATTAATAACATTGGGATCACTGACCTTCCTATATATTTATCTTTATTCCCTATTAATAACATTGGGATCACTGACCTTCCTATATATTTATCTTTATTCCCTATTAATAACATTGGGATCACTGACCTTCCTATATATTTATCTTTATTCTTTATTAATAACATTGGGATCACTGACCTTCCTATATATTTATCTTTATTCTTTATTAATAACATTGGGATCACTGACCTTCCTATATATTTATCTTTATTCCCTATTAATAACATTGGGATCACTGACCTTCCTATATATTTATCTTTATTCTTTATTAATAACATTGGGATCACTGACCTTCCTATATATTTATCTTTATTCTTTATTAATAACATTGGGATCACTGACCTTCCTATATATTTATCTTTATTCCCTATTAATAACATTGGGATCACTGACCTTCCTATATATTTATCTTTATTCCCTATTAATAACATTGGGCTCACTGACCTTCCTATATATTTATCTTTATTCTTTATTAATAACATTGGGATCACTGACCCAATATTCATATCAGGCCCAGACTGGGAATCTGTGGGTTCTGGCAAATGCCAGAGGGGCTGCTATAAGGTGCCATAGAAAGTCAGTATTTAGTGGGCGGTAGGGGCTGGGTGGGCCTCTGTGTGGGTTGATTGGGCCTCTGTGTACCTGAAATGCCAGGGCCTATTTCAATTCTCAGTCCGGACCTGATTCATATACAGTATTTATAATATAAATCATTTATAGGAAATGCTTATTCTGGGGTTGGAAAAGCACCTTGATTTCTTCCTTTACTATTTCTTCTATTGCGACTTCTGTTTGGATCTCCTTTTCCTTCTGTCCTTGTGTCTGTATCCGTGCTTCTGGACTCACCACAGGTGCAACTTGGAAGAGATGAACAGGGGTCGGCACGTTGTGGTTCATCGGCTCCTGAATGGAATGAACAGGTATAGGATTTTGTTAGAATCATATAAAGCTAGAAACATAATAAGACATTAGTGATGGGCGAATTTATTTTATTAATTTGCCTTGAAAATTCGCCCGTGTCAAAGGTTTTTGACACCAGCGACGGAATTGACTCTGGCAACAATTATAGATGCCGGCGATGATTGACAGATGCCCATTGACTTTAATGGGTGCCGGCGGCAACTTTGACGCCTGCGCCCATTTTGACGGTGTCAAAATTGGCGTTTCTTGAATTTTTGCCTGTTTCGTGAATTTCGCAGAAAATTTGCAAAATTCGTGGACAAATTCACCATCACTATAAGGCAGCAATTCAGTGTGTATATATATATAGATAATTATGAAGAGGACCAGCACTCCATTTAGAAAAAACACAATAGTTTATTGTAGTGTCACATCAGGCCGAAAGGTTGGAGACACTGTGACACTACAATAAACTATTGTGTTTTTTGGAAACGGAGTGCTGGTCCTCTTCATAATTATCTACATATTATTTTGCCAAGCATCCAGAAAATGAAAAATTGTGAAGGAGTGCGGGTAAAAATTTTTTGTTTATTTCGATGTTTCAGCTCTATCACTCGGCCCGAAAACATTGAAATAAACACAATTTTTTTCACTATGAAATTTGGTTTGCATGTATGAATATTGTACCAGCAGCCAGGCAGCTGTGGTTTTCATCTTGAGTGCACCAGGCTGGAAGAGGATCCGCACTCACAGGTCTTAGATAAAAATAAAAAAGTTTTATAGTAAAATACATGACTAACGTTTCGGCCTCCTCAAAGAAAGGCCGAAACGTTAGTCGTGTATTTTGCAATAAAACTTTTTTATTTTTATCTAAGACCTGTGAGTGAGGATCCTCTTCTTGTTGGGTATATATCGAAATTTTGATACTGCACCCAGGCACCTTAAACCATTTAACGAGAGTGCTGGCTGTCTCGTGGATTATATATATATATATACTCACACTACAGTAAGATTTATAGTTATGGACATTGTTTATTAGTGTTAATGCCTTGATGGGAAATGGAAATTGAGGGTGAGATAAAGGTGTCACTTAAGGTGGCCATAGACTTAAAGATCCGCTCGTTTGGCGACATCGCCAAACGAGCGGATCTTTCCCCGATATGCCACTAAACTGCGTGGCTATATTGGGGGTAATTCGAGTGTTCGGCCGTATGGCCGAACGATCGAATTACGATGCGCCAAGCGGCTCCGACGAGTCGGTCGGGTAAAAATCCAACCTTCCCGATCGATATCGTGGCCAGATATCGATCGGGATGACCCGTCGGAAGCCCCCATACACGGGCAGATAAGCTGTCAAATCGGTCCAAACGACTGATATCTGCAGCTTTATCTGCCCGTGTATGGCCACCTTTAGAGGCACATTTATCAAGAGTCGAATTTTGAATTCATGTGAGTTTTTTAAAACTCCCATAAATTTGACTAGTTGAACTTTATTGATAAAATCTCATTTTTCATACTCGGACAAATTTAAACGACCCTAAAACTCAAAATTGAATTTGATTCAAATTCGATCAAACTCAATTCGAGTTAATGTCAAGAAGGCTAAAACATCTCCAAAATGATCTCTGGACCTCTCCCATTGACTTAAACAGCAAATCGCAGGTTTTAGGTAGCGAATAGTCAAATTGGAATTCTTAAAGGGCCAGAGTATGATAAAAAATCTAATTAGAAGTTTTTTAAAAAAAAAAATCTCGAATAGAATTTGGATAACTCCTTAGTTGAATTTGACAGTTTTGACCAGAAAAAAAAATATTCGAAAATTTGAATTTTCAATTCGACCCTTGATAAATCTGTCCCTTAGTGTCAATATACCGGCGCACTATAAAGGATATATAAACAGTAATATTTGTTAAAAAGAAGACAAAACATATGCCGGTGGGACTCACATTGTCTTCGGAGATCAGAGGATGGACCTGTAAATAAGAATAAAGAGGTGTCAGTAGGAAATGTGTATTCAGAGAACAGTATTTGCTTTAATAGGAATAATTGCCCTGCACTGCCCCTTTAATCAGTTGTAGCCTGAGCTAGAGTCCTGCGCAGGTCCATTTTTTGGAACCCATACCCGACCCGTACCCGCTATCCAGACCCGCAACCCGCATTCTTAGCCGCTTGGACCCGCTACCTGACCTGCAAGTAACTTATCCGCAACCTGGACCCGCTGACCATTAAGAATCAGAAAGTGCTGTCATTGTAAACCAGAAGTGGCCCAACCCGCCAACCCACCGACCCGCTTCTATACCCGCACCCGGAACTTCTACCTGCAACTGTCAGGGTACTGCAGGTTTTTGCGGGTGACCCGCGGGTACCCGACCCGCGCAGGACTATAGCCTGAGTCACTTCATTCCACCCAAGTCTCATTCACGTCCCAAAGAGAAAGGGTCAGAGCCGCCTTACCTTGTTATTACGACGAAATCGTTTCTGGATAGTTCTAACACATTCACGAATTCTTTTCAACATGGTTCTAATTCTGCAACATAAACAGTAAATGTCTCATTAGCTCTCATTGTATTTGGAAACAAATGGAAACCCAAAGGAACGCTCAAAACGAACACAATTATTATTATTATTCCCAGTTACATTCAGTAATGAAATGCAGAAAGGCCATCTCCCATAGAGCCCATTTTATCCAAATTTTAAAAACTGATTTCCTTTTTCTGTGTAATAATAAAACAGTCGCTTGTACTTGATCCCAACTAAGATGTAATTAATCCTTATTGGAAGCAAAACCAGCCTATTGGCTTTATTTCATGTTAATATGAGTTTCTAATAGACTTAAGGAATGATGATCTAAATTACAGAAAGATCCATTATCTGGAAACCCCTGAGCATTCTGGAAAACAGGTCCCATAGCTGTACTAACAATAGCGTGACAATCCCCCTGTAATAGATCCATATATAGCCGAGTACTTACAGATTCTAGTTGGATTCTATAAGAAGTTCCTGACACACAGCAAGAAAACTCACTGGCGCTAGGAAATAGTGTTGGTACCAGCGACAGCAGAGATGTTACCTCTACTGCAACCGAACACCAACTGATCTGCCAACAAACTGCCCACTCAACACCTGCATGTTGGGTCATTGTGACATCACAAGTCAATTATGACATCACCATCTCCAACCTCAGTAAACGTCACATGACCCAACTGCAAAGTGTAGGGTCCCTAACCACTATTAAATTAGCAGACACAATACTTCCAAATGAAATATATCTAATAAATAGGCCAATACTGAGCTGAGAGAACCAAGTTCTGCTGAAGATTGTCCAAACCAAAAAAAAAAAAGAAATGGCCCAAGACTTCCTATTGGTGTTTTAGAATTTAGGAATTTGACTATTTCACTTGAAGAAATTCTAACCATGACAAGCAAAACAGTTAATATGATGCTGAAATTAACAGGACATTGGAAAAAAAAAGCCTAGGGCAGTGCTTCTTATTCACAGTTTTTAGTTTAACTTCAGTATTATTAATTACAGGTATTGGACCTGTTATCCAGAAACCCGAATTACAGAAAGGCCATCTCCCATAGAGCCCATTTTATCCAAATTTTCAAAACTGATTCCCTTTTTCTGTATAATAATAAAACAGTCGCTTGTACTTGATCCCAACTAAGATATAATTAATCCTTATTGGAGGCAAAACCAGCCTATTGGCTTTATTTAATGTTAATATGAGTTTCTAATAGACTTAAGAAATGAAGATTCAAATTACAGAAAGATCCATTATCTGGAAACCCCTGAGCATTCTGGAATACAGGTCCCATAGCTGTACTAACAATAGCGTGACAATCCCCCTGTAATAGATCCATATATAGCCGAGTACTTACAGATTCTAGTTGGATTCTATAAGAAGTTCCTGACACACAGCAAGAAAACTCACTGGCGCTAGGAAATAGTGTTGGTACCAGCGACAGCAGAGATGTTACCTCTACTGCAACCGAACACCAACTGATCTGCCAACAAACTGCCCACTCGACACCTGCATGTTGGGTCATTGTGACATCACAAGTCAATTATGACATCACCATCTCCAACCTCAGTAAACATCACATGACCCAACTGCAAAGTGTACGGTCCCTAACCACTATTAAATTAGCAGACACAATACTTCCAAATGAAATATATCTAATAAATAGGCCAATACTGAGCTGAGAGAACCAAGTTCTGCTGAAGATTGTCCAAACCAAAAAAAGAAATGGCCCAAGACTTCCTATTGGTGTTTTAGAATTTAGGAATTTGACTATTTCACTTGAAGAAATTCTAACCATGACAAGCAAAACAGTTAATATGATCCTGAAATTAACAGGACATTGATAAAAAGCCTAGGGCAGTGCTTCTTATTCACAGTTTTTAATTTAACTTCAGTATTATTAATTACAAGTATTGGATCTGTTATCCAGAAACCTGAATTACACAAAGGCCATCTCCCATAGAGCCAATTTTATCCAAATTTTAAAAAAATGATTTCCTTTTTCTGTGTAATAATAAAACAGTCGCTTTATCTTGATCCCAACTAAGATGTAATTAATCTTTATTTGAAGTAGAACCAGCCTTTTGGGTTTATTTCATGTTAATATGAGTTTCTAATAGACTTAAGGAATGAAGATCCAAATTGCAGAAAGATCCATTATCTGGGAACCCCTGAGCATTCTGGGAAACAGGTCTGTCCTGTATTCTAATTTCTTTTTTCAACCTTGCGGAACAGCAGCCACTATGATCTGACTGGTTTAGTTTGTATTGTATATATAGCCGAGTACTTACAGATTCTAGTTGGATTCTATAAGAAGTTCCTGACACACAGCAAGAAAACTCACTGGCGCTAGGAAATAGTGTTGGTACCAGCGACAGCAGAGATGTTACCTCTACTGCAACCGAACACCAACTGATCTGCCAACAAACTGCCCACTCGACACCTGCATGTTGGGTCATTGTGACATCACAAGTCAATTATGACATCACCATCTCCAACCTCAGTAAACGTCACATGACCCAACTGCAAAGTGTAGGGTCCCTAACCACTATTAAATTGCTTTGATTTGAATAGGAGACTGGAATATGAATAGGAGAGGCCTGAATAGAAAGATGAGGAATAAAAAGTAGCAATAACAATACATTTGTAGCCTTAAGGTGGCCATAGATGCAAAGATCCGCTCGTTTGGCCACATCGCCAAACAAGCAGATCTTTCCCCGATATGCCATTAACAAACATGGCTATATGGGGGGTAATCTGATTGTTCGGACATATGGCCGAACGATCTGATTACGATGTGCCGTGGGCTCCGGCGGGATCGGTCGGGTCAAAATCAAACCTGACCGATTGTCCAAACGACCGATCTCCACCGGATGAAAGATGTCGGCACACGCCACACACGATCCGAAAAAAAAGATGGGATCCGTGTGTCTATGGCCACCATTACAGAGCATTTGTTCTTGAAAGAGTCAGAAGACAGCAAATAATTAAAAAAACATAAAAATAAATAAATAATGAAGACCAATTGAAAAGTTGCTTAGAATTGGCCATTCTATAACATACTAAACATTCACTTAAAGGTGAGGACAGTGAAACCCCTAGTCAATAAGAAAGGTTCCAGTATCAGCCCCACAAGTAAATCCAGTTGCTACATTTTCTCTTCAGGTCGGTGTTCCTCTGGCCTGGGGATCATTCTGTAGCACATGCTGTGGCCATTTTGTTTCTTCTTCTTCCCAGTGTTTCTCTGTACTGAATGAAGGTTTGTGCACTCACAGTATATAAACCACTGGGCAATTCCTGTGCTGTTCTGCACTCACCCCGGGCAACACAGAGGAACACAGGGCAGAGGAGAGAATGAACAAAAGGCTGGTGCATTATTTAAATAAGAGGCATGAGGCCCAGGGTCTCTGCTAAGGGCTTCAAATGGTAACAAATTGGCTCCCCTGTGAGTTTATCTTGTAGTGGCCTTTCATTGAGTTTGTGGCAGCGCAGTACAAACAGGGATTTGTGAGCAAATAAACTCATCATTTGTTTTATGTCAAGGAATGAATTACTGTGGGCTTGTTACTAGGGTTGTCACCTTTTTTGGAAAAAAAATACCGGCCTCCCTATATATTTAGATTTTTTTTTTCCCTATTAATAACATTGTCAAGTCAAGCTTCATTTTTACAGGTCAGGTCGGTAAAAGACTGGCCAGGTGGCAACCCTAGGTGTTACCCTGTCTGATCCCACTCTTCCCCGGCATACCCTGGGATGGGAAGGGTTAACCAGCCAATTATTTGTCATTAAATGAGATATTTATCATCACCAAATACCCCTGTAATAGCAGCCCTGCCCCCAGCTCATCATTTCTGCCCGTGTCTCTCAACCCCGTGGGAAGGCCAGACGCTGCATTTTTATAAAGAAGGCGTAAATACGCATAAACTGCACTACCACTGAAACGAATGGAAAACGCACTCTGGCAATTCACACAAGGCGATTGCAAGCTGAAATCCAGTATTGGCATTGTTTGCAGAAACGCCAATACGTCAATATACTACCGAATCAATAGACTCTATGGGATCTGCACGTTTGAAACCACACTTTACGTAAATACACAGCGTATTTTAAATATGGCGTCCACATTTTTAATGAGAACAATGAAAGTGCAATGAAAGTGCATTTTGGGAAAAGAATCCTACGTGCTGAAAAACGCATGAAAAATGCATGTGGTTTCAGTGGCATATTTAAGCCTGGCTGTTCTTTTTTAAAAACGCAATGTAAAAACGCTGCAAAAACGCCACGTCTGGCCTTGCCCTTATGGTAGGACTCCACGAGCATTATCGGCGCAATCCAACGCACTGCGACAAATGCATGCGAGAAAAATGAGGTAAGTAATAGCATTGTCGCATTGTGTCGCAGCTTTGATTCGACGCGACACGACTGTCGGATGTAGGCGCTGAGTTCCACAAGCTTTTATTGCGCCGAAAACTCTGGCGGAGTCCTACCCTAAGGCCCCACAGTGGGAGTGGCCAGCAGGCGGGGCCATTCCTGAGGCAAAACAAACTCCCAGCAGCCATTTAGCAATAGCCAATACATTTCAGGAGTCACAACCCCTTTCTAAAAGTCAAGCAGGCAACTTTACTTCATAAACTATTCAACCCTTCATTACTAATGGCCTAGCAATGACCAGTATTGGCTGAGTATCAATTGCTACATCTATAGTCACGGGTAATATTTATACATAGACCCAAACAGCAGCATTTATATGTTTATTCACTACTTCTGCTGCCCTGACTCTCCTCCATTTCACTTGTTACTGACTGACTGGAAGTGACAGAGATGAGTCAGGCACAGACAGCTTCATATTAGGCATCCAATTTGGGTTCTGCATGGGGAGCCAATTGGCTTTCAGACACAAGTGATTGAAAGATAGAGGAACCAATCCGGCTCTTGCTTACTGACTTTTACATCTTCCCCATCCAGGGATCCAATAAGGACAAGGTATAGTGTAAAGCTAAACAGGTAGCTGATTGGTTTCAGCTGTGAGGTAAGGAGGCAGAACCAAAGACAAAGCATCAGCTTAATTGGATGACTTACACAGGGGGTTGCTTGCCCCGCCCCAATTTTCTGAGGGGAAGAAAAGGCCTCAGTGATTCAGATTTCCCACTCACAGTGTTTGTAACTCATTGTGTCTGAGGTGCTACTGACAGCTGGAGACTGGAGAAGAAATAGATGAATTCACATCCAGTATAACTGAGCAGTCACTATAAGTCATTCTGCCTCTGTGTAACTGAACAAAAATCATTGTATTTCCCCTGGTCACCAGCCATATAAAGGGGCCTCTTCTCCACAACACACTAAACATTTCTTCCGAAAATAAGGAAAAATAAAATAATAAGACTGACATTGGGCCCATTGAGAATCCCCGTCTGTGTGTTGCTAAGATGTAACATTAAAGTGAAACTTCATTGGAATCTGCCATTAGATCTGTAACTAAGTCTATAATTAACAGCGCTAACGAGTGCGTTTATTATATTGGCTACTTTTACTCTGTATTGTCAGGAGAATCCTGTGGTGATTTTATTTGAAAATTGCCTTCACTAATGGGCCTTTTCATGTATTTTCTTCTAGGATCAGCACAGCCCATCTTTTCTGTGTGCGTCTGAATGGGCAGCTAACGGAGGTGCCAGGGTCCTGTCTTTGGGCGCCAGCAGCAGGGATAGAGAAGGGACATGGCAAGGTAACTGGCTCTTATGGTCCCTCATGTTTGTGGAGCGGCCTAGAGAGAATGATCAGTGGGTGGATTAAGTATATTGGATCTGATTCATCTCTTGGACCTGATGCCCTATGGGAGGCCACTTTAATAAGTCTCACCCCTGAGCGGTAAAGCTTTGCTTTGTTATTAAAGCAGAGGGAATTGGCGGCCTGAAAGGTGTAACAGTGATGTCATCGAGAGGCCACATCCTCCTCCAGGGCTGCCGGGTCACATCAATTCACCGGCCTGATAGGAGCGGAGTTTAAATTAGAACTGTCCCATTTATTAAACATTGTTTCCCTCACGCTAACATATAATACGTTAATGTTTTGTTTAGGGATGCACCGAATCTACTATTTTGGATTGGCCCGATCCCGAATCCTTCGCAAAAGATTCATCCGAATACAGAACCGAATACCGAAATTAGGGTTGGGAAGGGGAAAACATTTTCTATTTCCTTGTTTTGTGACAAAAAGTCACACGATTTCTCTCCCATCCTCTAATTTGGATGCACCGAATCAAAGATTCGGGATTCAGCCTTTTACAGCAGGATTCAGATTCGGCCGAATCCTTTTGCCCGGCTGAACCGAATCTGAACCCTGCTGAAAAATGCCGAATCCCGAACCGAATCCTGGATTCGGTGCATCCCTAGTTTAGTTATAGTAAGTTAGGTTGAAAAAAGACACACGTCTATCAAGTTCAACCTTAAGGGGCAGATTTATCAAGGGCCGAATTTCAAATTGGAATTTTCGAGTTTATTTTAGTGTAATTCAACTAGGGAATAGTTAATTCAAGTACCATAAAGAACCCTAAAAGCAAATTCACATAATATTTACTTATAGCAAAATTTAATAAAGGTCAAGATGAAAATTTATTTAGAAACAAAAAAAAACACTTTTCAAACACAGATTGAGAATTTTTTTTTAATCAGATGTTTCAGAAGTATCAATTGGGCAGCACCTTCCCAATTGTCAATACCTGTGCCAATAAGCCAGTCAAGGTTCTTAGAGCAGTAATGGACCAACAGCAAGTGTCCCACACCCTTCCACATCCCTAGTGTAACCCCCTCCAACATACGCTCCTAATATAACCTTTCTGCTGCCTTTTACTTTCCTCTCGCTGCACATATGCAATTGGACATGGCCATCACTAGGCACTTAGTTATTATATATAAATACTAAACCTTCCAATTGCAACTCTTTACCTCTTGTACTGGTTATTGGTTGTTTTCTAAGTAAATCTGTGTAGGGACCTATAGGATATCCTATCCCTATAGAGTTAATCCCCTACCTTTTGTATGTAGTTCTCTTTTCCCTTGTTATTGGGCCAAGCCCTTGTAACTGGTAAAGTGTAACACCCACACCTATTGGACAAAGAGTGTAATGACACTCCCCTGCCACACTGCTATATAGTGCTGTGCAGGGAGTGGCCTCTTCCTCTTTGGCTCCTGGTGCTGCTGCTAGGTGAATCTCCATTGAGTCTGGGATCACCATAGGCCCCAGTAAGCATTTACCCTAGAGGGACCTGACACCTCTGGTGCTAAGTCGGGGACCAGGTAACCCCGTGAACGAGGACCAGCTAATATAGTAAGATATTGTTATAGTCTCTCTAGGAGAGAAAGACAGAGAGGTGTAGCAGAAAGAGCAGTTGTCGCTCCAACGAGGATTGTAGAAGGAAGTAGCTTCCCACAAGGCCTGTTTGCCTTTAGAGCAGGGAACTCAGTTGATAGGCATCTAGGTGAGCAAAGGACTACCTGTACCCTACCTGATAGATCCCGATCCCCTCACTGTGCAACGTCGGTTGAACTGGGAATTGATGTACACCTATCTGCAATATCCTTTGGGAGTCGCATCTGTTTGACTGTGAACCTTTACTGTCCAAAGTGATTCCACCTGCTGTGTCCTCAGAATATTTGTAAGTAAACCTGTGGTCATTTGCCTCTGGCATAATAAATCTGTGCTCCTGTTTTACCTTTTTAAACAACCTCCTGGCGTCCATTATTCTATTTTTTGTACTTATATGCCTGTGAGTTGTAGTTCAACTACAGTTTAAAGGGGAAGCTTCCATTTGGCGAAGGCTCTGCCCTGGGTGAGGATTCGCAATGTAACCCATGCTCACTACCTAGCTGGTCACCCTTAACTCCTAATTGGCAGAATAGGCCAAGAAAGCGTTACATCTGTATATTCAGTGTATACACTCAGGGCCGCCGTCAGGGGGGTACAGTCGCCCCGGGCCTAAAGAGCTGAACCAGAAGTTCCAAAGCAGCGAAGACATGAACTGACAAAGACCCGAATAGCCGAAGACCCAAAGCCGGGAACACAGCCAAAGCCCCGAATGGAGCCGAAGCCACAAAAAGGCCTGAAGTAACCAAAGGAGGCGAAACGGAATCCCCAAAGCCGGAGCCTATGGTTGTGGATGGGGCCCAGAAATATTTGTCATACAGGCTCATTTAGTGTGCAGCGCTGCTGAATATGTTGGCAGTTTAAAGGACAAGGAAAGGCTTTATCCCAACTTGTTATTATGTTGTACCACTCCCTTGGTGTACCTGATCGCTAAATTCTTTTGGCAAAACTGTTTCCAGAAATCCTTCTGCGCCCTCGGATAATTTCACCCATTCATCTTCAGTTGCAGCCGCCATGTTTCCGAGTGCGGCGTCATCAATATGACCGCAGCTTACTATGAAATTAAACTGCCCCCTGACTTGAGCACGTCACTGAAGCAATAGCTTCAATACAGCGCATGAGTAAACAGGATTAAACGTGCACACAACTTTTAAGTTGTCCAAAAAGAGTTGTAAATCACTTTAATGGCGGCCACAGAAAGAAGAACGCAGCATAAAGCACACACCTTGCTGCTGGTTTGCCATTGGCGCAGGCCAATTAACAGGCCAAGTTGGCATCCAGGACTGACCTGTATATAAGGCCAAAACAATATCTGGCCACATACTATGTATCTAGATTTAAATAAACTGCACATTGTCTATTTTTCAACCCAAATCTGTGGTTCAGTTTGTGGAAAACGTTCTGATTCCATCGCTGCCCCTACACTGACTGACCAAAATAATGGCGCCAGGCCGCTTAGCTTAATAGCACCATTAGAATAAAATACATCACAAAATAGATTTGTTTTATTATAAAAATATATTTCAAAATATACATACAAAAATATATATATATCATATAGTACAAAAATATAAATGGTATTAATAGGTTGAGGCTGAATTTTTAGGAGTTTGAAATCTTCTCCAGTCCCACAAGCTGAGGGTATTACTCCTGACAGTTGGTATTGTCCTGTGCACTGTTACTATTTTATAAGACTTCTGGCATCTCTTCAAATTTTGTGAATGCCTTGTGCACGTCTGAGGGAAGCGGCTGCATACTATCTGTGGGTGTTACGACACCATCGTCCCTTTGCTCTTCTTCTGTAGACTGGACATCTTGCATGGGTATGAATGGCGCTTGCAACTGCCTGTCCTTCAGCGCTTTCCAGTCTATTGGCTAGAAATACAAATGAAATCAGTTTGATCTCCTACTGAATTGTGTGATTTATTGTCATATGAAATAACCCAGCATTATAACATGATAAATATTAACTCCCTTCCAGATGTGACGAGTGAAACCTGCCCCCATTCCTAAATATACCTGCCCCGTACAGTGTCTGAAACGTGAACTTACCTCAAAGTAATAGAATTTCTGCACTTCTTCCCCATCATTTCTATTTGATCCCAGACGGAATCCGGAGTATTTCTGTAGGAGCTACACAAGGGAAATAATAGTTAGACAGAAGCCTCAGTTTAACAACTCAATCAGCGCTAATTAAACCATGTTTACTTATACTTTCTACCGCATAATTCAAGCCTAGTGCTTATATATCTCACATGGACATACGGGACAAATGTCAGCCCAGTGGGTAAGTCCGAGATACCATGTGACACTTACTTCTCTTATTATTGCAGCGGTTCTGTTATCCAGGTGGGTTGGATACTCTGGTTCTGAATTAAGAGCTTTTTCACGCAACTCCTCCATTTCTCCAGTAAATGGCAACTGCACAAACAAAAAGACATCTCTTTAGTAGCTGGAAAATAGCAGCAGATTCTATTATTATATAGAGGAAATATAACAAGGAGACTATTGCAAGAGGGATTATGGGAATGAGGATACTCTACACAATCAAATAAAAAGAAGACAGAATTCTAGAGCCTAATGGGATCCATCAGTGGGTGCTTTGTACTTACTTCGCCAACAGCCATTTCATACATAGTGACACCTAAAGCCCACCAGTCCACTGATCTGTTATAGGGGTCTTCTCTGAGTATTTCAGGAGCTGCATAACGCCAGTCTCCACACGGGTAGCTCATTTCAGATCGGTATTCAATACCTTAAATACAAGCAAAAACAAATCTGTGTTATCTTACAACCAACTGGAAGTATCAGAAGGGGGGTACATTGCTCTTCTGCAATCAGTACAAGACTGATTGCGAATGAGCTGATGGGCGAGTGAAGGCGGTGGACTGAGATCCGCTGCACTACACTTAAATACAGCCCAGCGTATATCATTATACCAGTATATCCTACCTCCTCTGCACATTCCAAAATCTGCCAGTTTGGCATATCCAGCGCTGTCTATAACAACATTGTCCGGTTTTAAATCTCTGCAGGAAGAGAAATGAAGTTATTGGTAATATTGTGCTTGATACAACCCTTAACTCCCACTTCACGGTATGTAGTTTCCCATAACCAGAGAATCCACAGCCTTATGTGTAGCCTGTCAGCATAATGTTCATAGAAGCCAAAGCCCTCCTTTCCCCAGCATTGCTGAAGCACAAGTGATATATTCCCTATACATAAGGATAAGGCATCTATATAATGAGCCCTGCTGCTATTATTGGCACAGCCTGTAGTCCTCCCATTCACACTTGGCTTGGCATCGACTCAGCTTATAGATCCTATGTTAGACAGTGTTTATTAATGTAGTAAATTCCTCCCAGTCACCCTGATATGTCACTGACCCCCGAGCTACAAGCCGTTACCTCTCCCTCTAGTACTTACCGGTGGACAATATGGTTCTCATGTAAGAACTTGATCCCTAGGACGATGCACGCAGAATAGAATCTGTGAAAATAAACACAAAATCAGTTATTTTGCATAGGCAGCTCCATTTATCTATAAGAAGAACACAGTGTGGCTGTTTCTCTAAATCTTACTGGGAGAGGGTGTATTGGCACCCTAAGGGAACTAGCCTTTCCCAAGAGTAGAGAAGTTGGCGAATATACACAAATTGTAGTAGAGGAGAAACCTATTGCTGCTAATGATAGCTTGTCTCATACTAATGACACTGCTTTGGTGCCGTGAGACCCCAGAACCCAACCAGTGATACTTACAAAGTGCTTTCATAGGGGAGAGCTCCATTCTCCATCCGGGATGCTAAACTGCCTCCAGCAGCATATTCCATGGCTATGTAGGCACGGTGCTCACTCTGGAAAGAGCAGAATAGACTCACGAGGAAAGGGTTCCTGGAGTTCCTCGCCAATCTCAATATGTCTCTCTCCAGGAAAAGCCTAAAACAGACACCAACATGTCAGGACAGACAGGAACGAGCCAAGGAAATGCTATGAGCACAGGGCTGATTTGCTTCAACCATAGCACTTAATTGGCAATTGGGATAATTATTCGACTACATGTTAGACAATGAAAACAAAGATCTGGCTACTATGAGAAACTGCTCCAGTGCAATTATCTACGACGTTACTAAATCAGTCCCTACACATTAAAAGATAAAAACTCTTCTTACCTTTCAGTTATTCCATTTTCATAATAAGAAGCCTTGTCAACGAGTTTGATGGCGAGCATCTTCCCACTTTCCTTATGTTTTGCCTGATAGACCTGGAATGAGAGCGAGAGCCTTATATTTCTCTGCAAGTGACAACTAACAGCCCAATGTCAACCAGGGGCGAGTAACTCACCTGACCAAAACATCCGCTGCCAAGCCATCGGCAGAACTGGAAGTCGCCAGTGGAGATCAAAGAGGTCTGACGACTGAATGGAAATAAAAGTCAAGATTAGTCACATCAGTGAATATTCTTCTATGTAACAGTATTGGTACCATTTACAGTACAGTACAGTTTAACTTACACAAAATCAGGTGGTTTCTGATAGGCACAAGCACCTCCAGTCTCTGTTCTCTCTGCCAGCGCCTTCTGAATGAATGAATTTGCAGGAGCCCGGAGAACCTATAATGGAAAAAGACATTTCAGAATATCGATAAGGTTTATTATACAAAAAAACCTGTCCTGTCGCAATGTTCTATCAATATTCTTCTTATAATCCCACTGTTACAACTGTATCTTTATAACCACAATTAGTAGGTTTCTAAGGAGAATACAGACAAGAATCAGGACCAGGAAAGACCTTATACGCCTTTCTATTGTGCAAAAGAGAATGAACTCTTACACTTACTTTCAACTCTTCCGGCAGATTCTTAGATAGGGAATCTGAATTATATTCACTGCCTTCTGACGGATACTTCGTATTTAATATATTTACACTGCCTACAGTTGAACATGACTGTTCAGGCAGCTCCTCGGATATCGCATCTAAAGTATCATCACTGGCTTCTGAAGAATAGTCGATCTGTAATATATTCACACTGCCCGTTGCTGTATATGATTCTTTGGAAGAATAGACGCTCTGTAATGTATTTACACTGCCTGATCTGGTATATGAGTCTTTAGGCAGATCCTTGGATATCGCATCCAAAGTATCATCACTTTCTTCTGATGAATAGTCGCTCTTTAATGTATTTACACTGCCTGTAGTTGCATCGGATTCTTCTGCTTGATATCCCATCTCTAATGAACTAGTGATCTCTTCAACTATAAGATCCTGTAAAGAGAATTATATAAAGATCAGCCGGCAGCTCTGATTGGCAGGAGGACAGACTGGGATTCCCAAGAGTTGCCTGGGAATCAGATGACATTTAGGGGGTTATTTATCAAAGTCTAAATTTATCTCAATATTTTCTGCTACAAACTCCGATCAGATCCGCTCAGGTTTTTTATTATTACATTATCCCAGGGGAAAAAAAAATCTGATTTTCACAATTATTTCGGATTTTTTCATACGATTTTCCCCATTTTTTCTGGAATTTTCACCCGAAAACAATGAAAACTTTGCGAAACCCATCGCACATCAAAAAATCATTGTGACTTCTCCCATTGACTTATATGCAACCTCGACTGGTCTGAGATGCCAGATTTTCAGATTCTGACTTTTCCATCCTCGGAGTTTAATAACTTCTGATAAATTTGTGATTTTTTTAAAAGCCCGGTTTTATAAAAATAAACGAAACAAATCGCAAAATTTTTCAGAGTTTAGTAAATAACCCCCTAAATAAACTAAAGTGATTGCTGTGCTTCTGTACCAGTGTTTTATAAGTGACAGAACCAGCAACTGTAGCTTTTAACCTTTCTCGGGTTTTCCTTTTCTCAATATACTCACGTCTAAGTGACGGCGCTCATATGTCTCCAGTTGTTCAGAACAGTCGGCAGGTAAGGAAACAGCAGGGGCTATTTCTTCACTGTATTCTGTAAAAACCAATAGATCATCCATTAGGAACTGGGAACTATTGAAATATTGAGCTTATAGAGAAGTTATACAGTGAGTGTGTCTCTATACTGTGTATGGAGGGAATTAGGAATTTCAATAAGAAGTTAATGACTTGTATTAATTAGAGTTTTCTGTGATTTGTCTCTGGCGGCCCACCAGCTGTTAGTAAGTTAGAGGCTGAGCCGGACATGGAGGTTTGATTAGTGACCATGGCTCGGGGAACTTGCTCCAGGAACATTTACAAAAGGGCAAGGATTCATTTATATCATATTTGTACTGGAAGACTGTAATATCTAGCATAGTGTATTCTTAATAGCAGGCTGGCATGGGGTGTGGGTACAGCTGATACAGCAAGGAATAACATATAGGATACATTATAGGACACATTATAGGATACAGATACTACTGATATTGTACTATACCGAGTCGAATTTCCGCTTCTTTTACGACCAGGAATATAGCTCCGGGATTCGGAGTCATTTGAATTGGGTCAGAGAAGCTGCTTTCACAATCCTAAAAACAGTTCAAAAGAAAGTCGTTTAGAGGAAAATCAAACTTTATACAAACATATAACATTAGCATCACAACTAAGGTTGGAACCTTTTCTGGGAAAAAATACCAGCCTTCCTATATATTTAGCCTTATTCCCTATTAATAACATTGGGACCACTGGCCTTCCTGTATATTTATCTTTATTCCCTATTAATAACATTGGGATCACTGACCTTCCTATATATTTATCTTTATTCCCTATTAATAACATTGGGATCACTGACCTTCCTATATATTTATCTTTATTCCCTATTAAAAACATTGGGATCACTGACCTTCCTATATATTTATCTTTATTCCCTATTAATAACATTGGGATCAATGGCCTTCCTATATATTTATCTTTATTCCCTATTAATAACATTGGGATCACTGACCTTCCTATATATTTATCTTTATTCCCTATTAATAACATTGGGATCAATGGCCTTCCTATATATTTATCTTTATTCCCTATAAATAACATTGGGATCACTGACCTTCCTATATATTTATCTTTATTCCCTATTAATAACATTGGGATCACTGACCTTCCTATATATTTATCTTTATTCCCTATTAATAACATTGGGATCACTGACCTTCCTATATATTTATCTTTATTCCCTATTAATAACATTGGGATCACTGACCTTCCTATATATTTATCTTTATTCCCTATTAATAACATTGGGATCACTGGCCTTCCTATATATTTATCTTTATTCCCTATTAATAACATTGGGATCACTGACCTTCCTATATATTTCTCTTTATTCCCTATTAATAACATTGGGATCACTGACCTTCTATATATTTCTCTTTATTCCCTATTAATAACATTGGGATCACTGACCTTCCTAAATATTTCTCTTTATTCCCTATTAATAACATTGGGATCACTGACCTTCCTATATATTTATCTTTATTCCCTATTAATAACATTGGGATCACTGACCTTCCTATATATTTATCTTTATTCTTTATTAATAACATTGGGATCACTGACCTTCCTATATATTTATCTTTATTCCCTATTAATAACATTGGGATCACTGACCTTCCTATATATTTATCTTTATTCCCTATTAATAACATTGGGATCACTGACCTTCCTATATATTTATCTTTATTCCCTATTAATAACATTGGGATCACTGACCTTCCTATATATTTATCTTTATTCCCTATTAATAACATTGGGATCACTGGCCTTCCTATATATTTATCTTTATTCCCTATTAATAACATTGGGATCACTGACCTTCCTATATATTTCTCTTTATTCCCTATTAATAACATTGGGATCACTGACCTTCCTATATATTTCTCTTTATTCCCTATTAATAACATTGGGATCACTGACCTTCCTAAATATTTCTCTTTATTCCCTATTAATAACATTGGGATCACTGACCTTCCTATATATTTATCTTTATTCCCTATTAATAACATTGGGATCACTGACCTTCCTATATATTTATCTTTATTCTTTATTAATAACATTGGGATCACTGACCTTCCTATATATTTATCTTTATTCTTTATTAATAACATTGGGATCACTGACCTTCCTATATATTTATCTTTATTCCCTATTAATAACATTGGGATCACTGACCTTCCTATATATTTATCTTTATTCCCTATTAATAACATTGGGATCACTGACCTTCCTATATATTTCTCTTTATTCCCTATTAATAACATTGGGATCACTGGCCTTCCTATATATTTATCTTTATTCCCTATTAATAACATTGGGATCATTGACCTTCCTATATATTTATCTTTATTCCCTATTAATAACATTGGGATCACTGACCTACCTATATATTTATCTTTATTCTCTATTAATAACATTGGGATCACTGACCTTCCTATATATTTATCTTTATTCCCTATTAATAACATTGGGATCACTGACCTTCCTATATATTTATCTTTATTCCCTATTAATAACATTGGGATCACTGACCTTCCTATATATTTATCTTTATTCCCTATTAATAACATTGGGATCACTGACCTTCCTATATATTTATCTTTATTCCCTATTAATAACATTGGGATCACTGACCTTCCTATATATTTATCTTTATTCCCTATTAATAACATTGGGATCACTGACCTTCCTATATATTTATCTTTATTCTTTATTAATAACATTGGGATCACTGACCCAATATTCATATCAGGCCCAGACTGGGAATCTGTGGGTTCTGGCAAATGCCAGAGGGGCTGCTATAAGGTGCCATAGAAAGTCAGTATTTAGTGGGCGGTAGGGGCTGGGTGGGCCTCTGTGTGGGCTGATTGGGCCTCTGTGTACCTGAAATGCCAGGGCCTATTTCAATTCTCAGTCCAGACCTGATTCATATACAGTATTTATAATATAAATCACTTATAGGAAATGCTTATTCTGGGGTTGGAAAAGCACCTTGATTTCTTCCTTTACTATTTCTTCTATTGCGACTTCTGTTTGGATCTCCTTTTCCTTCTGTCCTTGTGTCTGTATCCGTGCTTCTGGACTCACCACCGGTGCAACTTGGAAGAGATGAACAGGGGTCGGCACGTTGTGGTTCATCGGCTCCTGAATGGAATGAACAGGTATAGGATTTTGTTAGAATCATATAAAGCTAGAAACATAATAAGACATTAGTGATGGGCGAATTTATTTTATTAATTTGCCTTGAAAATTCGCCCGTGTCAAAGGTTTTTGACACCAGCGACGGAATTGACTCTGGCAACAATTATAGATGCCGGCGATGATTGACAGATGCCCATTGACTTTAATGGGTGCCGGCGGCAACTTTGACACCTGCGCCCATTTTGACGGTGTCAAAATTGGCGTTTCTTGAATTTTTGCCTGTTTCGTGAATTTCGCAGCAAATTTGCAAAATTCGTGGACAAATTCACCATCACTATAAGGCAGCAATTCAGTGTGTATATATATA
Source organism: Xenopus petersii (assembly GCA_038501925.1). Lineage (NCBI taxonomy): Eukaryota > Metazoa > Chordata > Amphibia > Anura > Pipidae > Xenopus > Xenopus petersii. The sequence continues at coordinate 1,937,644 of CM076687.1, forward strand.
TATATAGATAATTATGAAGAGGACCAGCACTCCATTTAGAAAAAACACAATAGTTTATTGTAGTGTCACATCAGGCCGAAATGTTGGAGACACTGTGACACTACAATAAACTATTGTGTTTTTTGGAAACAGAGTGCTGGTCCTCTTCATAATTATCTACATATTATTTTGCCAAGCACCCAGAAAATGAAAAATTGTGAAGGAGTGCGGGTAAAAAAATTTTGTTTATTTCAATGTTTCAGCTCCATCACTCGGCCCGAAAACATTGAAATAAACACAATTTTTTTTAACTATGAAATTTGGTTTGTATGTATGAATATTGTACCAGCATCAAGGCAGCTGCGGTTTTCATCTTGAGTGCACCAGGCTGGACTTGATTTATACAGTATATATATATATATATACCCAACAAGAAGAGGATCCGCACTCACAGGTCTTAGATAAAAATAAAAAAGTTTTATAGTAAAATACATGACTAACGTTTCGGCCTCCTCAAAGAAAGGCCGAAACGTTAGTCGTGTATTTTGCAATAAAACTTTTTTATTTTTATCTAAGACCTGTGAGTGAGGATCCTCTTCTTTTTGGGTATATATCGAAATTTTGATACTGCACCCAGGCACCTTAAACCATTTAACGAGAGTGCTGGCTGTCTCGTGGATTATATATATATATATACTCACACTACAGTAAGATTTATAGTTATGGGCATTGTTTATTAGTGTTAATGCCTTGATGGGAAATGGAAATTGAGGGTGAGATAAAGGTGTCACTTAAGGTGGCCATAGACTTAAAGATCCGCTCATTTGGCGACATCGCCAAACGAGCGGATCTTTCCCCGATATGCCACTAAACTGCGTGGCTATATTGAGGGTAATTCGAGCGTTCGGCCATATGGCCTAACAATCGAATTACGATGCGCCAAGCGGCTCCGACGGGTCGGTCGGGTAAAAATCCAACCTTCCCGATCGATATCGTGGCCAGATATCGATCAGGATGACCCGTTGGAAGCCCCCATACACGGGCAGATAAGCTGTCAAATTGGTCCAAACGACTGATATCTGCAGCTTTATCTGCCCGTGTGTGGCCTCCTTTAGAGGCACATTTATACAGGGTCGAATTTTGAATTCATGTGAGTTTTTTAAAACTCCCATAAATTTGACTAGTTGAACTTTATTGATGAAATCTCATTTTTCATACTCGGACAAATTTAAACGACCCTAAAACTCAAAATTGAATTTGATTCAAATTCGTTTAAACTCAATTCGAGTTAATGTCAAGAAGGCTAAAACATCTCCAAATTGATCTCTGGACGTCTCCCATTGACTTAAACAGCAATTCGCAGGTTTTAGGTGGCGAATAGTCAAATTGGAATTCTTAAAGGGCCAGAGTATGATAAAAAATCAAATTAGAATTTATTTTTAAAAAAAATCTCGAATAGAATTTGGATAACTCCTTAGCTGAATTTGACAGTTTTGACCAGAAAAAAAAATATTCGAAAATTTGAATTTTCAATTCGACCCTTGATAAATCTGTCCCTTAGGGGCAGATTCACTTAGGGTCGAATTTCGAAGTTAAAAATACTTCGAAATTCGACCCTCGAATTGAAATCCTTCGACTTCGAATATCGAAGTCGAAGGATTTAGCGCAAATCCTGCGATCGAACGATCGAAGGATTTTTCGTTCGATCGAACGATTAAATCCTTCGAATCGAACGATTCGAAGGATTTTAATCAAACGATCGAAGGAAAATCCTTCGATCAAAAAAAGGTTAGCAAGCCTATGGGGACCTTCCCCATAGGCTAACATTGACTTCGGTAGGTTTTATCTGCCGAAGTAGGGGGTCGAAGTTTTTTTTAAAGGGCAAGTACTTCAACTATCGAATGGTCGAATAGTCGAACGATTTTTACTTCGAATCGTTCGAATCGAAGTCGAAGGTCGTAGTCGAAGGTCGAAGTAGCCCATTCGATGGTCGAAGTACCCAAAAAATACTTCGAAATTCGAAGTATTTTTCATTCGAACCCTTCACTCGAGCTGAGTGAATCGGCCCCCTAGTGTCAATATACCGGCGCACTATAAAGGATATATAAACAGTAATATTTGTTAAAAAGAAGACAAAACAAATGGTGGTGGGACTCACATTGTCTTCGGAGATCAGAGGATGGACCTGTAAATAAGAATAAAGAGGTGTCAGTAGGAAATGTGCATTCAGAGAACAGTATTTGCTTTAATAGGAATAATTGCCGGGCACTGCCCCTTTAATCAGTTGTAGCCTGAGCTAGAGTCCTGCGCGGGTCCATTTTTTGGAACCCATACCCGCTATCCAGACCCGCAACCCGCATTCTTAGCCGCTTGGACACACTACCTGACCTGCAAGTAACTTACCTGCAACCTGGACCCGCTGACCATTAAGAATCAGGAAGTGTTGTCATTGTAAACCAGAAGTGGCCCAACCCGCCAACCCGCCGACCCGCTTCTATACCCGCACCCGGAACGTCTACCTGCAACCCGCAGGGTACTGCAGGCTTTTGCAGTGACCCGCGGGTACCCGACCCGCACAGGACTATAGCCTGAGCCCTGAGTCACTTTATTCCGCCCAAGTCTCATTCACGTCACATAGAGAAAGGGTCAGAGCCGCCTTACCTTGTTATTACGACGAAATTGTTTCTGGATATTTCTAACACATTCACGAATTCTTTTCAACATGGTTCTAATTCTGCAACATAAACAGTAAATGTCTCATTAGCTCTCATTGTATTTGGAAACAAATGGAAACCCAAAGGAACGCTCAAAACTAACACAATTATTATTATTATTCCCAGTTACATTCAGTAATGAAATGCAGAAAGGCCATCTCCCATAGAGCCCATTTTATCCAAATTTTAAAAACTGATTTCCTTTTTCTGTGTAATAATAAAACAGTCGCTTGTACTTGATCCCAACTAAGATATAATTAATCCTTATTGGAAGCAAAACCAGCCTATTGGCTTTATTTCATGTTAATATGAGTTTCTAATAGACTTAAGGAATGATGATCTAAATTATAGAAAGATCCATTATCTGGAAACCCCTGAGCATTCTGGAAAACAGGTCCCATAGCTGTACTAACAATAGCGTGACAATCCCCCTGTAATAGATCCATATATAGCCGAGTACTTACAGATTCTAGTTGGATTCTATAAGAAGTTCCTGACACACAGCAAGAAAACTCACTGGCGCTAGGAAATAGTGTTGGTACCAGCGACAGCAGAGATGTTACCTCTACTGCAACCGAACACCAACTGATCTGCCAACAAACTGCCCACTCAACACCTGCATGTTGGCTCATTGTGACATCACAAGTCAATTATGACATCACCATCTCCAACCTCAGTAAACGTCACATGACCCAACTGCAAAGTGTAGGGTCCCTAACCACTATTAAATTAGCAGACACAATACTTCCAAATGAAATATATCTAATAAATAGGCCAATACTGAGCTGAGAGAACCAAGTTCTGCTGAAGATTGTCCAAACCAAAAAAAAAAAAGAAATGGCCCAAGACTTCCTATTGGTGTTTTAGAATTTAGGAATTTGACTATTTCACTTGAAGAAATTCTAACCATGACAAGCAAAACAGTTAATATGATGCTGAAATTAACAGGACATTGGAAAAAAAAAGCCTAGGGCAGTGCTTCTTATTCACAGTTTTTAGTTTAACTTCAGTATTATTAATTACAGGTATTGGACCTGTTATCCAGAAACCCGAATTACAGAAAGGCCATCTCCCATAGAGCCCATTTTATCCAAATTTTCAAAACTGATTCCCTTTTTCTGTATAATAATAAAACAGTCGCTTGTACTTGATCCCAACTAAGATATAATTAATCCTTATTGGAGGCAAAACCAGCCTATTGGCTTTATTTAATGTTAATATGAGTTTCTAATAGACTTAAGAAATGAAGATTCAAATTACAGAAAGATCCATTATCTGGAAACCCCTGAGCATTCTGGAATACAGGTCCCATAGCTGTACTAACAATAGCGTGACAATCCCCCTGTAATAGATCCATATATAGCCGAGTACTTACAGATTCTAGTTGGATTCTATAAGAAGTTCCTGACACACAGCAAGAAAACTCACTGGCGCTAGGAAATAGTGTTGGTACCAGCGACAGCAGAGATGTTACCTCTACTGCAACCGAACACCAACTGATCTGCCAACAAACTGCCCACTCGACACCTGCATGTTGGGTCATTGTGACATCACAAGTCAATTATGACATCACCATCTCCAACCTCAGTAAACGTCACATGACCCAACTGCAAAGTGTAGGGTCCCTAACCACTATTAAATTGCTTTGATTTGAATAGGAGACTGGAATATGAATAGGAGAGGCCTGAATAGAAAGATGAGGAATAAAAAGTAGCAATAACAATACATTTGTAGCCTTAAGGTGGCCATAGATGCAAAGATCCGCTCGTTTGGCCACATCGCCAAACAAGCAGATCTTTCCCCGATATGCCATTAACAAACATGGCTATATGGGGGGTAATCTGATTGTTCGGACATATGGCCGAACGATCTGATTACGATATGCCGTGGGCTCCGGCGGGATCGGTCGGGTCAAAATCAAACCTGACCGATTGTCCAAACGACCGATCTCCACCGGATGAAAGATGTCGGCACACGCCACACACGATCCGAAAAAAAAGATGGGATCCGTGTGTCTATGGCCACCATTACAGAGCATTTGTTCTTGAAAGAGTCAGAAGACAGCAAATAATTAAAAAAACATAAAAATAAATAAATAATGAAGACCAATTGAAAAGTTGCTTAGAATTGGCCATTCTATAACATACTAAACATTCACTTAAAGGTGAGGACAGTGAAACCCCTAGTCAATAAGAAAGGTTCCAGTATCAGCCCCACAAGTAAATCCAGTTGCTACATTTTCTCTTCAGGTCGGTGTTCCTCTGGCCTGGGGATCATTCTGTAGCACATGCTGTGGCCATTTTGTTTCTTCTTCTTCCCAGTGTTTCTCTGTACTGAATGAAGGTTTGTGCACTCACAGTATATAAACCACTGGGCAATTCCTGTGCTGTTCTGCACTCACCCCGGGCAACACAGAGGAACACAGGGCAGAGAAGAGAATGAACAAAAGGCTGGTGCATTATTTAAATAAGAGGCATGAGGCCCAGGGTCTCTGCTAAGGGCTTCACATGGTAACAAATTGGCTCCCCTGTGAGTTTATCTTGTAGTGGCCTTTCATTGAGTTTGTGGCAGCGCAGTACAAACAGGGATTTGTGAGCAAATAAACTCATCATTTGTTTTATGTCAAGGAATGAATTACTGTGGGCTTGTTACTAGGGTTGTCACCTTTTTTGGAAAAAAAATACCGGCCTCCCTATATATTTAGATTTTTTTTTTCCCTATTAATAACATTGTCAAGTCAAGCTTCATTTTTACAGGTCAGGTCGGTAAAAGACTGGCCAGGTGGCAACCCTAGGTGTTACCCTGTCTGATCCCACTCTTCCCCGGCATACCCTGGGATGGGAAGGGTTAACCAGCCAATTATTTGTCATTAAATGAGATATTTATCATCACCAAATACCCCTGTAATAGCAGCCCTGCCCCCAGCTCATCATTTCTGCCCGTGTCTCTCAACCCCGTGGGAAGGCCAGACGCTGCATTTTTATAAAGAAGGCGTAAATACGCATAAACTGCACTACCACTGAAACGAATGGAAAACGCACTCTGGCAATTCACACAAGGCGATTGCAAGCTGAAATCCAGTATTTGGCATTTTTTGCCATTTTTTTATTGACGCCAATACGTCAATATACTACCAAATCAATAGACTCTATGGGATCTGCACGTTTGAAACCACACTTTACGTAAATACACAGCGTATTTTAAATATGGGGTGCACATTTTTAATGAGAACAATGAAAGTGCAATGAAAGTGCATTTTGTGAAAAGAATCCTACATGCTGAAAAACGCATGAAAAATTTATGTGGTTTCAGTGGCATATTTAAGCCTGGCTGTTCTTTTTTAAAAACGCAACGTAAAAACGCTGCAAAAACGCCACGTCTGGCCATGCCCTTAGGGTAGGACTCCACGAGCATTATCGGCGCAATCCAACGCACTGCGACAAATGCATGCGAGAAAAATAAGGTAAGTAATAGCATTGTCGCATTGTGTCGCAGCTTTGATTCGACGCGACACGACTGTCGGATGTAGGCGCTGAGTTCCACAAGCTTTTGTTGCGCCGAAAACTCTGGCGGAGTCCTACCCTAAGGCCCCACAGTGGGAGTGGCCAGCAGGCGGGACCTTCCTGAGGCAAAACAAACTCCCAGCAGCCATTTAGCAATAGCCAATACATTTCAGGAGTCACAACCCCTTTCTAAAAGTCAAGCAGGCAACTTTACTTCATAAACTATTCAACCCTTCATTACTAATGGCCTAGCAATGACCAGTATTGGCTGAGTATCAATTGCTACATCTATAGTCACGGGTAATATTTATACATAGACCCAAACAGCAGCATTTATATGTTTATTCACTACTTCTGCTGCCCTGACTCTCCTCCATTTCACTTGTTACTGACTGACTGGAAGTGACAGAGATGAGTCAGGCACAGACAGCTTCATATTAGGCATCCAATTTGGGTTCTGCATGGGGAGCCAATTGGCTTTCAGACACAAGTGATTGAAAGATAGAGGAACCAATCCGGCTCTTGCTTACTGACTTTTACATCTTCCCCATCCAGGGATCCAATAAGGACAAGGTATAGTGTAAAGCTAAACAGGTAGCTGATTGGTTTCAGCTGTGAGGTAAGGAGGCAGAACCAAAGGCAAAGCATCAGATTAATTGGATGACTTACACAGGGGGTTGCTTGCCCCGCCCCAATTTTCTGAGGGGAAGAAAAGGCCTCAGTGATTCAGATTTCCCGCTCACAGGGTTTGTAACTCATTGTGTCTGAGGTGCTACTGACAGCTGGAGACTGGAGAAGAAATAGATGAATTCACATCCAGTATAACTGAGCAGTCACTATAAGTCATTCTGCCTCTGTATAACTGAACAAAAATCATTGTATTTCCCCTGGTCACCAGCCATATAAAGGGGCCTCTTCTCCACAACACACTAAACATTTCTTCCGAAAATAAGGAAAAATAAAATAATAAGACTGACATTGGGCCCATTGAGAATCCCCGTCTGTGTGATGCTAAGATGTAACATTAAAGTGAAACTTCATTGGAATCTGCCATTAGATCTGTAACTAAGTCTATAATTAACAGCGCTAATGAGTGCGTTTATTATATTGGCTACTTTTACTCTGTATTGTCAGGAGAATCCTGTGGTGATTTTATTTGAAAATTGCCTTCACTAATGGGCCTTTTCATGTATTTTCTTCTAGGATCAGCACAGCCCATCTTTTCTGTGTGCGTCTGAATGGGCAGCTAACGGAGGTGCCAGGGTCCCGTCTTTGGGCGCCAGCAGCAGGGATAGAGAAGGGACATGGCAAGGTAACTGGCTCTTATGGTCCCTCATGTTTGTGGAGCGGCCTAGAGAGAATGATCAGTGGGTGGATTAAGTATATTGGATCTGATTCATCTCCTGGACCTGATGCCCTATGGGAGGCCACTTTAATAAGTCTCACCCCTGAGCGGTAAAGCTTTGCTTTGTTATTAAAGCAGAGGGAATTGGCGGCCTGAAAGGTGTAACAGTGATGTCATCGAGAGGCCACATCCTCCTCCAGGGCTGCCGGGTCACATCAATTCACCGGCCTGATAGGAGCGGAGTTTAAATTAGAACTGTCCCATTTATTAAACATTGTTTCCCTCACGCTAACATATAATACGTTAATGTTTTGTTTAGGGATGCACCGAATCTACTATTTTGGATTGGCCCGATCCCGAATCCTTCGCAAAAGATTCATCCGAATACAGAACCGAATACCGAAATTAGGGTTGGGAAGGGGAAAACATTTTCTATTTCCTTGTTTTGTGACAAAAAGTCACACGATTTCTCTCCCATCCTCTAATTTGGATGCACCGAATCAAAGATTCGGGATTCAGCCTTTTACAGCAGGATTCAGATTCGGCCGAATCCTTTGGCCCGGCTGAACCGAATCTGAACCCTGCTGAAAAATGCCGAATCCCGAACCGAATCCTGGATTCGGTGCATCCCTAGTTTAGTTATAGTAAGTTAGGTTGAAAAAAGACACACGTCTATCAAGTTCAACCTTAAGGGGCAGATTTATCAAGGGCCGAATTTCAAATTGGAATTTTCGAGTTTATTTTAGTGTAATTCAACTAGGGAATAGTTAATTCAAGTACCATAAAGAACCCTAAAAGCAAATTCACATAATATTTACTTATAGCAAAATGTAATAAAGGTCAAGATGAAAATTTATTTAGAAACAAAAAAAAACACTTTTCAAACACAGATTGAGAATTTTTTTTTAATCAGATGTTTCAGAAGTATCAATTGGGCAGCACCTTCCCAATTGTCAATACCTGTGCCAATAAGCCAGTCAAGGTCTTCTTAGAGCAGTAATGGACCAACAGCAAGTGTCCCACACCCTTCCACATCCCTAGTGTAACCCCCTCCAACATACGCTGCTAATATAACCTTTCTGCTGCCTTTTACTTTCCTCTCGCTGCACATATGCAATTGGACATAGCCATCACTAGGCACTTAGTTATTATATATAAATACTAAACCTTCCAATTGCAACTCTTTACCTCTTGTACTGGTTCTTGGTTGTTTTCTAAGTAAATCTGTGTAGGGACCTATAGGATATCCTATCCCTATAGAGTTAATCCCCTATCTTTTGTATGTAGTTCTCTTTTCCCTTGTTATTGGGCCAAGCCCTTGTAACTGGTAAAGTGTAACACCCACACCTATTGGACAAAGAGTGTAATGACACTCCCCTGCCACACTGCTATATAGTGCTGTGCAGGGAGTGGCCTCTTCCTCTTTGGCTCCTGGTGCTGCTGCTAGGTGAATCTCCATTGAGCCTGGGATCACCATAGGCCCCAGTAAGCATTTACCCTAGAGGGACCTGACACCTCTGGTGCTAAGTCGGGGACCAGGTAACCCCGTGAACGAGGACCAGCTAAGATAGTAAGATCTTGTTATAGTCTCTCTAGGAGAGAAAGACAGAGAGGTGTAGCAGAAAGAGCAGTTGTCGCTCCAACGAGGATTGTAGAAGGAAGTAGCTTCCCACAAGGCCTGTTTGCCTTTAGAGCAGGGAACTCAGTTGATAGGCATCTAGGTGAGCAAAGGACTACCTGTACCCTACCTGATAGATCCCGATCCCCTCACTGTGCAAAGTCGGTTGAACTGGGAATTGATGTACACCTATCTGCAATATCCTTTGGGAGTCGCATCTGTTTGACTGTGAACCTTTACTGTCCAAAGTGATTCCACCTGCTGTGTCCTCAGAATATTTGTAAGTAAACCTGTGGTCATTTGCCTCTGGCATAATAAATCTGTGCTCCTGTTTTACCTTTTTAAACAACCTCCTGGCGTCCATTATTCTATTTTTTGTACTTATATGCCTGTGAGTTGTAGTTCAACTACAGTTTAAAGGGGAAGCTTCCATTTGGCGAAGGCTCTGCCCTGGGTGAGGATTCGCAATGTAACCCATGCTCACTACCTAGCTGGTCACCCTTAACTCCTAATTGGCAGAATAGGCCAAGAAAGCATTACATCTGTATATTCAGTGTATACACTCAGGGCCGCCGTCAGGGGGGTACAGTCGCCCCGGGCCTAAAGAGCTGAACCAGAAGTTCCAAAGCAGCGAAGACATGAACTGACAAAGACCCGAATAGCCGAAGACCCAAAGCCGGGAACACAGCCAAAGCCCCGAATGGAGCCGAAGCCACAAAAAGGCCTGAAGTAACCAAAGGAGGCGAAACGGAATCCCCAAAGCCGGAGCCTATGGTTGTGGATGGGGCCCAGAAATATTTGTCATACAGGCTCATTTAGTGTGCAGCGCTGCTGAATATGTTGGCAGTTTAAAGGACAAGGAAAGGCTTTATCCCAACTTGTTATTATGTTGTACCACTCCCTTGGTGTACCTGATCGCTAAATTCTTTTGGCAAAACTGTTTCCAGAAATCCTTCTGCGCCCTCGGATAATTTCACCCATTCATCTTCAGTTGCAGCCGCCATGTTTCCGAGTGCGGCGTCATCAATATGACCGCAGCTTACTATGAAATTAAACTGCCCCCTGACTTGAGCACGTCACTGAAGCAATAGCTTCAATACAGCGCATGAGTAAACAGGATTAAACGTGCACACAACTTTTAAGTTGTCCAAAAAGAGTTGTAAATCACTTTAATGGCGGCCACAGAAAGAAGAACGCAGCATAAAGCACACACCTTGCTGCTGGTTTGCCATTGGCGCAGGCCAATTAACAGGCCAAGTTGGCATCCAGGACTGACCTGTATATAAGGCCAAAACAATATCTGGCCACATACTATGTATCTAGATTTAAATAAACTGCACATTGTCTATTTTTCAACCCAAATCTGTGGTTCAGTTTGTGGAAAACGTTCTGATTCCATCGCTGCCCCTACACTGACTGACCAAAATAATGGCGCCAGGCCGCTTAGCTTAATAGCACCATTAGAATAAAATACATCACAAAATAGATTTGTTTTATTATAAAAATATATTTCAAAATATACATACAAAAATATATATATATCATATAGTACAAAAATATAAATGGTATTAATAGGTTGAGGCTGAATTTTTAGGAGTTTGAAATCTTCTCCAGTCCCACAAGCTGAGGGTATTACTCCTGACAGTTGGTATTGTCCTGTGCACTGTTACTATTTTATAAGACTTCTGGCATCTCTTCAAATTTTGTGAATGCCTTGTGCACGTCTGAGGGAAGCGGCTGCATACTATCTGTGGGTGTTACGACACCATCGTCCCTTTGCTCTTCTTCTGTAGACTGGACATCTTGCATGGGTATGAATGGCGCTTGCAACTGCCTGTCCTTCAGCGCTTTCCAGTCTATTGGCTAGAAATACAAATGAAATCAGTTTGATCTCCTACTGAATTGTGTGATTTATTGTCATATGAAATAACCCAGCATTATAACATGATAAATATTAACTCCCTTCCAGATGTGACGAGTGAAACCTGCCCCCATTCCTAAATATACCTGCCCCGTACAGTGTCTGAAACGTGAACTTACCTCAAAGTAATAGAATTTCTGCACTTCTTCCCCATCATTTCTATTTGATCCCAGACGGAATCCGGAGTATTTCTGTAGGAGCTACACAAGGGAAATAATAGTTAGACAGAAGCCTCAGTTTAACAACTCAATCAGCGCTAATTAAACCATGTTTACTTATACTTTCTACCGCATAATTCAAGCCTAGTGCTTATATATCTCACATGGACATACGGGACAAATGTCAGCCCAGTGGGTAAGTCCGAGATACCATGTGACACTTACTTCTCTTATTATTGCAGCGGTTCTGTTATCCAGGTGGGTTGGATACTCTGGTTCTGAATTAAGAGCTTTTTCACGCAACTCCTCCATTTCTCCAGTAAATGGCAACTGCACAAACAAAAAGACATCTCTTTAGTAGCTGGAAAATAGCAGCAGATTCTATTATTATATAGAGGAAATATAACAAGGAGACTATTGCAAGAGGGATTATGGGACTGAGGATACTCTACACAATCAAATAAAAAGAAGACAGAATTCTAGAGCCTAATGGGATCCATCAGTGGGTGCTTTGTACTTACTTCGCCAACAGCCATTTCATACATAGTGACACCTAAAGCCCACCAGTCCACTGATCTGTTATAGGGGTCTTCTCTGAGTATTTCAGGAGCTGCATAACGCCAGTCTCCACACGGGTAGCTCATTTCAGATCGGTATTCAATACCTTAAATACAAGCAAAAACAAATCTGTGTTATCTTACAACCAACTGGAAGTATCAGAAGGGGGGTACATTGCTCTTCTGCAATCAGTACAAGACTGATTGCGAATGAGCTGATGGGCGAGTGAAGGCGGTGGACTGAGATCCGCTGCACTACACTTAAATACAGCCCAGCGTATATCATTATACCAGTATATCCTACCTCCTCTGCACATTCCAAAATCTGCCAGTTTGGCATATCCAGCGCTGTCTATAACAACATTGTCCGGTTTTAAATCTCTGCAGGAAGAGAAATGAAGTTATTGGTAATATTGTGCTTGATACAACCCTTAACTCCCACTTCACGGTATGTAGTTTCCCATAACCAGAGAATCCACAGCCTTATGTGTAGCCTGTCAGCATAATGTTCATAGAAGCCAAAGCCCTCCTTTCCCCAGCATTGCTGAAGCACAAGTGATATATTCCCTATACATAAGGATAAGGCATCTATATAATGAGCCCTGCTGCTATTATTGGCACAGCCTGTAGTCCTCCCATTCACACTTGGCTTGGCATCGACTCAGCTTATAGATCCTATGTTAGACAGTGTTTATTAATGTAGTAAATTCCTCCCAGTCACCCTGATATATGTCACTGACCCCCGAGCTACAAGCCGTTACCTCTCCCTCTAGTACTTACCGGTGGACAATATGGTTCTCATGTAAGAACTTGATCCCTAGGACGATGCACGCAGAATAGAATCTGTGAAAATAAACACAAAATCAGTTATTTTGCATAGGCAGCTCCATTTATCTATAAGAAGAACACAGTGTGGCTGTTTCTCTAAATCTTACTGGGAGAGGGTGTATTGGCACCCTAAGGGAACTAGCCTTTCCCAAGAGTAGAGAAGTTGGCGAATATACACAAATTGTAGTAGAGGAGAAACCTATTGCTGCTAATGATAGCTTGTCTCATACTAATGACACTGCTTTGGTGCCGTGAGACCCCAGAACCCAACCAGTGATACTTACAAAGTGCTTTCATAGGGGAGAGCTCCATTCTCCATCCGGGATGCTAAACTGCCTCCAGCAGCATATTCCATGGCTATGTAGGCACGGTGCTCACTCTGGAAAGAGCAGAATAGACTCACGAGGAAAGGGTTCCTGGAGTTCCTCGCCAATCTCAATATGTCTCTCTCCAGGAAAAGCCTAAAACAGACACCAACATGTCAGGACAGACAGGAACGAGCCAAGGAAATGCTATGAGCACAGGGCTGATTTGCTTCAACCATAGCACTTAATTGGCAATTGGGATAATTATTCGACTACATGTTAGACAATGAAAACAAAGATCTGGCTACTATGAGAAACTGCTCCAGTGCAATTATCTCCGACGTTACTAAATCAGTCCCTACACATTAAAAGATAAAAACTCTTCTTACCTTTCAGTTATTCCATTTTCATAATAAGAAGCCTTGTCAACGAGTTTGATGGCGAGCATCTTCCCACTTTCCTTATGTTTTGCCTGATAGACCTGGAATGAGAGCGAGAGCCTTATATTTCTCTGCAAGTGACAACTAACAGCCCAATGTCAACCAGGGGCGAGTAACTCACCTGACCAAAACATCCGCTGCCAAGCCATCGGCAGAACTGGAAGTCGCCAGTGGAGATCAAAGAGGTCTGACGACTGAATGGAAATAAAAGTCAAGATTAGTCACATCAGTGAATATTCTTCTATGTAACAGTATTGGTACCATTTACAGTACAGTACAGTTTAACTTACACAAAATCAGGTGGTTTCTGATAGGCACAAGCACCTCCAGTCTCTGTTCTCTCTGCCAGCGCCTTCTGAATGAATGAATTTGCAGGAGCCCGGAGAACCTATAATGGAAAAAGACATTTCAGAATATCGATAAGGTTTATTATACAAAAAAACCTGTCCTGTCGCAATGTTCTATCAATATTCTTCTTATAATCCCACTGTTACAACTGTATCTTTATAACCACAATTAGTAGGTTTCTAAGGAGAATACAGACAAGAATCAGGACCAGGAAAGACCTTATACGCCTTTCTATTGTGCAAAAGAGAATGAACTCTTACACTTACTTTCAACTCTTCCGGCAGATTCTTAGATAGGGAATCTGAATTATATTCACTGCCTTCTGACGGATACTTCGTATTTAATATATTTACACTGCCTACAGTTGAACATGACTGTTCAGGCAGCTCCTCGGATATCGCATCTAAAGTATCATCACTGGCTTCTGAAGAATAGTCGATCTGTAATATATTCACACTGCCCGTTGCTGTATATGATTCTTTGGAAGAATAGACGCTCTGTAATGTATTTACACTGCCTGATCTGGTATATGAGTCTTTAGGCAGATCCTTGGATATCGCATCCAAAGTATCATCACTTTCTTCTGATGAATAGTCGCTCTTTAATGTATTTACACTGCCTGTAGTTGCATCGGATTCTTCTGCTTGATATCCCATCTCTAATGAACTAGTGATCTCTTCAACTATAAGATCCTGTAAAGAGAATTATATAAAGATCAGCCGGCAGCTCTGATTGGCAGGAGGACAGACTGGGATTCCCAAGAGTTGCCTGGGAATCAGATGACATTTAGGGGGTTATTTATCAAAGTCTAAATTTATCTCAATATTTTCTGCTACAAACTCCGATCAGATCCGCTCAGGTTTTTTATTATTACATTATCCCAGGGGAAAAAAAAATCTGATTTTCACAATTATTTCGGATTTTTTCATACGATTTTCCCCATTTTTTCTGGAATTTTCACCCGAAAACAATGAAAACTTTGCGAAACCCATCGCACATCAAAAAATCATTGTGACTTCTCCCATTGACTTATATGCAACCTCGACTGGTCTGAGATGCCAGATTTTCAGATTCTGACTTTTCCATCCTCGGAGTTTAATAACTTCTGATAAATTTGTGATTTTTTTAAAAGCCCGGTTTTATAAAAATAAACGAAACAAATCGCAAAATTTTTCAGAGTTTAGTAAATAACCCCCTAAATAAACTAAAGTGATTGCTGTGCTTCTGTACCAGTGTTTTATAAGTGACAGAACCAGCAACTGTAGCTTTTAACCTTTCTCGGGTTTTCCTTTTCTCAATATACTCACGTCTAAGTGATGGCGCTCATATGTCTCCAGTTGTTCAGAACAGTCGGCAGGTAAGGAAACAGCAGGGGCTATTTCTTCACTGTATTCTGTAAAAACCAATAGATCATCCATTAGGAACTGGGAACTATTGAAATATTGAGCTTATAGAGAAGTTATACAGTGAGTGTGTCTCTATACTGTGTATGGAGGGAATTAGGAATTTCAATAAGAAGTTAATGACTTGTATTAATTAGATTTTTCTGTGATTTGTCTCTGGCGGCCCACCAGCTGTTAGTAAGTTAGAGGCTGAGCCGGACATGGAGGTTTGATTAGTGACCATGGCTCGGGGAACTTGCTCCAGGAACATTTACAAAAGGGCAAGGATTCATTTATATCATATTTGTACTGGAAGACTGTAATATCTAGCATAGTGTATTCTTAATAGCAGGCTGGCATGGGGTGTGGGTACAGCCGATACAGCAAGGAATAACATATAGGATACATTATAGGACACATTATAGGATACAGATACTACTGATATTGTACTATACCGAGTCGAATTTCCGCTTCTTTTACGACCAGGAATATAGCTCCGGGATTCGGAGTCATTTGAATTGGGTCAGAGAAGCTGCTTTCACAATCCTAAAAACAGTTCAAAAGAAAGTCGTTTAGAGGAAAATCAAAC
The DNA here is from genome assembly GCA_038501925.1 of Xenopus petersii. Lineage (NCBI taxonomy): Eukaryota > Metazoa > Chordata > Amphibia > Anura > Pipidae > Xenopus > Xenopus petersii. The sequence goes on from CM076687.1 coordinate 1,953,331, forward strand.
TTTATACAAACATATAACATTAGCATCACAACTAAGGTTGTCACCTTTTCTGGGAAAAAATACCGGCCTTCCTATATATTTATCTTTATTCCTATTAATAACATTGGGATCACTGACCTTCCTATATATTTCTCTTTATTCCCTATTAATAACATTGGGATCACTGACCTTCCTATATATTTATCTTTATTCCCTATTAATAACATTGGGATCACTGACCTTCCTATATATTTATCTTTATTCCCTATTAATAACATTGGGATCACTGACCTTCCTATATATTTATCTTTATTCCCTATTAATAACATTGGGATCACTGACCTTCCTATATATTTATCTTTATTCTTTATTAATAACATTGGGATCACTGACCCAATATTCATATCAGGCCCAGACTGGGAATCTGTGGGTTCTGGCAAATGCCAGAGGGGCTGCTATAAGGTGCCATAGAAAGTCAGTATTTAGTGGGCGGTAGGGGCTGGGTGGGCCTATGTGTGGGTTGATTGGGCCTCTGTGTACCTGAAATGCCAGGGCCTATTTCAATTCTCAGTCCGGACCTGATTCATATACAGTATTTATAATATAAATCATTTATAGGAAATGCTTATTCTGGGGATGGAAAAGCACCTTGATTTCTTCCTTTACTATTTCTTCTATTGCGACTTCTGTTTGGATCTCCTTTTCCTTCTGTCCTTGTGTCTGTATCCGTGCTTCTGGACTCACCACCGGTGCAACTTGGAAGAGATGAACAGGGGTCGGCACGTTGTGGTTCATCGGCTCCTGAATGGAATGAACAGGTATAGGATTTTGTTAGAATCATATAAAGCTAGAAACATAATAAGACATTAGTGATGGGCGAATTTATTTTATTAATTTGCCTTGAAAATTCGCCCGTGTCAAAGGTTTTTGACACCAGCGACGGAATTGACTCTGGCAACAATTATAGATGCCGGCGATGATTGACAGATGCCCATTGACTTTAATGGGTGCCGGCGGCAACTTTGACGCCTGCGCCCATTTTGACGGTGTCAAAATTGGCGTTTCTTGAATTTTTGCCTGTTTCGTGAATTTCGCAGGAAATTTGCAAAATTCGTGGACAAATTCACCATCACTATAAGGCAGCAATTCAGTGTGTATATATATATATAGATAATTATGAAGAGGACCAGCACTCCATTTAGAAAAAACACAATAGTTTATTGTAGTGTCACATCAGGCCGAAAGGTTGGAGACACTGTGACACTACAATAAACTATTGTGTTTTTTGGAAACGGAGTGCTGGTCCTCTTCATAATTATCTACATATTATTTTGCCAAGCATCCAGAAAATGAAAAATTGTGAAGGAGTGCGGGTAAAAATTTTTTGTTTATTTCGATGTTTCAGCTCTATCACTCGGCCCGAAAACATTGAAATAAACACAATTTTTTTCACTATGAAATTTGGTTTGCATGTATGAATATTGTACCAGCAGCCAGGCAGCTGTGGTTTTCATCTTGAGTGCACCAGGCTGGAAGAGGATCCGCACTCACAGGTCTTAGATAAAAATAAAAAAGTTTTATAGTAAAATACATGACTAACGTTTCGGCCTCCTCAAAGAAAGGCCGAAACGTTAGTCGTGTATTTTGCAATAAAACTTTTTTATTTTTATCTAAGACCTGTGAGTGAGGATCCTCTTCTTGTTGGGTATATATCGAAATTTTGATACTGCACCCAGGCACCTTAAACCATTTAACGAGAGTGCTGGCTGTCTCGTGGATTATATATATATATATACTCACACTACAGTAAGATTTATAGTTATGGACATTGTTTATTAGTGTTAATGCCTTGATGGGAAATGGAAATTGAGGGTGAGATAAAGGTGTCACTTAAGGTGGCCATAGACTTAAAGATGTAATATGTATCGTATCGTATTTCGACATCGCCAAACGAGCGGATCTTTCCCCGATATGCCACTAAACTGCGTGGCTATATTGGGGGTAATTCGAGTGTTCGGCCGTATGGCCGAACGATCGAATTACGATGCGCCAAGCGGCTCCGACGAGTCGGTCGGGTAAAAATCCAACCTTCCCGATCGATATCGTGGCCAGATATCGATCGGGATGACCCGTCGGAAGCCCCCATACACGGGCAGATAAGCTGTCAAATCGGTCCAAACGACTGATATCTGCAGCTTTATCTGCCCGTGTATGGCCACCTTTAGAGGCACATTTATCAAGAGTCGAATTTTGAATTCATGTGAGTTTTTTAAAACTCCCATAAATTTGACTAGTTGAACTTTATTGATAAAATCTCATTTTTCATACTCGGACAAATTTAAACGACCCTAAAACTCAAAATTGAATTTGATTCAAATTCGATCAAACTCAATTCGAGTTAATGTCAAGAAGGCTAAAACATCTCCAAAATGATCTCTGGACCTCTCCCATTGACTTAAACAGCAAATCGCAGGTTTTAGGTAGCGAATAGTCAAATTGGAATTCTTAAAGGGCCAGAGTATGATAAAAAATCTAATTAGAAGTTTTTTAAAAAAAAAAATCTCGAATAGAATTTGGATAACTCCTTAGTTGAATTTGACAGTTTTGACCAGAAAAAAAAATATTCGAAAATTTGAATTTTCAATTCGACCCTTGATAAATCTGTCCCTTAGTGTCAATATACCGGCGCACTATAAAGGATATATAAACAGTAATATTTGTTAAAAAGAAGACAAAACATATGCCGGTGGGACTCACATTGTCTTCGGAGATCAGAGGATGGACCTGTAAATAAGAATAAAGAGGTGTCAGTAGGAAATGTGTATTCAGAGAACAGTATTTGCTTTAATAGGAATAATTGCCCTGCACTGCCCCTTTAATCAGTTGTAGCCTGAGCTAGAGTCCTGCGCAGGTCCATTTTTTGGAACCCATACCCGACCCGTACCCGCTATCCAGACCCGCAACCCGCATTCTTAGCCGCTTGGACCCGCTACCTGACCTGCAAGTAACTTATCCGCAACCTGGACCCGCTGACCATTAAGAATCATGAAGTGTTGTCATTGTAAACCAGAAGTGGCCCAACCCGCCAACCCACCGACCCGCTTCTATACCCGCACCCGGAACTTCTACCTGCAACTGTCAGGGTACTGCAGGTTTTTGCGGGTGACCCGCGGGTACCCGACCCGCGCAGGACTATAGCCTGAGTCACTTCATTCCACCCAAGTCTCATTCACGTCCCAAAGAGAAAGGGTCAGAGCCGCCTTACCTTGTTATTACGACGAAATTGTTTCTGGATATTTCTAACACATTCACGAATTCTTTTCAACATGGTTCTAATTCTGCAACATAAACAGTAAATGTCTCATTAGCTCTCATTGTATTTGGAAACAAATGGAAACCCAAAGGAACGCTCAAAACTAACACAATTATTATTATTATTCCCAGTTACATTCAGTAATGAAATGCAGAAAGGCCATCTCCCATAGAGCCCATTTTATCCAAATTTTAAAAACTGATTTCCTTTTTCTGTGTAATAATAAAACAGTCGCTTGTACTTGATCCCAACTAAGATGTAATTAATCCTTATTGGAAGCAAAACCAGCCTATTGGCTTTATTTCATGTTAATATGAGTTTCTAATAGACTTAAGGAATGATGATCTAAATTACAGAAAGATCCATTATCTGGAAACCCCTGAGCATTCTGGAAAACAGGTCCCATAGCTGTACTAACAATAGCGTGACAATCCCCCTGTAATAGATCCATATATAGCCGAGTACTTACAGATTCTAGTTGGATTCTATAAGAAGTTCCTGACACACAGCAAGAAAACTCACTGGCGCTAGGAAATAGTGTTGGTACCAGCGACAGCAGAGATGTTACCTCTACTGCAACCGAACACCAACTGATCTGCCAACAAACTGCCCACTCAACACCTGCATGTTGGCTCATTGTGACATCACAAGTCAATTATGACATCACCATCTCCACCCTCAGTAAACATCACATGACCCAGCTGCAAAGTGTAGGGTCCCTAACCACTATTAAATTAGCAGACACAATACTTCCAAATGAAATATATCTAATAAATAGGCCAATACTGAGCTGAGAGAACCAAGTTCTGCTGAAGATTGTCCTAACCAAAAAAAAATGGCCCAAGACTTCCTATTGGTGTTTTAGAATTTAGGAATTTGACTATTTCACTTGAAGAAATTCTAACCATGACAAGCAAAACAGTTAATATGATGCTGAAATTAACAGGACATTGAAAAAAAAAGCCTAGGGCGGTGCTTCTTATTCACAGTTTTTAATTTAACTTCAGTATTATTAATTACAGGTATTGGATCTGTTATCCAGAAACCCGAATTACAGAAAGGCCATCTCCCATAGAGCCCATTTTATCCAAATTTTAAAAAATGATTTCCTTTTTCTTTGTAATAATAAAATAGTCGCTTGTACTTGATCCCAACTAAGATATAATTAATCCTTATTGGAAGCAGAACCAGCCTATTGGCTTTATTTAATGTTTATATGATTTTCTAGTAGACTTAAGATATGAAGATCCAAACTACAGCAATATCCATTATCCAGAAAACCCCAGGTCCCAAGCATTCTGGATAACAGGCCCCATATCTGTACTTGATCCCAACTAAGATATAATTAATCCTTATTGGAAGCAAAACCAGCCTATTGGGTTTATTTCATGTCAATATGAGTTTCTAATAGACTTAAGGAATGAAGATCCAAATTATAGAAAGATCCATTATCTGGAAACCCCTGAGCATTCTGGAAAACAGGTCCCATAGCTGTACTAACAATAGCGTGACAATCCCCCTGTAATAGATCCATATATAGCCGAGTACTTACAGATTCTAGTTGGATTCTATAAGAAGTTCCTGACACACAGCAAAAACTCACTGGCGCTAGGAAATAGTGTTGGTACCAGCGACAGCAGAGATGTTACCTCTACTGCAACCGAACACCAACTGATCTGCCAACAAACTGCCCACTCAACACCTGCATGTTGGGTCATTGTGACATCACAAGTCAATTATGACATCACCATCTCCAACCTCAGTAAACGTCACATGACCCAACTGCAAAGTGTAGGGTCCCTAACCACTATTCAATTGCTTTGATTTGAATAAGAGACTGGAATATGAATAGGAGAGGCCTGAATAGAAAGATGAGGAATAAAAAGTAGCAATAACAATACATTTGTAGCCTTAAGGTGGCCATAGATGCAAAGATCCGCTCGTTTGGCCACATCGCCAAACAAGCAGATCTTTCCCCGATATGCCATTAACAAACATGGCTATATGGGGGGTAATCTGATTGTTCGGACATATGGCCGAATGATCTGATTACGATGTGCCGTGGGCTCCGGCGGGATCGGTCGGGTCAAAATCAAACCTGACCGATTGTCCAAACGACCGATCTCCACCGGACGAAAGATGTCGGCACACGCCACACACGATCCGAAAATCGTACGAATCCTCGATTCGTACGATGGGATCCGTGTGTCTATGGCCACCATTACAGAGCATTTGTTCATGAAAGCTAGAGTCAGAAGACAGCAAATAATTAAAAAATATATAAAAATAAATAAATAATGAAGACCAATTGAAAAATTGCTTAGAATTGGCCATTCTATAACATACTAAACATTCACTTAAAGGTGAGGGCAGTGAAACCCCTAGTCAATAAGAAAGGTTCCAGTATCAGCCCCACAAGTAAATCCAGTTGCTACATTTTCTCTTCAGGTCGGTGTTCCTCTGGCCTGGGGATCATTCTGTAGCACATGCTGTGGCCATTTTGTTTCTTCTTCTTCCCAGTGTTTCTCTGTACTGAATGAAGGTTTGTGCACTCACACTATAGAAACCACTGGGCAATTCCTGTGCTGTTCTGCACTCACCCCGGGCAACACAGAGGAACACAGGGCAGAGGAGAGAATGAACAAAAGGCTGGTGCATTATTTAAATAAGAGGCATGAGGCCCAGGGTCTCTGCTAAGGGCTTCAAATGGTAACAAATTGGCTCCCCTGTGAGTTTATCTTGTAGTGGCCTTTCATTGAGTTTGTGGCAGCGCAGTACAAACAGGGATTTGTGAGCAAATAAACTCATCATTTGTTTTATGTCAAGGAATGAATTACTGTGGGCTTGTTACTAGAGTTGTCACCTTTTTTGGAAAAAAAATACCGGCCTCCCTATATATTTAGATTTTTTTTTTCCCTATTAATAACATTGTCAAGTCAAGCTTCATTTTTACAGGTCAGGTCGGTAAAAGACTGGCCAGGTGGCAACCCTAGGTGTTACCCTGTCTGATCCCACTCTTCCCCGGCATACCCTGGGATGGGAAGGGTTAACCAGCCAATTATTTGTCATTAAATGAGATATTTATCATCACCAAATACCCCTGTAATAGCAGCCCTGCCCCCAGCTCATCATTTCTGCCCGTGTCTCTCAACCCCGTGGGCAAGGCCAGACGCTGCATTTTTATAAAGAAGGCGTAAATACGCATAAACTGCACTACCACTGAAACGAATGGAAAACGCACTCTGGCAATTCACACAAGGCGATTGCAAGCTGAAATCCAGTATTGGCATTTTTTGCAGAAACGCCAATACGTCAATATACTACCGAATCAATAGACTCTATGGGATCTGCACGTTTGAAACCACACTTTACGTAAATACACAGCGTATTTTAAATATGGCGTCCACATTTTTAATGAGAACAATGAAAGTGCAATGAAAGTGCATTTTGGGAAAAGAATCCTACGTGCTGAAAAACGCATGAAAAATGCATGTGGTTTCAGTGGCATATTTAAGCCTGGCTGTTCTTTTTTAAAAACGCAATGTAAAAACGCTGCAAAAACGCCACATCTGGCCTTGCCCTTATGGTAGGACTCCACGAGCATTATCGGCGCAATCCAACGCACTGCGACAAATGCATGCGAGAAAAATGAGGTAAGTAATAGCATTGTCGCATTGTGTCGCAGCTTTGATTCGACGCGACACGACTGTCGGATGTAGGCGCTGAGTTCCACAAGCTTTTATTGCGCCGAAAACTCTGGCGGAGTCCTACCCTAAGGCCCCACAGTGGGAGTGGCCAGCAGGCGGGGCCATTCCTGAGGCAAAACAAACTCCCAGCAGCCATTTAGCAATAGCCAATACATTTCAGGAGTCACAACCCCTTTCTAAAAGTCAAGCAGGCAACTTTACTTCATAAACTATTCAACCCTTCATTACTAATGGCCTAGCAATGACCAGTATTGGCTGAGTATCAATTGCTACATCTATAGTCACGGGTAATATTTATACATAGACCCAAACAGCAGCATTTACATGTTTATTCACTACTTCTGCTGCCCTGACTCTCCTCCATTTCACTTGTTACTGACTGACTGGAAGTGACAGAGATGAGTCAGGCACAGACAGCTTTATATTAGGCATCCAATTTGGGTTCTGCATGGGGAGCCAATTGGCTTTCAGACACAAGTGATTGAAAGATAGAGGAACCAATCCGGCTCTTGCTTACTGACTTTTACATCTTCCCCATCCAGGGATCCAATAAGGACAAGGTATAGTGTAAAGCTAAACAGGTAGCTGATTGGTTTCAGCTGTGAGGTAAGGAGGCAGAACCAAAGACAAAGCATCAGCTTAATTGGATGACTTACACAGGGGGTTGCTTGCCCCGCCCCAATTTTCTGAGGGGAAGAAAAGGCCTCAGTGATTCAGATTTCCCGCTCACAGGGTTTGTAACTCATTGTGTCTGAGGTGCTACTGACAGCTGGAGACTGGAGAAGAAATAGATGAATTCACATCCAGTATAACTGAGCAGTCACTATAAGTCATTCTGCCTCTGTGTAACTGAACAAAAATCATTGTATTTCCCCTGGTCACCAGCCATATAAAGGGGCCTCTTCTCCACAACACACTAAACATTTCTTCCGAAAATAAGGAAAAATAAAATAATAAGACTGACATTGGGCCCATTGAGAATCCCCGTCTGTGTGATGCTAAGATGTAACATTAAAGTGAAACTTCATTGGAATCTGCCATTAGATCTGTAACTAAGTCTATAATTAACAGCGCTAATGAGTGCGTTTATTATATTGGCTACTTTTACTCTGTATTGTCAGGAGAATCCTGTGGTGATTTTATTTGAAAATTGCCTTCACTAATGGGCCTTTTCATGTATTTTCTTCTAGGATCAGCACAGCCCATCTTTTCTGTGTGCGTCTGAATGGGCAGCAAACGGAGGTGCCAGGGTCCTGTCTTTGGGCGCCAGCAGCAGGGATAGAGAAGGGACATGGCAAGGTAACTGGCTCTTATGGTCCCTCATGTTTGTGGGGCGGCCTAGAGAGAATGATCAGTGGGTGGATTAAGTATATTGGATCTCATTCATCTCCTGGACCTGATGCCCTATGGGAGGCCACTTTAATAAGTCTCACCCCTGAGCGGTAAAGCTTTGCTTTGTTATTAAAGCAGAGGGAATTGGCGGCCTGAAAGGTGTAAGAGTGATGTCATCGAGAGGCCAGGGCTACCGGGTCACCATCAATTCACCAGCCTGATAGGAGCGGAGTTTAAATTAGAACTGTCCCATTTATTAAACATTGTTTCCCTCACGCTAACATATAATACGTTAATGTTTTGTTTAGGGATGCACCGAATCTACTATTTTGGATTGGCCCGATCCCGAATCCTTCGCAAAAGATTCATCCGAATACAGAACCGAATACCGAAATTAGGGTTGGGAAGGGGAAAACATTTTTTATTTCCTTGTTTTGTGACAAAAAGTCACACAATTTCTCTCCCATCTTCTAATTTGGATGCACCGAATCAAAGATTCGGGATTCAGCTTTTTACAGCAGGATTCAGATTCGGCCGAATCCTTTGGCCCGGCTGAACCGAATCTGAACCCTGCTGAAAAATGCTGAATCCCGAACCGAATCCTGGATTCGGTGCATCCCTAGTTTAGTTATAGTAAGTTAGGTTGAAAAAAGACACACGTCTATCAAGTTCAACCTTAAGGGGCAGATTTATCAAGGGCCGAATTTCAAATTGGAATTTTCGAGTTTATTTTAGTGTAATTCAACTAGGGAATAGTTAATTCAAGTACCATAAAGAACCCTAAAAGCAAATTCACATAATATTTACTTATAGCAAAATTTAATAAAGGTCAAGATGAAAATTTATTTAGAAACAAAAAAAACACTTTTCAAACACAGATTGAGAAATTTTTTTTTAATCAGATGTTTCAGAAGTATCAATTGGGCAGCACCTTCCCAATTGTCAATACCTGTGCCAATAAGCCAGTCAAGGTCTTCTTAGAGCAGTAATGGACCAACAGCAAGTGTCCCACACCCTTCCACATCCCTAGTGTAACCCCCTCCAACATACGCTCCTAATATAACCTTTCTGCTGCCTTTTACTTTCCTCTCGCTGCACATATGCAATTGGACATGGCCATCACTAGGCACTTAGTTATTATATATAAATACTAAACCTTCCAATTGCAACTCTTTACCTCTTGTACTGGTTATTGGTTGTTTTCTAAGTAAATCTGTATGTTCAGTGTATAGACTCAGGGCCGCCATTAGGGGGGTACAGTCGTCCCAGGCCTAAAGAGCTGAACCAGAAGTTCCAAAGCAGCAAAGACATGAAGTGACAAAGACCCTAATAGCCGAAGACCCAAAGCCGGGAACACAGCCAAAGCCCCGAATGGAGGCGAAGCCACAAAAAGGCCTGAAGTAACCAAAAGAGGCGAAGCTTAAGCCCCAAAAGGCGGGGCCTATGGTTGTGGATGGGGCCCAGAAATATTTGTCGTACAGGCTCATTTATTGTGCAGCGCTGCTGAATATGTTGGCAGTTTAAAGGACAAGGAAAGGCTTTATCCCAATTTGTTATTATGTCGTACCACCTCCTTTGGTGTACCTGATCGCTAAATTCTTTTGGCAAAACTGTTTCCAGAAATCCTTCTGCGCCCTCGGATAATTTCACCCATTCATCTTCAGTTGCAGCCGCCATGTTTCCGAGTGCGGCGTCATCAATATGACCGCAGCTTACTATGAAATTAAACTGCCCCCTGACTTCAGCACTTAACTGAAGCAATAGCTTCAATACAGCACATGAGTAAACAGGATTAAACGTGCACACAACTTTTATGTTGTCCAAAAAGAGCTGTAAATCACTTTAATGGCAGCCACAGAAAGAAGAACGCAGCATAAAGCACACACCTTGCTGCTGGTTTGCCATTGGTGCAGGCCAATTAACAGACCAAGTTGGCAGCCAGGACTGACCTGTATATAAGGCCAAAACAATATCTGGCCACATACTATGTATCTAGATTTAAATAAACTGCACATTGTCTATTTTTCAACCCAAATCTGTGGTTCAGTTTGTGGAAAACGTTCTGATTCCATCGCTGCCCCTACACTGACTGACCAAAATAATGGCGCCAGGCCGCTTAGCCTAATAGCACCATTAGAATAAAATACATCACAAAATAGATTTGTTTTATTATAAAAATATATTTCAAAATATACATACAAAAATATATATATAAATATAAATATATATATCATATAGTACAAAAATATAAATGGTATTAATAGGTTGAGGCTGAATTTTTAGGAGTTTGAAATCTTCTCCAGTCCCACAAGCTGAGGGTATTACTCCTGACAGTTGGTATTGTCCTGTGCACTGTTACTATTTTATAAGACTTCTGGCATCTCTTCAAATTTTGTGAATGCCTTGTGCACGTCTGAGGGAAGCGGCTGCATACTATCTGTGGGTGTTACGACACCATCGTCCCTTTGCTCTTCTTCTGTAGACTGGACATCTTGCATGGGTATGAATGGCGCTTGCAACTGCCTGTCCTTCAGCGCTTTCCAGTCTATTGGCTAGAAATACAAATGAAATCAGTTTGATCTCCTACTGAATTGTGTGATTTATTGTCATATGAAATAACCCAGCATTATAACATGATAAATATTAACTCCCTTCCAGATGTGACGAGTGAAACCTGCCCCCATTCCTAAATATACCTGCCCCGTACAGTGTCTGAAACGTGAACTTACCTCAAAGTAATAGAATTTCTGCACTTCTTCCCCATCATTTCTATTTGATCCCAGACGGAATCCGGAGTATTTCTGTAGGAGCTACACAAGGGAAATAATAGTTAGACAGAAGCCTCAGTTTAACAACTCAATCAGCGCTAATTAAACCATGTTTACTTATACTTTCTACCGCATAATTCAAGCCTAGTGCTTATATATCTCACATGGACATACGGGACAAATGTCAGCCCAGTGGGTAAGTCCGAGATACCATGTGACACTTACTTCTCTTATTATTGCAGCGGTTCTGTTATCCAGGTGGGTTGGATACTCTGGTTCTGAATTAAGAGCTTTTTCACGCAACTCCTCCATTTCTCCAGTAAATGGCAACTGCACAAACAAAAAGACATCTCTTTAGTAGCTGGAAAATAGCAGCAGATTCTATTATTATATAGAGGAAATATAACAAGGAGACTATTGCAAGAGGGATTATGGGAATGAGGATACTCTACACAATCAAATAAAAAGAAGACAGAATTCTAGAGCCTAATGGGATCCATCAGTGGGTGCTTTGTACTTACTTCGCCAACAGCCATTTCATACATAGTGACACCTAAAGCCCACCAGTCCACTGATCTGTTATAGGGGTCTTCTCTGAGTATTTCAGGAGCTGCGTAACGCCAGTCTCCACACGGGTAGCTCATTTCAGATCGGTATTCAATACCTTAAATACAAGCAAAAACAAATCTGTGTTATCTTACAACCAACTGGAAGTATCAGAAGGGGGGTACATTGCTCTTCTGCAATCAGTACAAGACTGATTGCGAATGAGCTGATGGCCGAGTGAAGGCGGTGGACTGAGATCCGGTGCACTACACTTAAATACAGCCCAGCGTATATCATTATACCAGTATATCCTACCTCCTCTGCACATTCCAAAATCTGCCAGTTTGGCATATCCAGCGCTGTCTATAACAACATTGTCCGGTTTTAAATCTCTGCAGGAAGAGAAATGAAGTTATTGGTAATATTGTGCTTGATACAACCCTTAACTCCCACTTCACGGTATGTAGTTTCCCATAACCAGAGAATCCACAGCCTTATGTGTAGCCTGTCAGCATAATGTTCATAGAAGCCAAAGCCCTCCTTTCCCCAGCATTGCTGAAGCACAAGTGATATATTCCCTATACATAAGGATAAAGCATCTATATAATGAGCCCTGCTGCTATTATTGGCACAGCCTGTAGTCCTCCCATTCACACTTGGCTTGGCATCGACTCAGCTTATAGATCCTATGTTAGACAGTGTTTATTAATGTAGTAAATTCCTCCCAGTCACCCTGATATGTCACTGACCCCCGAGCTACAAGCCGTTACCTCTCCCTCTAGTACTTACCGGTGGACAATATGGTTCTCATGTAAGAACTTGATCCCTAGGACGATGCACGCAGAATAGAATCTGTGAAAATAAACACAAAATCAGTTATTTTGCATAGGCAGCTCCATTTATCTATAAGAAGAACACAGTGTGGCTGTTTCTCTAAATCTTACTGGGAGAGGGTGTAACATATTGGCACCCTAAGGGAACTAGCCTTTCCCAAGAGTAGAGAAGTTGGCGAATATACACAAATTGTAGTAGAGGAGAAACCTATAGCTGCTAATGATAGCTTGTCTCATACTAATGACACTGCTTTGGTGCCGTGAGACCCCAGAAGCCAACCAGTGATACTTACAAAGTGCTTTCATAGGGGAGAGCTCCATTCTCCATCCGGGATGCTAAACTGCCTCCAGCAGCATATTCCATGGCTATGTAGGCACGGTGCTCACTCTGGAAAGAGCAGAATAGACTCACGAGGAAAGGGTTCCTGGAGTTCCTCGCCAATCTCAATATGTCTCTCTCCAGGAAAAGCCTAAAACAGACACCAACATGTCAGGACAGACAGGAACGAGCCAAGGAAATACTATGAGCACAGGGCTGATTTGCTTCAACCATAGCACTTAATTGGCAATTGGGATAATTATTCGACTACTTGTTAGACAATGAAAACAAAGATCTGGCTACTATGAGAAACTGCTCCAGTGCAATTATCTCCGACGTTACTAAATCAGTCCCTACACATTAAAAGATAAAAACTCTTCTTACCTTTCAGTTATTCCATTTTCATAATAAGAAGCCTTGTCAACGAGTTTGATGGCGAGCATCTTCCCACTTTCCTTATGTTTTGCCTGATAGACCTGGAATGAGAGCGAGAGCCTTATATTTCTCTGCAAGTGACAACTAACAGCCCAATGTCAACCAGGGGCGAGTAACTCACCTGTCCAAAACATCCGCTGCCAAGCCATCGGCAGAACTGGAAGTCGTCAGTGGAGATCAAAGAGGTCTGACGACTGAATGGAAATAAAAGTCAAGATTAGTCACATCAGTGAATATTCTTCTATGTAACAGTATTGGTACCATTTACAGTACAGTACAGTTTAACTTACACAAAATCAGGTGGTTTCTGATAGGCACAAGCACCTCCAGTCTCTGTTCTCTCTGCCAGCGCCTTCTGAATGAATGAATTTGCAGGAGCCCGGAGAACCTATAATGGAAAAAGACATTTCAGAATATCGATAAGGTTTATTATACAAAAAAACCTGTCCTGTCGCAATGTTCTATCAATATTCTTCTTATAATCCCACTGTTACAACTGTATCTTTATAACTACAATTAGTAGGTTTCTAAGGAGAATACAGACAAGAATCAGGACCAGGAACGACCTTATACGCTCGCCTTTCTATTGTGCAAAAGAGAATGAACTCTTACACTTACATTCAACTCTTCCGGCAGATTCTTAGATAGGGAATCTGAATTATATTCACTGCCTTCTGACGGATACTTCATATTTAATATATTTACACTGCCTACAGTTGAACATGACTGTTCAGGCAGCTCCTCGGATATCGCATCTAAAGTATGATCACTGGCTTCTGAAGAATAGTCGATCTGTAATATATTCACACTGCCCGTTGCTGTATATGATTCTTCGGAAGAATAGACGCTCTGTAATGTATTTACACTGCCTGATCTGGTATATGAGTCTTTAGGCAGATCCTTGGATATTGCATCCAAAGTATCATCACTTTCTTCTGATGAATAGTCGCTCTTTAATGTATTTACACTGCCTGTAGTTGCATCGGATTCTTCTGCTTGATATCCCATCTCTAATGAACTAGTGATCTCTTCAACTATAAGATCCTGTAAAGAGAATTATATAAAGATCAGCCGGCAGCTCTGATTGGCAGGAGGACAGACTGGGATTCCCAAGAGTTGCCTGGGAATCAGATGACATTTAGGGGGTTAATTATCAAAGTCTAAATTTATCTCAATATTTTCTGCTACAAACTCCGATCAGATCCGCTCAGGTTTTTTATTATTACATTATCCCAGGGGAAAAAAAAATCTGATTTTCACAATTATTTCGGATTTTTTCATACGATTTTCCCCATTTTTTCTGGAATTTTCACCCGAAAACAATGAAAACTTTGCGAAACCCATCGCACATCAAAAAATCATTGTGACTTCTCCCATTGACTTATATGCAACCTCGACTGGTCTGAGATGCCAGATTTTCAGATTCTGACTTTTCCATCCTCGGAGTTTAATAACTTCTGATAAATTTGTGATTTTTTTAAAAGCCCGGTTTTATAAAAATAAACGAAACAAATCGCAAAATTTTTCAGAGTTTAGTAAATAACCCCCTAAATAAACTAAAGTGATTGCTGTGCTTCTGTACCAGTGTTTTATAAGTGACAGAACCAGCAACTGTAGCTTTTAACCTTTCTCGGGTTTTCCTTTTCTCAATATACTCACGTCTAAGTGACGGCGCTCATATGTCTCCAGTTGTTCAGAACAGTCGGCAGGTAAGGAAACAGCAGGGGCTATTTCTTCACTGTATTCTGTAAAAACCAATAGATCTTCCATTAGGAGTGCAACTGGGAACTATTGAAATATTGAGTTTATAGAGAAGTTATACAGTGAGTGTGTCTCTATACTGTGTATGGAAGGAATTAGGAATTTCAATAAGAAGTTAATGACTTGTATTAATTAGAGTTTTCTGTGATTTGTCTCTGGCGGCCCACCAGCTGTTAGTAAGTTAGAGGCTGAGCCGGACATGGAGGTTTGATTAGTGACCATGGCTCGGGGAACTTGCTCCAGGAACATTTACAAAAGGGCAAGGATTCATTTATATCATATTTGTACTGGAAGACTGTAATATCTAGCATAGTGTATTCTTAATAGCAGGCTGGCATGGGGTGTGGGTACAGCCGATACAGCAAGGAATAACATATAGGATACATTATAGGACACATTATAGGATACAGATACTACTGATATTGTACTATACCGAGTCGAATTTCCGCTTCTTTTACGACCAGGAATATAGCTCCGGGATTCGGAGTCATTTGAATTGGGTCAGAGAAGCTGTTTTCACACTCCTAAAAACAGTTCAAAAGAAAGTCGTTTAGAGGAAAATCAAACTTTATACAAACATATAACATTAGCATCACAACTAAGGTTGGAACCTTTTCTGGGAAAAAATACCAGCCTTCCTATATATTTATCTTTATTCCCTATTTATAACATTGGGATCACTGACCTTCCTATATATTTATCTTTATTCCCTATTAATAACATTGGGATCACTGACCTTCCTATATATTTATCTTTATTCCCTATTAATAACATTGGGATCACTGACCTTCCTATATATTTATCTTTATTCCCTATTAATAACATTGGGATCACTGGCCTTCCTATATATTTATCTTTATTCCCTATTAATAACATTGGGATCACTGACCTTCCTATATATTTATCTTTATTCCCTATTAATAACATTGGGATCACTGGCCTTCCTATATATTTATCTTTATTCCCTATTAATAACATTGGGATCACTGGCCTTCCTATATATTTATCTTTATTCCCTATTAATAACATTGGGATCAATGGCCTTCCTATATATTTATCTTTATTCTCTATTAATAACATTGGGATCACTGACCTTCCTATATATTTATCTTTATTCTTTATTAATAACATTGGGATCACTGACCCAATATTCATATCAGGCCCAGACTGGGAATCTGTGGGTTCTGGCAAATGCCAGAGGGGCTGCTATAAGGTGCCATAGAAAGTCAGTATTTAGTGGGCGGTAGGGGCTGGGTGGACCTATGTGTGGGTTGATTGGGCCTCTGTGTACCTGAAATGCCAGGGCCTATTTCAATTCTCAGTCCGGACTCGATTCATATACAGTATTTATAATATAAATCATTTATAGGAAATGCTTATTCTGGGGTTGGAAAAGCACCTTGAGTTCTTCCTTTACTATTTCTTCTATTGCGACTTCTGTTTGGATCTCCTTTTCCTTCTGTCCTTGTGTCTGTATCCGTGCTTCTGGACTCACCACCGGTGCAACTTGGAAGAGATGAACAGGGGTCGGCACGTTGTGGTTCATCGGCTCCTGAATGGAATGAACAGGTATAGGATTTTGTTAGAATCATATAAAGCTAGAAACATAATAAGACATTAGTGATGGGCGAATTTATTTTATTAATTTGCCTTGAAAATTTGCCCGTGTCAAAGGTTTTTGACACCAGCGACGGAATTGACTCTGGCAACAATTATAGATGCCGGCGATGATTGACAGATGCCCATTGACTTTAATGGGTGCCGGCGGCAACTTTGACACCTGCGCCCATTTTGACGGTGTCAAAATTGGCGTTTCTCAAATTTTTGCCTGTTTCGTGAATTTCACAGGAAATATGCAAAATTCGTGGACAAATTCACCATCACTATAAGGCAGCAATTCAGTGTGTATATATATATATATAGATAATTATGAAGAGGACCAGCACTCCATTTAGAAAAAACACAATAGTTTATTGTAGTGTCACATCAGGCCGAAAGGTTGGAGACACTGTGACACTACAATAAACTATTGTGTTTTTTGGAAACAGAGTGCTGGTCCTCTTCATAATTATCTACATATTATTTTGCCAAGCACCCAGAAAATGAAAAATTGTGAAGGAGTGCGGGTAAAAAAATTTTGTTTATTTCAATGTTTCAGCTCCATCACTCGGCCCGAAAACATTGAAATAAACACAATTTTTTTTCACTATGAAATTTGGTTTGTATGTATGAATATTGTACCAGCATCCAGGCAGCTGCGGTTTTCATCTTGAGTGCACCAGGCTGGACTTGATTTATACAGTATATATATATATATATATACCCAACAAGAAGAGGATCCGCACTCACAGGTCTTAGATAAAAATAAAAAAGTTTTATAGTAAAATACATGACTAACGTTTCGGCCTCCTCAAAGAAAGAAAGTTAGTCGTGTATTTTGCAATAAAACTTTTTTATTTTTATCTAAGACCTGTGAGTGAGGATCCTCTTCTTGTTGGGTATATATCGAAATTTTGATACTGCACCCAGGCACCTTAAACCATTTAACGAGAGTGCTGGCTGTCTCATGGATTATATATATATATATATATATATATATATCTCACACTACAGTAAGATTTATAGTTATGGGCATTGTTTATTAGTGTTAATGCCTTGATGGGAAATGGAAATTGAGGGTGAGATAAAGGTGTCACTTAAGGTGACCATAGACTTAAAGATCGCCAAACGAGCGGATCTTTCCCCGATATACCACTAAACTGCGTGGCTATATTGGGGGTAATTCGAGCGTTCGGCCGTATGGTCGAACGATCGAATTACGATGCGCCAAGGGGCTCCGACGGGTCGGTCGGGTAAAAATCCAACCTTCCCGATCGATATAGTGGCCAGATATCGATCGGGATGACCCGTCGGAAGCCCCCATACACGGGCAGATAAGCTGTCAAATTGGTCCAAACGACTGATATCTGCAGCTTTATCTGCCCGTGTATGGCCACCTTTAGAGGCACATTTATCAAGGGTCGAATTTTGAATTCATGTGAGTTTTTTAAAACTCCCATAAATTTGACTAGTTGAACTTTATTGATAAAATCTAATTTTTCATACTCGGACAAATTTAAACGACCCTAAAACTCAAAATTGAATTTGATTAAAATTCGATCAAACTCAATTCGAGTTAATGTCAAGAAGGCTAAAACATCTCCAAATTGATCTCTGGACGTCTCCCATTGACTTAAACAGCAATTCGCAAGGTTTTAGGTGGCGAATAGTCAAATTGGAATTCTTAAAGGGCCAGAGTATGATAAAAAATCTAATTAGAAGTTTTTTAAAAAAAAAAATCTCGAATAGAATTTGGATAACTCCTTAGCTGAATTTGACAGTTTTGACCAGAAAAAAAAATATTAGAAAATTTGAATTTTCAATTCGACCCTTGATAAATCTGTCCCTTAGTGTCAATATACCGGCGCACTATAAAGGATATATAAACAGTAATATTTGTTAAAAAGAAGACAAAACAAATGGCGGTGGGACTCACATTGTCTTCGGAGATCAGAGGATGGACCTGTAAATAAGAATAAAGAGGTGTCAGTAGGAAATGTGCATTCAGAGAACAGTATTTGCTTTAATAGGAATAATTGCCCTGCACTGCCCCTTTAATCAGTTGTAGCCTGAGCTAGAGTCCTGCGCGGGTCCATTTTTTGGAACCCATACCCGACCCGTACCCGCTATCCAGACCCACAACCCGCATTCTTAGCCGCTTGGACCCACTACCTGACCTGCAAGTAACTTATCCGCAACCTGGACCCACTGACCATTAAGAATCAGAAAGTGCTGTCATTGTAAACCAGAAGTGGCCCAACCCGCCAACCCACCGACCCGCTTCTATACCCGCACCCGGAACTTCTACCTGCAACTGTCAGGGTACTGCAGGTTTTTGCGGGTGACCCGCGGGTACCCGACCCGCACAGGACTATAGCCTGAGTCACTTCATTCCACCCAAGTCTCATTCACGTCCCAAAGAGAAAGGGTCAGAGCCGCCTTACCTTGTTATTACGACGAAATTGTTTCTGGATAGTTCTAACACATCCACGAATTCTTTTCAACATGGTTCTAATTCTGCAACATAAACAGTAAATGTCTCATTAGCTCTCATTGTATTTGGAAACAAATGGAAACCCAAAGGAACGCTCCAAACTAACACAATTATTATTATTATTCCCAGTTACATTCAGTAATGAATTACAGAAAGGCCATCTCCCATAGAGCCCATTTTATCCAAATTTTAAAAAATAATTTCCTTTTTCTGTGTAATAATAAAACAGTCGCTTGTACTTGATCCCAACTAAGATATAATTAATCCTCATTGAAGGCAAAACCAGCCTATTGGCTTTATTTCATGTCAATATGAGTTTCTAATAGATTTAAGGAATGAAGATTCAAATTACAGAAAGATCCATTATCTGGAAACCCCTGAGCATTCTGGAAAACAGGTCCCATAGCTGTACTAACAATAGCGTGACAATCCCCCTGTAATAGATCCATATATAGCCGAGTACTTACAGATTCTAGTTGGATTCTATAAGAAGTTCCTGACACACAGCAAGAAAACTCACTGGCGCTAGGAAATAGTGTTGGTACCAGCGACAGCAGAGATGTTACCTCTACTGCAACCGAACACCAACTGATCTGCCAACAAACTGCCCACTCAACACCTGCATGTTGGGTCATTGTGACATCACAAGTCAATTATGACATCACCATCTCCAACCTCAGTAAACGTCACATGACCCAACTGCAAAGTGTAGGGTCCCTAACCACTATTAAATTAGCAGACACAATACTTCCAAATGAAATATATCTAATTAATAGGCCAATACTGAGCTGAGAGAACCAAGTTCGGTTGAAGCTTGTCCAAACCAAAAAAAAAGAAAGAAATGGCCCAACACTTCCTATTGGTGTTTTAGAATTTAGGAATTTGACTATTTCACTTGAAGAAATTCTAACCATGACAAGCAAAACAGTTAATATGATCCTGAAATTAACAGGACACGGAAAAAAAACCTAGGGTGGTGCTTCTTATTCACAGTTTTTAGTTTTTCAGTATTATTAATTACAGGTATTGGATCTGTTATCCAGAAACCCGAATTACATAAAGGCCATCTCCCATAGAGCCCATTTTATCCAAATTTAAAAACAGATTTCCTTTTTCTGTATAATAATAATAAAACAGTCGCTTGTACTTGATCCCAACTAAGATTTAATTAATCCTTATTGGAGGCAAAACCAGCCTATTGGCTTTATTTCATGTTAATATGAGTTTCTAATAGACTTAAGGAATGAAGATCTAAATTATAGAAAGATCCAATATCTGGAAACCCCTGAGCATTCTGGAAAACAGGTCCCATAGCTGTACTAACAATAGCGTGACAATCCCCCTGTAATAGATCCATATATAGCCGAGTACTTACAGATTCTAGTTGGATTCTATAAGAAGTTCCTGACACACAGCAAGAAAACTCACTGGCGCTAGGAAATAGTGTTGGTACCAGCGACAGCAGAGATGTTACCTCTACTGCAACCGAACACCAACTGATCTGCCAACAAACTGCCCACTCAACACCTGCATGTTGGCTCATTGTGACATCACAAGTCAATTATGACATCACCATCTCCACCCTCAGTAAACGTCACATGACCCAGCTGCAAAGTGTAGGGTCCCTAACCACAAGTCAATTATGACATCACCATCTGAATGACATTTACTGTTTCATTTTATACAAACAGAGTCTTTTTTGCCTTTTGAAGTGGAAATACTCAATTAATGTGAGTTTTTTTTAAAACTCTATTTAATTCTATTATACTCAAAATTCTAATGGGGGTTATTTATTAAAAATAAAATCTAATTTGTAATGCTTGGATGAATATTCCCAACCTGAAAACTGGAATCGAATTAGTTTCTAATTCTACTAAAATCGATTTGTTTTTTTTCCGAAAAAAACTTGAATGTCAGGATGGCTACTAACAGCATAAAAATAGTCACTGGACGTCTCCCATTGACTTCTACATGAACTCGGCAGGTT
Source organism: Xenopus petersii (assembly GCA_038501925.1). Lineage (NCBI taxonomy): Eukaryota > Metazoa > Chordata > Amphibia > Anura > Pipidae > Xenopus > Xenopus petersii. Next base: position 1,974,404 of record CM076687.1, read on the forward strand.
TTATGTGGCGATAGTTACATTCGAGTTTTTAAACCAGAGCATGATACATCTTGAAATTCGAATTAAAATTCTAATCGACTTTGGATAATTCACAATTCGAATTTGAGAGTTTTGACCATAAAAAATTCAAAGATTCAGATTTTCAATTCGACCCTTAATAAATCTGCCCCTTAATGTATGAAACAGGAGATTCAGAGTGTAAGGTTCAGCACTTTTATTGAGAATTACTGTAGAGAATCAGTGCCGGTGCCATAACCCGGCAATTCCAAGTCACGTTCATTGTCATTCACAGTCACAGATTGAGGAATTTCAGCAATCAGGGGGAAGTCTTTGCCCCCATAGGTGCAGGTGATCCATTATGGAGTCAGTCGGGTTTATTAAAGGAGATTTTCCCATACAGTTCAGTCCTGCGGTGCCTCCACACCGGCATGTCCCGCCTCACACGCTCCATGTAGGGAATATCAATCTCCGCATAACATATTCCTGTTCCTTCCTGGCATTGGCCAATGACCAGCCCCCAAGGGTCTACCACCATAGCGTGACCATAGGACGTCCTCTTCTCATTGTGTCTGTCTGTCTGTGCCGCTGCAACTACATAGCACTGGGTTTCTATGGCACGGGCTCTCAGCAACACCTGGTATAAAAATATACAACAAATTAGGGACTCAGTCACTCCTATGTATTCAACATTGGGAGACTTCCTCCCAGTACACTAGGTACAGTAGGTATGTGGGTAGGTAGTTTGTGTGTAGGTGGGAGAGGGGAGAGATACACAGTCCCAGTACAGTAGGTACAGTAGGTATGTGGGTAGGTAGTTTGTGTGCAGGTGGGGGAGGGATACACAGTCCCAGTACAGTAGGTACAGTAGGTATGTGGGTAGGTAGTTTGTGTGCAGGTGGGAGAGGGGAGGGATTCACAGTCCCAGTACAGTAGGTACAGTAGGTATGTGGGTAGGTAGTTTATGTGCAGGTGGGAGAGGGGAAGGATACACAGTCCCAGTACAGTAGGTACAGTAGGTATGTGGGTAGGTAGTTTGTGTGCAGGTGGGGGAGGGGAGGGATACACAGTCCCAGTACAGTAGGTACAGTAGGTATGTGGGTAGGTAGTTTGTGTGCAGGTGGGAGAGGGGTGGGATACACAGTCCCAGTACAGTAGGTACAGTAGGTATGTGGGTAGGTAGTTTGTGTACAGGTGGGAGAGGGGAGGGATACACAGTCCCAGTACAGTAGGTACAGTAGGTATGTGGGTCGGTAGTTTGTGTGCAGGTGGGAGAGGGGAGGGATACACAGTCCCAGTACAGTAGGTACAGTAGGTATGTGGGTAGGTAGTTTGTGTGCAGGTGGGAGAGGGGAGGGATAGACAGTCCCAGTACAGTAGGTACAGTAGGTATGTGGGTAGGTAGTTTGTGTGCAGGTGGGAGAGGGGAGGGATACACAGTCCCAGTACAGTAGGTATGTGGGTAGGTAGTTTGTATGTAGGTGGGAGAGGGGAGGGATACACAGTCCCAGTACAGTAGGTACAGTAGGTATGTGGGTAGGTAGTTTGTGTGCAGGTGGGAGAGGGGAGGGATACACAGTCCCAGTACAGTAGGTACAGTAGGTATGTGGGTAGGTAGTTTGTGTGCAGGTGGGGGAGGGGAGGGATACACAGTCCCAGTACAGTAGGTACAGTAGGTATGTGGGTAGGTAGTTTGTGTGCAGGTGGGAGAGGGGAGGGATACACAGTCCCAGTACAGTAGGTATGTGGGTAGGTAGTTTGTGTGCAGGTGGGGGAGGGGAGGGATACACAGTCCCAGTACAGTAGGTACAGTAGGTATGTGGGTAGGTAGTTTGTGTGCAGGTGGGAGAGGGGAGGGATACACAGTCCCAGTACAGTAGGTACAGTAGGTATGTGGGTAGGTAGTTTGTGTGCAGGTGAGAGAGGGGAGGGATACACAGTCCCAGTACAGTAGGTACAGTAGGTATGTGGGTAGGTAGTTTGTGTGCAGGTGGGAGAGGGGTGGAATACACAGTCCCAGTACAGTAGGTACAGTAGGTATGTGGGTAGGTAGTTTCTATATTAGCAGAATACAAATTCAATACAAACCTCCCAATGTGCCAGACCAGTAGTGAGGGTGAAGGCAGAAGGGTATGTGAGAAGTTCTGCTCCTTGTTGGGCCAGAGCCAAGGAGAATTCTGGGAAGCGGAGGTCGTAACACACCCCCAGGCCAATCTGTATAGGAAACAAATAACATTATGTTTGTCTCTGTTGCAGAGCCGGGCCTACACGGACAGAAGCCCTAGGGGTCAGACGGGACCGGACACGGGGTCGGCGACAAAGCAGGTATGTGCCTGTCGCCCCCCCCCAGCTTTGCGCCCTAGGCACGTGCCTACTCTGCCTCCCCCTAGTTCCGGCCCTGCTTTGTTGTTACTCAGATATTGGGTTGCCACTTGCCCAGTATTTGCATAAAATTATAGGAAGGCCGGTATTTTATTCAGTAAAGGTGGCAACCCTACTCAGATATGATACAAAGTCATGTGATTCAGCAGTAGATATTAATGTTACTCTATTGTATCGGCTACACAGAAATACAGTGACACCTGCTGGAGGGGAATGGCACTGCAACACAATCTCTTTTCTCAATAAAACAGCCGGGGAGTTTGTGTATAACTGTATCTCTCCTGTGTAACCAGTGTCTGCTCCTTTCAGCTGCTGTAATACTAATGATGTTATTACTGATGGTTATTAATGATGTCTATTAATGATGGTTATTAATGATGGTACAAGGGATGCGGGGAAGCAGAAACGTAGCGCAAGAGCTGAGAAATCAGTATGTGGGAACAGTGTAATTAATTAGATATTTATTGCTGCCCCCCTATATTCATGGGTGAGAGGGGGGGACTGAAGTGCTGATTGTAAATGCATTGCTCCCCCAAACCAGCGCTCCTTACCTTTCCTGCTGGAGAAGTGATGGGGCGAATAAGCTCTGCTCCGGGGAGGGTGGAACTGCTCTCTCTGAGTGACACTCCATTCTGCAAGTCTACGTCAAACAGGTGAGCCTTCCGGTACACGGATACTATGTGCCCTGTATCAGAGGAGCATGGGAAAAGATATTATATTATATATATATATAGATTGTTCACCTTTAAATTAACTGTTAGTATGATGTAGAGAGGGATATTCTGAGACAATTTGCAATTGGTTATCATTTTTTATTATTTGTGGTTTTTGGGTTATTTAGCTTTTTATTCAGCAGCTCTCCAGTTTGCAATTTCAGCCACCTGGTTGCTAGGCTCCAAATTCCCCTAGCAACCAGGCGGTGATTTGAATAAGAGACTGCAATATAAATAGAAGAGCCCTGAATAGAACGATGAGGAATAAAAAGCAGCAACAACAAAACATTTGTAACTTTATAGAGCATTTGTTTTTTGGATGGGGGTCAGTGACCCGCATTTGAAAGCTGGAAAGAGTCAGATGAAGAAGGCAAACATTTAAAAAAAAAAAACTATAAACAAGAACAATAAATAATGTAAAGTAGCTTAGAATTAGCCATTCTATAACATACTTAAAGTTAACTTAAAGGGATTCTGTCATAATTTGTATATGTAAATGACACTGTTTAAACTGCAAATAATTGACTGTACAATATAAAATGTCATTCCTGAAGCAGCAAGTGTATTTAGTTGTAATATTGGTGTGTAGGTGCATCTCAGCTCATTTTGCCTGGTCATGTGATTTCAGAAAGAGCCAGCACTTTAGGATGGAACTGCTTTCTGGCAGGCTGTTGTTTCTCCTACTCAATGTAACTGAATGGGTCTCAGTGCGACCTGGATTTTACTATTGAGTGCTGTTCTACCAGGCAGCTGTTATCTTGTGTTAGGGAGCTGTTATCTGGTTACCTTCCCATTGTTCTGTTGTTAGGCTGCTGGGGGGGGGGGGGAAGGGGGGGGGTGATATCAGTCCAACTTGCAGTACAGCAGTAAAGAGTGACTGAAGGTTATCAGAGCACAAGTCACATGACTTGGGGCAGCTGGGAAACTGACAATATGTCTAGCCCAATGTCAGATTTGAAAATGAAATATAAAAAATCCGTTTACTCTTTTGAGGAATGGATTTCAGTGCAGAATTCTGCTGGAGCAGCACTATTAACTGATGTGTTTTGAAATATGTATTTAATTTAATATCCCGTTAAATGTGAACTACCCCTTTAAGCAACAGCTCCAGCCAAGGGCTCTATTGAGCTCAGGGGTCACACCAGAGACTATTAAACGCAGCTGTATTCCTGCTGAGAGACACGACACCCTTTTCATTGAGTGGCATCTGCAAAATTACCCAACCCATATAGAATAGAGTGGGTGTGGCTAAATGATCTCCGCCCCATTCCCCCAAACGCTTTGCTTTATGCCCAAAAAGCAAGAGAAGAGGCCCTACCTGTGTTGTCCACAACCACGTGAGAATTGGAAATTCGTTGGTCCGTGTCCCAGTTGGGTCCTTTCTCATGAAATCCCCCCAGGGAAAGCCAGAGCCCACACTCCCTAATATAAAGCAGCAATATTAGGGATGGGAAGGGGAAAACATGTTTTACTTCCTCGTTTTCTGACAAAAAGTCACGCGATTTCCCTCCCTGCCCCTAATTTCAATATGCAAATTAGGATTCGAATTTGGTTCAGCTGGGCAGAAGGATTCAGCCGAATCCAAATCCTGCTGAAAAAGGGCCAATCCTGAACCGAATCCTAGATTTGGTGCATCCCTACAAATTAGGATGCGGTTTGGTATTCAGCCGAATCTTTCGCGAAGGATTCGGCCAAATCCAAAATAGTGGATTTGGTGGTGGCACATACCTGGCGAGTTGGGTGTAACGCTGAATGGTGTCCCCCTGTAGAGACTCAGCCAGACTCAGCGTCTCCTCGGCGTTGCCCCCGATATAGTCAAAGGCTTCCGGCAGAAACACCATGCAAGCCCGACGCTCCGCAGCCTCCCAGATCAGCCCTGAACACGTGGCGAAATTCTTCTCCTTATCAGAGGTTGAAGTCATCTGGCACACGGCAATCAGGGGCTTGTGGGCACCAGCCATGGCACTCAGGCTTCTAACCCTGTAATTGGGCAATAGATTTAGTCCAATCAGAAAGCATTTAATCTCTCCCACCAATAGGAGTCATTGTCTATTGATGAGGTTCAGTCTCCCAGTGCCTTTCCTATAGCGGCAATGGCCACACAATTGCAGTTGCCATATTGGATTCACTTAAAGGACCAGTCACATCAATTTTTTTTCATTTTTTAACGTAGAACGAAAAAAACCCACAAAGACAAGACATATTAAACTTTTAAGTCTTTATTAAAAAATAACTTACCGAAACTCCGCTTGCGCTTCTCTTCAGAAAAGGCGACGATCCATCGTGCGGCGTTCGATCCCTCCTCCCTGGCTATCTCCTATAAGGAAGGCAGGGAGGAGAAATTGAGCGTCGCACGATGGATCGTCGCCTTTTCTGAAGAGGAGCGCAAGCAGAGTTTTATTTCTTAATAAAGACTTAGCGATTTAAAAGCTTATTATGTCTTCGTGTTTTTTTTGTTCTACACTAACGAATTTTTTAATAAAAAAAATTGATGTTACTGGTCCTTTAATGGAGACGAAAAAGAGCAATCGATAGGGGGTGTCTAAATGTTAGGGCACCCCCAATTATTGTAATGATTTACCCGATACCCCAGCCTGGTGCTCCTGTTAGCAGAAAACCTCACCAGCCCATTACATATAATATATATATATATATTGATGAGACAGGGACTGGGTGGGATTCCCAGTTTATACAGTAATCTGCACCTGTGATGCCTTCTTGTAACACAGGGGATGCTGGGAAATGTAGTATAACAGGTGACTGAGCAATAACAGGTGCATTAGTGAGCAGCCACAGCAGGAGAATTCCCACCAGCCTGTACTGGATGTCTCTCATTGGCTGAGCATTCTGGGATATGTAGTTAGAGGGGTGGGTTCACCTTTAAGTTAACTTTCAGTAGGTTAGAGAATGGCCAATTCTAAGCAACATTTCCATTGGTCTTCATTTTTTTTCTGTTTGAATTCTTCCGATTCTTTCCAGCTTCCAAATAGGAGGGGTCACTGACCCCATGTAATAAACAAAGACTCTGTAAGGCTACAAATGTATTGTTTATTGTTACTTTTTATCCCTCATCTTTCTATTCTGGTCTCTCCTATTCATAATCCAGTCTCTTATTCACATCAATGCATGGTTGCTAGGGGAATTTGGGCCCTAGCAACCAGATTACTGGAATTACAAACTGGAGAGCTGCTGAATAACCATAAAAAATGAAAACCAATAGCAAATAGTCTCAGCATATCCCCCCAGTACATCACACTGACAGTTAATATAAAGGTGAACAACCCGTTTGAGGGAACCGACCCTATATCCGGACATAGGGTTAAAGTCACAGTATAAAGCAGTCTGACCAAGGGCTTGTGGACACAAGGCAGAGCCTAAGACCCTGGCCTGTCCGCGAAGCTCACGCTCCTCTACATTTTCCCAGGAGGCCTTAGTTGTCACTGCGCACACGTCACTCACCAGGGCCCGACTATGACGCGGCTTACCCGCCCCACCACCAACCAGGCGCTTCCTGTCATGCCGCTCCCTTTCTCAACATGGCGCCGGCAGAACTTCCCCCAGGCGGAAATGACGTTATAACGGATAGACTCCCTTTGCGCTGTGAAGCTGCGCAGTGTCAGAGAACGATGGCGTCTAATGCGGTGAAACAGGCGGCAGCTGAGCAGGTACCGGGCACGGGGAGGAGGGAATAACGGCAACTGGGATGTCTGAGCCGCGGTTCTCTTATATCTGCTCTTACCTGCACTTAAAGGGCAACTATACCCTCTAAACAAATTGTCATTGTGACTCGTTTCTATATATAGAGCCATGTGCTGCCATTGACTCCCTTTATATTCACATCAGGAGCACAGACTAGACACATCTCCCACAATCCTCCACTGCTCCATTGCTTGGGCCTCTTTCTTTCCTCCTCAAGGGCATAGTTCCCCTTTAAATTAACTCTTAGTATGATGTACAGAGGGATATTCTGAGACAATTTCCTATTGGTTTTTATTTTTTATTATTTGTGATTTTTTGACTTATTTAGCAGCTTTTTAGTTTGTAATTTCAGTAATCTGATTGCTAGGATCCAAATTCCCCTAGCAACCATGCACTGATTTGAATAAGAAACTGGAATATATATAGGGGAGGGTCTGAACAAAAATATATTTATATTGCAAAATTATAAAGTTTAATGTTTTAAGTTTAATTCATTTATTTAGCTTTTTATTCAGCAGCTCTCCGGTGTGTAATTTCAGCCATCTGGTTGCTAGGGTCCAAATTCCCCTAGCAACCATGCACTGATTTGAATAAGAGACTGGAATTTGAATAGGAGAGGCCTGAATAGAAACCTGAATAATAAAGATGGTGTCAGTGTCCCCCGTTGTAAGGCGGAAAGAGCAAATAATTTTCAAAAAGTTTGAAAAGACAAATAATTCAAAAACTATAACAAATAAATCATAAACAACAACTGAAAAGTTGCTTAGAATTGGCCCTTGTATAACATACGAAAAGTTAACTTAAAGGTGAATCACCACTTTAAACACAACTTTCTTAAAGACTTAAAGGAGAATGCAACCCTTAACTTAACCCCCCCTATCCTACCCTACATAGACCCCACCTCTCCCTCCTTCCCCCAGCCTAAGTGTTACCCTGGGCAAGTGGCCCTAACGTTTTACTTACCCCTCGGTGCAGATTCAGGCACGATTTCACAATTCAGCAATCTGGTTGCTATGGTCCCAATTCCCCTAGCAACCATGCCCTGATTTGAATAGGAGAGGCCTGAATAGAAAGATGGGTAATAAAAAGTAGCAATAACAATACATTTGTAGCCTTAGAGAGAATTTGTTTTGTACATGGGGTCAGTGACCCCTCCACCTACCCATTGAAAGCTGCAAAGAGTCAGAAGAAAGCAAATAATTCAAAAACTACTGCAAAAAAAATTAAGGCCAATTGAAAAGTTGTTTAGAATTGGCCATTATGTAACATGCTAAGTGTTAACTTAAAGGAGAAGTAAACCCCTTATTAAAAAAAACCCTAACCTACATAGACCCCCTCCATGCTGCCCCTGGGCAAATGCCCCTAACTTTTTACTTACCCCTCGCAGCAGATTCACGGCATCAGAGTTCACGGCAGCCATCTTCATCGGGAAGTAAGTTGCGTTTCGGCCCATGCGCAGTTGTAGCAGTCTTCGAGTTCCTGTTAACTGCGCATGCGCTGAAAGTCATAAAAATTGCTGAAACGCCAGAAGAAGACGGCGCATGTGAACTCCGATGCCGTAAATTGACACCGAGGGGTAAGTAAAAAGTTATGGGTATTTGCCCGGGGTAACGTAATTAAATTGTAATTGCTATTCATTAAACTTAAAACATTAAACTTTAGAATTTTGCAATATAAATATATTTTTGTTCGGACCCTCCCCTATTCATATTTCAGTTTTTTATTCAATTCAGTGCATGGTTGCTAGGGGAATTTGGACACTAGCAACCAGATTACTGAAACTGCAAACTGGAGAGCTGCTGAATAAAAAGCTAAATAAGTCAAAAACCGCAAATAATAAAAAATGAAAACCAATAGGAAATCGTCTCAGAATATCCCTCTGTGCATCATACTAACAGTTAATTTAAAGGAGTACACCCCCTTTAATAAGCAATCTCCTGTGTTTGTGGCTGCAGGTGGTGGCCGGGTTTAATCGCCTGCGTCAAGAGCAGCGAGGTCTTGCGTCCAAGGCAGCGGAACTGGAGATGGAGCTCAATGAGCACACGTGAGTCTTCCTTTATTCCACTTCATTGTCCTTTTCTCTCTTTCGTGCTACATTTGTTCTGTAGTCGCACTGTGTGCTGCCAGTTCATAGTAGGGTTACTGTCTGTCTCTCTGGCTGCGCAGGTTGGTTATCGACACCCTGAAGGACGTGGATCAGGGCAGGAAGTGTTACCGGATGGTCGGGGGGGTGCTGGTGGAACGCACGGTCAAGGAGGTGCTCCCGGCTCTGGAGAAGAACAAGGAGCAGGTAATGTTCTAGTGAACTTCTAATTAAACGGCTTCTTCACATTGTCCCCCAGAAATAAAGACTCTTTTCAATTGCGTAACTTTTTTTTTTATTTTTTAGCATTTTTGCAAAATTCTAAACTTTAATGTTTTAAATTTAATGTCCCTGGTGTTTGAGTCTGAAGCTCAGTAATTCAGCTGCATCTGATCTGTTACAATTTTGCCACAATTAGTTGTTGCGTTTAGTTGATGCGTTTAGTTGTTGCGTTTAGTTGTTGCGTTTAGTTGTTGCGTTTAGTTGTTGCGTTAGTTGTTGCGTTAGTTGTTGCGTTAGGTGTTGCGTTAGGTGTTGCGTTAGTTGTTGCGTTAGTTGTTGCGTTAGTTGTTGCGTTAGTTGTTGCGTTAGTTGTTGCGTTAGTTGTTGCGTTAGTTGATACAATTAGTTGATACAATTAGTTGATACAATTAGTTGATACAATTAGTTGTTATGTTTAGTTGATAAAATTAGTTGTTATGTTTAGTTGATACAATTAGTTGTTATGTTTAGTTGATACAATTAGTTGTTATGTTTAGTTGATACAATTAGTTGTTATGTTTAGTTGATACAATTAGTTGTTATGTTTAGTTGATACAATTAGTTGTTGCGTGTAGTTGTTGCGTGTAGTTGTTGCGTTTAGGTGTTACTTTTGACACGTTTAGTTGTTACGTTTAGTTGATACATTTAGTTGTAACATTTGACACGTTTAGTTGATAAAATTAGTTGATACGTGTAGTTGTTTTATTTAGTTGATACGTGTAGTTGTTACGTTTAGTTGATAAAATTAGTTTAGTTGATACGTTTAGGTGTTACATTTAGTTGTTACTTTTGACACGTTTAGTTGATAGGTTTAGTTGTTACGTTTAGTTGATACATCTAGTTGTAACATTTGACACGTTTAGTTGATACATTTAGTTGATCCATTTCTCAGCAGCATCTCTGGAATATTAACAACTATTGTATCAAGTCTAACAGCTGCCTGTAATGAAATTCAGACATTCTGCTCAGAAGAAATGTATCAACTAAATGTATCAATTTAGAACAGGTTACAGGGTCGGCGACTCCTCCTCCCAGAGCTGCTTTAGAAGGTGAAAAATGACACTTTACACTTTAATATTGGAAAAACTGTCACACATAGAAAATAAAAAGTCATTGGAAAAAGTCTTTAATTCTGGTGAACTGTCTGACACCAACTGAAGTGAAACAAGTGTTGGAAGATGAAAATCCCCTTTAATTGGGCATAAACCTTAGTAATAAGTGGATGAGACCAAGTGAGGGGGTCGGGGGGGGGGGGACGTTGTTTGCGGAGGGCTGAATTGGTCCTTCCGTGTAACTATCCCCCCACGTCTCCTCTCTCTGCAGATTGACAAGATCCTGGACTCAGGATAAAGTATAGAATCTAGGGATGTAACAAATCCAGGATTCTGCCTTTTTTTTAACAGGATTTGAAATTCGGCCGAATCCTAATTTGCATATGCAATTTAAGGACAGGGAGGGAAATCACGTGACTATTTGTCAAAAACCAAGGAAGTAAAAAATGTTTTCCCCTTCCCACCCCTAATTTGCATATGCAAATTAGGATTCGGTATTCAGATGATTCTGTCGCAAAGGATTCGGGGGTTCGGTTTGAAACAAAAATAGTGGATTTGGTGTATCCCTAATAGAAACCGGAATAAACAACTTCAAGGCGGTATCCAAACTGCAAGTGTTCATTTATTATCAGTGTATGTTTTGGGGTATTATTGGATTAAATACGCTCCTCCCACCCAGGAACCGCCCCCATTCACCTCATTAAAGTGAACATAATTGCAAAGAAATTGCAAAAAATACAAGACGTGTCCGTTTTTTTATACTTTTTCTTTGATCAAATCCAGTGTAGCCTAGTGATCATCCATTTGTGTATTGGTGTCCAGAAAAGTCTTTTAAAGTCCATATGTGCCTATCCCTGGGTTTGTTACTAAAATCCAAAGTAGTGAAATATAAGGCTACGTTACAGGACGCATGTGATGTGTGTAACCCCATATGTTCTATGTATAGAATTCATGTGATTTAGTTGTATAAACACATTTACTTTACAGCGCTACGCAATATGTTGGCGCTATATAAATACATGTTAATAATAATAATGTAGGATACCAGTTTGAATAGTTTATACACCCCCCCACCAGCAGCTGAATTAAATATGGCTCCCCCACGTCTCGTCTCTCTGCAGATTGACAAGATCCTGGAGTCGCTGAACACACAACTACAGACAAAGGGTCGGGAGCTCAATGAATTCCGGGAAAAGCACAACATCCGGATCATGGGGGAGGATGAGGCAAAGCAGCCCCCCAAAGAAGGCGGCGATAACGACGGCTCCAAACCCAGTTCTGCGGGTGTCCTGGTGTCCTGATCCCCCGTGTGTCCGGTTATTACCTGCCCAGAGTAAAGCTCCTCTACCATTGGACACAACCTTACACAGACTCCTCCCCTTTCCCATTTCACGCTCTTACACCCAAGGACATTTCTGGTGGACTTTAAACTTAATGTGCATTTCAGTTCTGTCTGTCCCTCTGGGGCCTGGAGTTTCATACAATGCCATATTTGTCTGCCACATCCAACTGCCAGTTTGTTCCAGTCATTCTGCAATAATATCATATCTCCCTGCTCCTTACCCTGGGGATGGGGGAACGTGTGTCCTTCCTGCTGTGTACAACTACAACTTTATGCATCCACATTAGGCTACAAGTGCAGGCATGATGGGAATTGTAGTGCAAAAACAAACCCCACCTTGCTTGTATACAGACCATTAATATTACTCAGCTTAGATCATGTGTTATTAATAGGCAAGCATTTCATTTAGCTTTATTACTTACATCCCACTGGGTAAGTGAATCTAATCCCCCTCCCCCACGGGCTGCTCTCTTTCCCATGGTCAAGCCTGTTGGGTAGGTTCTCCATCACATTGATATCTATATAGGGATTGTAGTGCAGGGGGTGGAGCGAGGCTTTGCTCCACCTTTTTTCTGCTTCCCTTGGCCTATAGAAAGCACCGCAGGAGGTTAGGCCTGTTACTTGGGCCTAGGCCCCACACTTACCATGGGAAAGAGAGCAGCCCAGAAGCAGTAGTACAGTTCTTTGTCTGGGTACGTTTTGGTGGGGGAATTAAATGAACTTTCTGTGGCTTAGAAAGTTTGGTCTCATACTGCAAAGGCTTGTGGGATATGTATGCCCTCAGGTTTTTTTTTTTGCGTGACGAAGTTTATTGGGGGCGTGTCACAAGGTTGGTATTTATGTGAACTCTACAGGTTTATTTTACTTTGAAGATTTCAGCTGTCACATACAGGCGGCACCCAACAAGGGCGTGTCTCAAGGGGCGCTTCACCTTTAAGTTCACTATTACCATGTTACAGAATAGGCCGTTACTGTAGAAGCAACTTTTCATTTGGTCTTCATTAGTATTTGGTTTTTTTTTTTATATAGGTTTTTAGTGACACGTTCCAGCTTTGAAATGGGGGTCACTGACCCCATCTAAAATCAAATGCTCTGTAAGGCTACACATTCATAATTATTGCTACTTATTATTCCTCAAACTTTCTATTCCGTCCCTCCTTTGTTCTTATTCCAGTCACTTATTCAAATCAATGCATGGTTGCTAGGGAAGTTCGGACCCTAGCAACCTGATTGCTGAAATTGCAAACTGGAGAGCTGCTGAATAAAAAGCGAAAAAACTCCAAAACCATAAAAAAATTAAAACTAATTGCAAATTGTCCAAGAATATCCCTCTCTACACCATACTGACCGTTAATTTAAAGGTGACACCCCTGAATTGCGTTGGGTGCTTTAATGGGAGGAAATAAAATGTGACACCTCTACATCGGGTGCCACCGCTGAATGAGGGAGGTGCTCGCTTAATACAGAAAATAAAGGGGAGGAGCCAAGCATTGGGCTGTGTATCTCATTGGTTGTGTACAATACAATATTTGCTTGTTGAAAACGCGTGATTGCATCTGTCCTTGGATTAATGGAGGGGTAACTGTGTGTGTATTGGTGCAACTAAGGCCTGTGTTAAGCCATTTAAAGGGTAAGTAAAATGTCAGAACAAAATTCCCATTCGTATGTTCTGTACAGCTGAGGATTATGGGTATATTGCCTTCAGCTGGACGAGGCTGCTCTACATAGGGAGCAGATCTGAGAAACATTTTTATGGATGTAAAGGAAAATGAATTGGGGGTTTATGTGGCCTTTAAGATGTTCTTCAGTTATAATGGACTTATAAATACAATAGTTTGGTTTTTCTATTCCTTTAATATAAACCCAAAGTGTGACACTCGTTCTCATTCCCTGTGCTCCGCTGTTAAAGCGCCAGCCCCCCCCTGGTTTTCCCATAAGTCTCTGTGGGTACAGTTAGGTTTCAGAGTCCGCCCCAAAGCCCCGCACCAGGTAGAGCCGGTCGTTGAGCAGACGTATCCGTTTGTGCCGGAGCTTTGAACCCGGGAAGTGGAACCGGCAGGGAGGGGAAAAGTTAATTCGATTTTGTTTGTTGGTTTCGCTGAGTCCCATCTTAGCAATGGGAGGAGAGCAGCCCCCTTACCCTGGGGATGGGGAACGTGTGTCCTTCCTGCTGTGTACAACTACAACTTTATGCATCCACATTAGGCTACAAGTGCAGGCATGATGGGAATTGTAGTGCAAAACAAACCCCACCTTGCTTGTATGCAGACCATTAATATTACTCAGCTTAGATCATGTGTTATTAATAGGCAAGCATTTCATTTAGCTTTATTACTTACATCCTACTGGGTAAGTGAATCTAATCCCCCCTCCCCCACAGGCTGCTCTCTTTCCCATGGTCAAGCCTGTTGGGTGGATTCTCCATCACATTGATATCTATATAGGGATTGTCGTGCAGGGGGTGGAGTTTCACAGTAAGAGGGAGGCTTTGCTCCACCTTTTTTCTGCTTCCCTTGGCCTATAGAAAGCACCGCAGGAGGTTAGTCCTGTTACTTAGGGCCTAGGCCCCACACTTACCATGGGAAAGAGAGCAGCCCAGAAGCAGTAGTACAGTTCTTTGTCTGGGTAAGTTTTGGGGAGGAATTTAATGAACTTGGGTGTGGCTTAGGAAGTTTGGCATCATACAGCAAAGGCTTGTGGGATATGTATGCCCTCAGTAGTTTTTATGATGAAGTTTGTTGGGGGCGTGTCACAAGGTTGTACTGCAAAGGCATTAAAGTGTCTAATTGGTGACCAGGGTTGGGCCGTATCACTCAAATGTGTCGTAGAGATGTCGTTGCAGACTGTGTCTCACTGTTTCTGCCCCGTACACCACAACAACAGACCCGACTGCACAGCAGGACTGGTACCGGAGAGAACTGGACTCACCTAGAAATGAGTGTTAGCTTGTCCCCTCCCTGGTCTATATTCATATTCATTGCACTGTGTGTCCTGAAAAAAACTTTATTTTTGGGTCAGATACACATGTCACTTGCAGTACCAGCTTTCACCATGTTAGGGGCCAAGCCATTCCATAGACAGCAGCAGAACAGCGCCCCCACCCATGTATATGCTGCAGCAAAGTATTATTGAACTAGAATTAAAGGACAAGGAAAGCCAAATACACTGGGGAGATTACAATAGGTTTAGAGACTGCCACCTTTAAATAAAAATGTACTGCCCTGGGGAACAATCATTCCTGTCTAAATACACACCCAGTGGCTGCACAGATCCTATCTGATCCCCATTGTAAGCAGCAGTCCTGTCCTGCTTTATGGCAGCTGATATTCTAGCTATCTGTATAACAGAACATTCTGTCCCAGTGGCTGCACAGATCCTATCTGATCCCCATTGTAAGCAACAGTCCTGTCCTGCTTTATGGCAGCTGAGATTCTAGCTATCTGTATAACAGAACATTCTGTCCCAGTGGCTGCACAGATCCTATCTGATCCCCATTGTAAGCAGCAGTCTTGTCCTGCTTTATGGCAGCTGAGATTCTAGCTATCTGTATAACAGAACATTCTGTCCCAGTGGCTGCACAGATCCTATCTGATCCCCATTGTAAGCAGCAGTCCTGTCCTGCTTTATGGCAGCTGAGATTCTAGCTATCTGTATAACAGAACATTCTGTCCCAGTGGCTGCACAGATCCTATCTGATCCCCATTGTAAGCAGCAGTCCTGTCCTGCTTTATGGCTTTATGTTGCGAATGAGACATGAGCCCCTTATCCCTCTGGGACACCCAGCAGTTCCATATTGTTCGTCCCCTATAGTTAAGCTCCGTCTCCTGCCCTATTACCCTCCAATAGCAACACTGAGCCAGGATCCAATCAGGGGCCAGGGCACAAAGTGACACATCAGAGACGACGCACTTACCTGACATGGGATTTTCTGCTCCACTCTGTTACCACGGGAACAGGGAGTACCTTGGAATAACTACACACACATCACCATGGCAACGCCAGTAAACTGCAGAAGCAGCCAGAAAGCTTTGTGCTGCAAATATGTGCATCTCCTACAGACTCCTCCCCTGCACTGCCAGTAACCAATCCTGTGCCTTCTCTGTCAGACAGGGCTGGAATACAAATCAGCAGCTGCAGCCTTCCAGCATTGCTTAACTCCAACTCCCAGCATCCCCTGTCAGATGGTTCAGCTCCCAGTTGAAGGGGTTAAATCACCCCTCTGCATCAGGATTAACCCTGAGAAGGCTGTGCTGTATCTACGGCTACTGAACAACAATTCCCAGCATTGACTGACACAGGGTTGCAGGGAGTTCTAGTTCAGCATGTCATGGTGTTCAAGCAGGTGCTGAAATAAAAGTCTGTCCCTCAAGATAATAAAGAAAAACCTGCAGTGATTAGGGTGGGGCTACTGACCCATGTGATGTTACATTAACTCCTGATCTGCCAGTTGAGGAGAAGATGGCAGTTTGCGCAGACATTGGCAGTGGTCAGTAGTGGCGGCTAATAAATTCGCCAGGTGCAAATTTGCAGCGAATTTTCATTTCTGCCGCCGGCTACAATTTGCCTGTGAAAAATTTGCATTGTCCAAAAAATTTGGGTGCGCGTCAGAATAGTTGCGTGCATTCAAATTGTTGCGCGTTAAAATTTATTCGGATGTCCATTGACTTGAATGCATTTGGACAGAATAGGCGCGCGTATAGAAATGGCCTCTTATAGACTTACGTGTAGCACCAGGGCTTCTGCAGAGACGTTATTTCATTTCTACTATGTACTCTATTACTGGATATGACAATAAAATCCACTTGACTTGAATTGAAGACCAATCATTTTGATGCCCATTGACTTTAATGTGTTTTGCAAATTTTTGGCCGCAAATTTTGAGGGATATTCACAAATTTTTCGGTGAAGAGTAACAGGACAAATTCACCCATCACTACTGGTCAGTCCTATTTGAACTGGTTTCCATAAGCAGAAATTGAAACTAATGTATTGGTGCTGAACTTTCCCGGAGGTTGAACCTGTTTAATCTGAAGTCCATTGGCAGAAGTCAGACCTGTTTCATTTGGAGTCTGTTGCCAGAAATCGACCCTGTTTGATTCCGAGTCCATTGGCAGAGGTTGAACCTGTTTGATTCAGATTCCATTGGCAGAGGTTGAACCTGTTTGATTCAGAGTCCATTGGCAGAGGTTGAACCTGTTTGATTCAGAGTCCACTGGCAGAGGTCAAACCTGTTTGATTCAGAGTCCATTGGCAGAGGTTGAACCTGTTTGATTCAGAGTCCATTGGCAGAGGTCAGACATGTTTGATTCAGAGTCCATTGGCAGAGGTCAGACATGTTTGATTCAGATTCCATTGGCAGAGGTCAGACATGTTTGATTCAGAGCCGGCACCGGCAGAGGTCAGACATGTTTGATTCAGATTCCACTGGCAGAGGTCAAACCTGTTTGATTCAGATTCCATTGGCAGAGGTTGACCCTGTTTGATTCAGAGTCCATTGGCAGAGGTCAGACATGTTTGATTCAGAGTCCATTGGCATAGGTTGAACCTGTTTGATTCCGAGTCCATTGGCAGAGGTTGAACCTGTTTGATTCAGAGTCCATTGGCAGAGGTCAAACCTGTTTGATTCAGAGTCCATTGGCAGAGGTCAGACATGTTTGATTCAGAGTCCATTGGCAGAGGTCAGACATGTTTGATTCAGATTCCATTGGCAGAGGTCAGACATGTTTGATTCAGAGCCGGCACCGGCAGAGGTCAGACATGTTTGATTCAGAGTCCACTGGCAGAGGTCAAACCTGTTTGATTCAGATTCCATTGGCAGAGGTTGAACCTGTTTGATTCAGAGTCCATTGGCAGAGGTCAGACATGTTTGATTCAGAGTCCATTGGCAGAGGTTGAACCTGTTTGATTCAGAGTCCACTGGCAGAGGTCAAACCTGTTTGATTCAGATTCCATTGGCAGAGGTTGAACCTGTTTGATTCAGAGTCCATTGGTAGAGGTCAAAGCTGTTTGATTCAGAGTCCATTGGCAGAGGTTGAACCTGTTTGATTCAGAGTCCATTGGCAGAGGTTGAACCTGTTTGATTCAGAGTCCATTGGCAGAGGTTGAACCTGTTTGATTCAGAGTCCATTGGCAGAGGTCAGACATGTTTGATTCAGAGTCCATTGGCAGAGGTTGAACCTGTTTGATTCAGAGTCCATTGGCAGAGGTCAAACCTGTTTGATTCAGAGTCCATTGGCAGAGGTCAAACCTGTTTGATTCAGATTCCATTGGCAGAGGTTGAACCTGTTTGATTTGAACCCTATTGTCAGAGGTCAGATCAGTTTGATCTGGAGTCCATTGCCAGAGGTTGAAACTGTTTGGAGTCCATTAGCAGAGGTCAAACCATTTTGATTTAGAGTCTGTTGCCAGAGGTTGATTTCGAGTCTGTTCCATTTGGAGCCCATTGGTGAATGTGGAATCTCTTTGATTTGCTATTAGTGGTGATGTTTAATCTGTTGAACCTGGTTCTGGCTGTGGTTGAACCTGATTTCGTACTGATTTCGATTTTTTAGCAATGGCTGAAACTGATTGTCACAGGAGGAGACACTGAAACCTCGGCCTTTTAGTAAGTGCAGTTCCCTCCCAGTTCAACAACTCCCAGGGGCCCCAGTTGCCTGGGACTGGCAGACTATCCATGAAACCCCCACCATGAAATATGACATTTCTGTAACCTGAGATCCCAATGCTAATCAATGCGTGTGCTGCGTATTACTCATCAGTACTGAGTATCACTGACCTAATCTGCCCATTGCACAATGACTCATAGGCACCGATGCAGCTCCTCATTTCTGGTGTCACGACCCAAACCTTTGTTTCAAACGACCCAGAAAGGAGCAGAGATTCAGTAAAAAGGCAAAACAAGTGGAAAAATGTAATTTATTTATATAAATCTGAGTTTTCTCCCTGCAGCAGAAGTTAGTGGGGTTGCTGGGTCCATTTAACTACTGCAACGCCCAACCTACTTCCTGGGTGCACCCCGGGTGCTGCTGGGTATTTGTTTGTAAAATAACCTGAGCATAACTTTCAATACATCTTTGATTGTAAGCTCTTGTGGGCAAATCCCTGCTCCTTCATACATGCAATAAGAAAATAAGAATTGCAGTAACTTGCTGATGCCACTGGGTGGCGCTGTTTGATTGCTATTCCTGGCATAGACTTGCACAGACAGGACTAGTGACTGAATAATCACCAACTGCAACTGCGTGAATGAGTGGGATGAGACAGCGGATCTGTCGCTCAAAGACTGATTCATTTAACCTGAAAGCTTTGGCTGTCAGGGAACTCTGGGAGTTGTAGTAAACGGCAGCGGCATCAGCCTTAAACAGGACAATCATAACTGGCTAATTAACAGTTAATTCAGACTATTACACCCGCTGATATCACTGATACCCCCTCCCTCCAATCTACAGGGGGGCAAAAGAGCTCATGTAATGCCCCAGAAGGTCTATTGACAAATCCTAAGTTTCTCCCATGTGATGATTGTGTCTCATGATTTCATCAGTCTCTATATTTGCACGATGACATCACTGCTGGGAAGAATCCTCACTATTGCCATGGACCAATCAGGTGCTGAGCTGCTGTTTGTCCTCAATTCCCAGTCTAAACAAGGGGGTAAGGGTTAAATGCAGCTGCCGGGACACCTCCTTGTCTGACCTCATTGGCTCATTCACCTGAAAAGTCAATGCCTGGAGTCTGCTGAGAACAATGACATCATGTGGTTGTAGTGGAGGCAGGGCTGTTTATTCCAGCAGAGAAGGGGGTCATCCTAGTGTTTGTCTTTGGGAATAAAGGGACCTGCCCTTGTCCTACTACACACAGTGCTCTGAATATCTTGGGGATCCAGCCCCTGCCGATATATTTGCAGCAGCCGTACCCCTAAAATCAAACAGCACCAGTTCCTGTATATACTTCTATATACTCTATACACAGAACCTCAACCTACATTGCTCGCGGGGTTAACCCAATAAAAATGGAGTCTAAAGGTGACCAAACACGGCCCAACAAAAGCTGCTGACTTGGTCTTCGTCTGACGGGACTGTACGTCTCTCTATAGGGTCCAATCATTGGTCCAACCGTGGGATCGGCCTGATTTGGCTCAGCCTCTCTTTCACCCGTTAAGAAAACGTATTCTGAGCATTGCAATAAGATCACTATAGAAACGGCTCTGCCTTAACCCCAGACATGCCAGTAAGATCACTGCAGAAAATGGATAACGAGCACTTGGGATGCACCCAATCCAGGATTCAGTTCGGGATTCTGCGTTTTTCAGCAGGATCCGGCCGAATCCTTCTGCCTGGCTGAACCGAAACCAAATCCTAATTTGCATATGGAAATTAGGGACGGGGAGGGAAATTGTGTGACTTTTTGTCACAAAACAAGGAAGTAAAAAAAAATTTCCCCATCCCACCCCTAATTCGCATATGCAAATTAGAATTCAGATTCGGTTTGGTATTTGGCCGAATCTTTCGCAAAGGATTCGGGGGTTCGGCCGAATCCAAAATAGTGCCTTAACTCCAGACATGCCAGTAAGAGCACTGCAGAAAATGGATAACGAGCACTGCTTTAACCTCATACATGCCAGTAAGATCACTACAGAAAATGCATAATGAGCACTGCTTTAACCCCAGACATGCCAGTAAGATCACTACAGAAAATGGATAATAAGTGCTGCCTTAACCCCAGACATGCCAGTAAGATCACTACAGAAAATGCATAATGAGCACTGCTTTAACCCCAGACATGCCAGTAAGATCACTACAGAAAATGGATAATAAGCGCTGCCTTAAACCCCAGACATGCCAGTAAAGATCACTACAGAAAATGTATAATGAGTGCTGAATTAACCCCAGACCTTGAGTAAGTTCCCCCTCAGGTTATTTGGGTTTAGGGCCTGACCTACTTGAACTAGTCAAATAGACTGAGGTGAGAATGAGGTGCTGCAATGAGAATGGGCAGAGAGCTGGTCATGAGATTGGCAGGGGCAGTGGGTATATTGTCATTAACAGGCCGACTCTGTGCTGTACTCACGGTCACACTGTCAGACAATGAATCACTCCCTGACCCGGGATATACCAAGTGTAGGTACCACAACTCGCACTAACAGACAAATGCTTGAGCCATATAAACGGGACACATGGAATGTGCAATTTAGGAAGACTCCATTTATGAAAACTCTCCTCCTCCAACTTCCAAGACAGAACACAAGTCGGTAACATTTGGGAAGGGACAAAGGAAAGAGAAAGAACAGACGTTGGCCAAAGGTGGAGGACAGAAGAGTGAGGGGAAAATAATAATAATACAATAATAATTCTCTGCTGAACAAATGGGTGGCATGTGCTAGTGCCTTATTTCTGGGCAAGGAATAATATGGGAGTATTGGACCCTGCTAGAAAGCCTGGCCTGGAGCAGGACGGGGCACTGAGGATGGAGCGGCAGGTGGAAACGTTTCCTTCTGTTCATAGACGACAGTCAGTTGTTCTTGGCTCCGCTTTAGTCACCAGCTGGAATCACGGGCACAAGATGCTCAGTCTGCTGGTGGGACAAGATGGCAAGAGGGAGTCACACTTTTGTCCTCACTCCGACATGAATAGTCAGCGTCCGTCTGTCACATCTCTCCCTCCCCATTGCTGTCACTTCTGAGTGGCTCTGGGCCGAGACAGACAATGGGGAGCCCGGGGGAGAGGGCACAGTTACACCTGAGTGGCACTAACTGTCACAGATTATCAGCCTCGGAACAGAGACAGAGGGGCCCACGTTATTCATCGTCTCCATCTGTCTGTCCCGTGGCCACGCCAAGCACCGATGTCATGCCCAGCGCCAACTGCTAATAGAGTGGGGAGCCAATCGGGTTCCACCGGTGCCAAGGAGCCCACAGTTGCTGACGGACGAGGCCAAATCTGCTGATGAAGAAGAAAAAGTTATGAGCAGAGATGAGTGAGTGTCATTAGAGAAAACCTTTTTAGTTAGGGGGTCCGTGTTATCCATCCGCCGTGTCAGTGACTGAATAATACTGGGGGGCACATCTACAAATACTTTATACTGGGGGTCATTAGGGGGAAGGTTTATGCTGTATATTCTCACTGTGCTTCTGTCGGTTTCATCTCACACTCCAAATATATACAGGCAGGTTTATCCTGATATGACCATAGATTGCAAGCTCCATTGGGGGAGAGGCTCATTAACAGTGTTATTGTTATCTAAGGAAAGCCTTGAAAGAACACAAAGAAATGTGGTATTTTCTAGAGTTGGGGGAGACATAGGAGGAGTGATACCACTTTATAGATCTGGTAAGGTCTCACCTAGAGCTCTGGGTTCAGTTCTACAGACCCGATCCCCAGGGGACAGAGACAGTGATACCACTTTATAGATCCCTGGTAAGGTCTCACCTAGAGCTCTGGGTTCAGTTCTACAGACCCGATCCCAAGAGGACAGAGAGAGACAGTGATACCACTTTATAGATCCCTGGTAAGGTCTCACCTAGAGCTCTGGGTTCAGTTCTACAGACCCTATCCCCAGGGGACAGAGACAGTGATACCACTTTATAGATCCCTGGTAAGGTCTCACCTAGAGCTTTGGGTTCAGTTCTACAAACCCGATCCCCAGGGGACAGAGAGAGACAGTGATACCACTTTATAGATCCCTGGTAAGGTCTCACCTAGAGCTCTGGGTTCAGTTTTACAGACCCAATCCCCAGGGGACAGAGACAGTGATACCACTTTATAGATCCCTGGTAAGGTCTCACCTAGAGCTCTGGGTTCAGTTCTACAGACCCGATCCCCAGGGGACAGAGAGAGACAGTGATACCACTTTATAGATCCCTGGTAAGGTCTCACCTAGAGCTCTGGGTTCAGTTCTACAGACCCGATCCCCAGAGGACAGAGAGAGACAGTGATACCACTTTATAGATCCCTGGTAAGGTCTCACCTAGAGCTCTGGGTTCAGTTCTACAGACCTGATCCCCAGGGGACAGAGAGAGACAGTGATACCACTTTATAGATCCCTGGTAAGGTCTCACCTAGAGCTCTGGGTTCAGTTCTACAGACCCGATCCCCAGAGGACAGAGAGAGACAGTGATACCACTTTATAGATCCCTGGTAAGGTCTCACCTAGAGCTCTGGGTTCAGTTCTACAGACCCGATCCCCAGGGGACAGAGACAGTGATACCACTTTATAGATCCCTGGTAAGGTCTCACCTAGAGCTTTGGGTTCAGTTCTACAAACCCGATCCCCAGGGGACAGAGAGAGACAGTGATACCACTTTATAGATCCCTGGTAAGGTCTCACCTAGAGCTCTGGGTTCAGTTCTACAGACCCGATCCCCAGGGGACAGAGACAGTGATACCACTTTATAGATCCCTGGTAAGGTCTCACCTAGAGCTCTGGGTTCAGTTCTACAGACCCGATCCCCAGGGGACAGAGAGAGACAGTGATACCACTTTATAGATCCCTGGTAAGGTCTCACCTAGAGCTCTGGGTTCAGTTCTACAGACCCGATCCCCAGGGGACAGAGACAGTGATACCACTTTATAGATCCCTGGTAAGGTCTCACCTAGAGCTCTGGGTTCAGTTCTACAGACCCGATCCCCAGGGGACAGAGACAGTGATACCACTTTATAGATCCCTGGTAAGGTCTCACCTAGAGCTTTGGGTTCAGTTCTACAAACCCGATCCCCAGGGGACAGAGAGAGACAGTGATACCACTTTATAGATCCCTGGTAAGGTCTCACCTAGAGCTCTGGGTTCAGTTTTACAGACCCGATCCCCAGGGGACAGAGACAGTGATACCACTTTATAGATCCCTGGTAAGGTCTCACCTAGAGCTCTGGGTTCAGTTCTACAGACCCGATCCCCAGGGGACAGAGAGAGACAGTGATACCACTTTATAGATCCCTGGTAAGGTCTCACCTAGAGCTCTGGGTTCAGTTCTACAGACCCGATCCCCAGAGGACAGAGAGAGACAGTGATACCACTTTATAGATCCCTGGTAAGGTCTCACCTAGAGCTCTGGGTTCAGTTCTACAGACCTGATCCCCAGGGGACAGAGAGAGACAGTGATACCACTTTATAGATCCCTGGTAAGGTCTCACCTAGAGCTCTGGGTTCAGTTCTACAGACCCGATCCCCAGAGGACAGAGAGAGACAGTGATACCACTTTATAGATCCCTGGTAAGGTCTCACCTAGAGCTCTGGGTTCAGTTCTACAGACCCGATCCCCAGGGGACAGAGACAGTGATACCACTTTATAGATCCCTGGTAAGGTCTCACCTAGAGCTTTGGGTTCAGTTCTACAAACCCGATCCCCAGGGGACAGAGAGAGACAGTGATACCACTTTATAGATCCCTGGTAAGGTCTCACCTAGAGCTCTGGGTTCAGTTCTACAGACCCGATCCCCAGGGGACAGAGACAGTGATACCACTTTATAGATCCCTGGTAAGGTCTCACCTAGAGCTCTGGGTTCAGTTCTACAGACCCGATCCCCAGGGGACAGAGAGAGACAGTGATACCACTTTATAGATCCCTGGTAAGGTCTCACCTAGAGCTCTGGGTTCAGTTCTACAGACCCGATCCCCAGGGGACAGAGACAGTGATACCACTTTATAGATCCCTGGTAAGGTCTCACCTAGAGCTCTGGGTTCAGTTCTACAGACCCGATCCCCAGGGGACAGAGACAGTGATACCACTTTATAGATCCCTGGTAAGGTCTCACCTAGAGCTTTGGGTTCAGTTCTACAAACCCGATCCCCAGGGGACAGAGAGAGACAGTGATACCACTTTATAGATCCCTGGTAAGGTCTCACCTAGAGCTCTGGGTTCAGTTCTACAGACCCGATCCCCAGGGGACAGAGACAGTGATACCACTTTATAGATCCCTGGTAAGGTCTCACCTAGAGCTCTGGGTTCAGTTCTACAGACCCGATCCCCAGGGGACAGAGAGAGACAGTGATACCACTTTATAGATCCCTGGTAAGGTCTCACCTAGAGCTCTGGGTTCAGTTCTACAGACCCGATCCCCAGAGGACAGAGAGAGACAGTGATACCACTTTATAGATCCCTGGTAAGGTCTCACCTAGAGCTCTGGGTTCAGTTCTACAGACCTGATCCCCAGGGGACAGAGAGAGACAGTGATACCACTTTATAGATCCCTGGTAAGGTCTCACCTAGAGCTCTGGGTTCAGTTCTACAGACCCGATCCCCAGAGGACAGAGAGAGACAGTGATACCACTTTATAGATCCCTGGTAAGGTCTCACCTAGAGCTCTGGGTTCAGTTCTACAGACCTGATCCCCAGGGGACAGAGAGAGACAGTGATACCACTTTATAGATCCCTGGTAAGGTCTCACCTAGAGCTCTGGGTTCAGTTCTACAGACCCGATCCCCAGAGGACAGAGAGAGACAGTGATACCACTTTATAGATCCCTGGTAAGGTCTCACCTAGAGCTCTGGGTTCAGTTCTACAGACCCGATCCCCAGGGGACAGAGACAGTGATACCACTTTATAGATCCCTGGTAAGGTCTCACCTAGAGCTCTGGGTTCAGTTCTACAGACCCGATCCCCAGGGGACAGAGAGAGACAGTGATACCACTTTATAGATCCCTGGTAAGGTCTCACCTAGAGCTCTGGGTTCAGTTCTACAGACCCGATCCCCAGGGGACAGAGACAGTGATACCACTTTATAGATCCCTGGTAAGGTCTCACCTAGAGCTCTGGGTTCAGTTCTACAGACCCGATCCCCAGGGGACAGAGACAGTGATACCACTTTATAGATCCCTGGTAAGGTCTCACCTAGAGCTTTGGGTTCAGTTCTACAAACCCGATCCCCAGGGGACAGAGAGAGACAGTGATACCACTTTATAGATCCCTGGTAAGGTCTCACCTAGAGCTCTGGGTTCAGTTCTACAGACCCGATCCCCAGGGGACAGAGACAGTGATACCACTTTATAGATCCCTGGTAAGGTCTCACCTAGAGCTCTGGGTTCAGTTCTACAGACCCGATCCCCAGGGGACAGAGAGAGACAGTGATACCACTTTATAGATCCCTGGTAAGGTCTCACCTAGAGCTCTGGGTTCAGTTCTACAGACCCGATCCCCAGAGGACAGAGAGAGACAGTGATACCACTTTATAGATCCCTGGTAAGGTCTCACCTAGAGCTCTGGGTTCAGTTCTACAGACCTGATCCCCAGGGGACAGAGAGAGACAGTGATACCACTTTATAGATCCCTGGTAAGGTCTCACCTAGAGCTCTGGGTTCAGTTCTACAGACCCGATCCCCAGAGGACAGAGAGAGACAGTGATACCACTTTATAGATCCCTGGTAAGGTCTCACCTAGAGCTCTGGGTTCAGTTCTACAGACCTGATCCCCAGGGGACAGAGAGAGACAGTGATACCACTTTATAGATCCCTGGTAAGGTCTCACCTAGAGCTCTGGGTTCAGTTCTACAGACCCGATCCCCAGAGGACAGAGAGAGACAGTGATACCACTTTATAGATCCCTGGTAAGGTCTCACCTAGAGCTCTGGGTTCAGTTCTACAGACCCGATCCCCAGGGGACAGAGACAGTGATACCACTTTATAGATCCCTGGTAAGGTCTCACCTAGAGCTTTGGGTTCAGTTCTACAAACCCGATCCCCAGGGGACAGAGAGAGACAGTGATACCACTTTATAGATCCCTGGTAAGGTCTCACCTAGAGCTCTGGGTTCAGTTCTACAGACCCGATCCCCAGGGGACAGAGACAGTGATACCACTTTATAGATCCCTGGTAAGGTCTCACCTAGAGCTCTGGGTTCAGTTCTACAGACCCGATCCCCAGGGGACAGAGACAGTGATACCACTTGATAGATCCCTGGTAAGGTCTCACCTAGAGCTTTGGGTTCAGTTCTACAAACCCGATCCCCAGGGGACAGAGAGAGACAGTGATACCACTTTATAGATCCCTGGTAAGGTCTCACCTAGAGCTCTGGGTTCAGTTCTACAGACCCGATCCCCAGGGGACAGAGACAGTGATACCACTTTATAGATCCCTGGTAAGGTCTCACCTAGAGCTCTGGGTTCAGTTCTACAGACCCGATCCCCAGGGGACAGAGAGAGACAGTGATACCACTTTATAGATCCCTGGTAAGGTCTCACCTAGAGCTCTGGGTTCAGTTCTACAGACCCGATCCCCAGAGGACAGAGAGAGACAGTGATACCACTTTATAGATCCCTGGTAAGGTCTCACCTAGAGCTCTGGGTTCAGTTCTACAGACCTGATCCCCAGGGGACAGAGAGAGACAGTGATACCACTTTATAGATCCCTGGTAAGGTCTCACCTAGAGCTCTGGGTTCAGTTCTACAGACCCGATCCCCAGAGGACAGAGAGAGACAGTGATACCACTTTATAGATCCCTGGTAAGGTCTCACCTAGAGCTCTGGGTTCAGTTCTACAGACCTGATCCCCAGGGGACAGAGAGAGACAGTGATACCACTTTATAGATCCCTGGTAAGGTCTCACATAGAGCTCTGGGTTCAGTTCTACAGACCCGATCCCCAGAGGACAGAGAGAGACAGTGATACCACTTTATAGATCCCTGGTAAGGTCTCACCTAGAGCTCTGGGTTCAGTTCTACAGACCCGATCCCCAGGGGACAGAGACAGTGATACCACTTTATAGATCCCTGTTAAGGTCTCACCTAGAGCTCTGGGTTCAGTTCTACAGACCCGATCCCCAGGGGACAGAGAGAGACAGTGATACCACTTTATAGATCCCTGGTAAGGTCTCACCTAGAGCTCTGGGTTCAGTTCTACAGACCCGATCCCCAGGGGACAGAGACAGTGATACCACTTTATAGATCCCTGGTAAGGTCTCACCTAGAGCTCTGGGTTCAGTTCTACAGACCCGATCCCCAGGGGACAGAGACAGTGATACCACTTTATAGATCCCTGGTAAGGTCTCACCTAGAGCTTTGGGTTCAGTTCTACAAACCCGATCCCCAGGGGACAGAGAGAGACAGTGATACCACTTTATAGATCCCTGGTAAGGTCTCACCTAGAGCTCTGGGTTCAGTTCTACAGACCCGATCCCCAGGGGACAGAGACAGTGATACCACTTTATAGATCCCTGGTAAGGTCTCACCTAGAGCTCTGGGTTCAGTTCTACAGACCCGATCCCCAGGGGACAGAGAGAGACAGTGATACCACTTTATAGATCCCTGGTAAGGTCTCACCTAGAGCTCTGGGTTCAGTTCTACAGACCCGATCCCCAGAGGACAGAGAGAGACAGTGATACCACTTTATAGATCCCTGGTAAGGTCTCA
Organism: Xenopus petersii; assembly: GCA_038501925.1. Classification (NCBI taxonomy): domain Eukaryota; kingdom Metazoa; phylum Chordata; class Amphibia; order Anura; family Pipidae; genus Xenopus; species Xenopus petersii. The sequence continues at coordinate 2,002,266 of CM076687.1, forward strand.
CCTAGAGCTCTGGGTTCAGTTCTACAGACCTGATCCCCAGGGGACAGAGAGAGACAGTGATACCACTTTATAGATCCCTGGTAAGGTCTCACCTAGAGCTCTGGGTTCAGTTCTACAGACCCGATCCCCAGAGGACAGAGAGAGACAGTGATACCACTTTATAGATCCCTGGTAAGGTCTCACCTAGAGCTCTGGGTTCAGTTCTACAGACCTGATCCCCAGGGGACAGAGAGAGACAGTGATACCACTTTATAGATCCCTGGTAAGGTCTCACCTAGAGCTATGGGTTCAGTTCTACAGACCCGATCCCCAGAGGACAGAGAGAGACAGTGATACCACTTTATAGATCCCTGGTAAGGTCTCACCTAGAGCTCTGGGTTCAGTTCTACAGACCCGATCCCCAGGGGACAGAGACAGTGATACCACTTTATAGATCCCTGGTAAGGTCTCACCTAGAGCTCTGGGTTCAGTTCTACAGACCCGATCCCCAGGGGACAGAGAGAGACAGTGATACCACTTTATAGATCCCTGGTAAGGTCTCACCTAGAGCTCTGGGTTCAGTTCTACAGACCCGATCCCCAGGGGACAGAGACAGTGATACCACTTTATAGATCCCTGGTAAGGTCTCACCTAGAGCTCTGGGTTCAGTTCTACAGACCCGATCCCCAGGGGACAGAGACACCACTTTATAGATCCCTGGTAAGGTCTCACCTAGAGCTTTGGGTTCAGTTCTACAAACCCGATCCCCAGGGGACAGAGAGAGACAGTGATACCACTTTATAGATCCCTGGTAAGGTCTCACCTAGAGCTCTGGGTTCAGTTCTACAGACCCGATCCCCAGGGGACAGAGACAGTGATACCACTTTATAGATCCCTGGTAAGGTCTCACCTAGAGCTCTGGGTTCAGTTCTACAGACCCGATCCCCAGGGGACAGAGAGAGACAGTGATACCACTTTATAGATCCCTGGTAAGGTCTCACCTAGAGCTCTGGGTTCAGTTCTACAGACCCGATCCCCAGAGGACAGAGAGAGACAGTGATACCACTTTATAGATCCCTGGTAAGGTCTCACCTAGAGCTCTGGGTTCAGTTCTACAGACCTGATCCCCAGGGGACAGAGAGAGACAGTGATACCACTTTATAGATCCCTGGTAAGGTCTCACCTAGAGCTCTGGGTTCAGTTCTACAGACCCGATCCCCAGAGGACAGAGAGAGACAGTGATACCACTTTATAGATCCCTGGTAAGGTCTCACCTAGAGCTCTGGGTTCAGTTCTACAGACCTGATCCCCAGGGGACAGAGAGAGACAGTGATACCACTTTATAGATCCCTGGTAAGGTCTCACCTAGAGCTCTGGGTTCAGTTCTACAGACCCGATCCCCAGAGGACAGAGAGAGACAGTGATACCACTTTATAGATCCCTGGTAAGGTCTCACCTAGAGCTCTGGGTTCAGTTCTACAGACCCGATCCCCAGGGGACAGAGACAGTGATACCACTTTATAGATCCCTGGTAAGGTCTCACCTAGAGCTTTGGGTTCAGTTCTACAAACCCGATCCCCAGGGGACAGAGAGAGACAGTGATACCACTTTATAGATCCCTGGTAAGGTCTCACCTAGAGCTCTGGGTTCAGTTCTACAGACCCGATCCCCAGGGGACAGAGACAGTGATACCACTTTATAGATCCCTGGTAAGGTCTCACCTAGAGCTCTGGGTTCAGTTCTACAGACCCGATCCCCAGGGGACAGAGAGAGACAGTGATACCACTTTATAGATCCCTGATAAGGTCTCACCTAGAGCTCTGGGTTCAGTTCTACAGACCCGATCCCCAGAGGACAGAGAGAGACAGTGATACCACTTTTTAGATCCCTGGTAAGGTCTCACCTAGAGCTCTGGGTTCAGTTCTACAGACCTGATCCCCAGGGGACAGAGAGAGACAGTGATACCACTTTATAGATCCCTGGTAAGGTCTCACCTAGAGCTCTGGGTTCAGTTCTACAGACCCGATCCCCAGAGAGAGACAGTGATACCACTTTATAGATCCCTGGTAAGGTCTCACCTAGAGCTCTGGGTTCAGTTCTACAGACCCGATCCCCAGAGGACAGAGACAGTGATACCACTTTATAGATCCCTGGTAAGTTCTCACCTAGAGCTCTGGGTTCAGTTCTACAGACCAGATTCCAAATAGAACCCAAAAAGTGATACTGTAGATTCCTGAAACAGACCTGAGGCACCTACTAGTAACACCATCAACAGAAAAGAATGTTCTCTGGAGAAGTTGTTGAATGTATAGACTTATACTGGATACAGTGTTGATCACACAAATAAACATGAGACAGGAGTAAGAAAACATTTGTTTTGGTGTCAGTGGGACATAATTGAAATTTACTCATAGCCACGTTCTCCTTCACAAACAAACACCACACGCTGTTCTTTTTTAAGTAATAATACTTTAATAAAATTAAGTTCTTAATGTCAATTCAGCACATTTAATACATTAACCCTTCCCTTCTTTGTTTTCTACAATTTGTGCAACATCATGTATGCTTTAACTATCTGCATAATAAAAAAAACAAAAATCCATAAAAACAGGGCTAAAAAAACCTACTTTCTGCAAAGAGCTCATGGGTCATGTGAGATGCATTTTCAAGGATACGATATCATTTAGAAGGGCTTAGTCTCCTTCAGTGCAGGAATCAAGGTGGGGAGGCGTGAAGTTCCCAAATGGAATGAGATGCCCACTGATTCGCTGGTGACACCTGGAGGAAACTTGGTATCAGTGCAGCAATGTTAGCCTTATCTGGAGAAACAAGTATGGCAGCATCTTCTCTCTCCAGATGTCAAGGGCCGTTATTGGTAAGACTTCAAATAAAAACACTAGGCATTGCTATTTTTTGATCTTATACAAAGCAATCGCTTATAAAAAAAAATTATTTTGGGGAACTTATAGACACAATAAAAAATGAAGGGGGAAATAGTTATGACACGGGGAAATAGTTATGACACGGGGGGCATACAAGTCAGGTGCCTTTTTTTTTCTGAGCAAAGAATATGAAATAGGCGGAAGAACACTACCCATTAAATATCTCATTTGTTTCCTGAACAAGCAATAAATCCATGGTATATATATATATTTTTTTATCATTATACATATATGCTTTTCTCTCCCCAAATCTTATATTTTTTTTAATGAAATGTATTTAAAAAAAAAAAAAATTAAAACAGAATATAAAGTGCATGGAGTATGATTATATCAACAAAAATTGAATTCAGAGCTTTTGTTCAAGTTGTTAAAAAAGTAAAAAAAAAAGAATAAAAAAAAAAAATTAAAAATCCCTCCACTGTCAATTTTAATCATTTGAACATAAAAAGGATTTTTATTGAGGTAAAAAAAATGTTTTTAAAAATGAAAAGCTGTAACATTACCGTCATACTGTGATCATCTTATAGACACCAAGAGCTATATATGTCATAAATCCCCCATTTCATACAAGTATTACATAGCCATTCAGGTCGTATTTAATCCTCTATATAAACTTTTTTTCATGTTTTGTTTTTATTTAAAAAAAAAAAAAAAAAAAGCTTACTCTACAGTTTAGGTTTCCTCCTAAGTATTTTTTTCTTTTTTGGCTCAGAATTTGATATTTTCCGGGCCCTAAATGTTAAAGCTATGCTAGACAAAGTCTGGGCAAAAAAAAAAAAAAAAATTTGCCACCCAGCTCAGATAATTTTTTTCCTTCCAATATATTAAGTGCTATATTAGGAACTTTTTTTATGATAAAAAATTATAATAATATATTAAAAAAAAAACAAAATGAAACAAAAGCGCACCTGTCCGGCGGGAATACAGTCGATAAAATTCTATCAAAACAAAACATACAATTTTTTTTGGTTTAAAATTCCTACAGAAAAACAAAAATAACTAAAGATTTGTCAGAAAATATCATTGTTTAGGGTGAGAAAGACCTGAAAAAGGCATATTTTCCCTTTAAGATAACCTCTCCAAACCCAGACACTTTAAAAGAAAGTAAAAAAACTATTTATAGGGGTATTTAACCCTTTATAATGCAAGGAGTTACAGACATTCTCCCCACCTTTATACATTTGGCTGTGGGTAATATTTTCTCTTTTTTTGCTAATTTTTTTCTGTTTACTTTAGTGCACATGGTTTATTGCTGGGCTGCTGCATCTCTTTTAAGTTACTAACAGCTTTGCTGATTTAACATAAAAAAATCCTCCCAAAAATGTATATACATTTTGTTAATTAAATCCTTCTATTTAATCTTTTGGTAACATAGTTGAAACAAACAAAAAAAAAAAAACAGCAACACTCAAACAATGACCCTCTCACCCTGCAATCATTAAAAAAAAACCAGGAAGGTTTTTAAAAAACCCTTTTACTTTCAAAGGCATGCAACGCTTTGGGTTGTAACATTTTCATGGTAGTAAGATATAGAATGAAGCTTTCCAGTCTGGCAAGAGCTTTAGTGCAGATAGAAATCACTACATGATTATGACATCATCACTACGATGCTATAGTTTTACAAAGGGGATGGGCATGGCTGTCACTTTAATGGTCAATGTGTATTAGGCCACTCCTTTTTCTCACTCTAGCATACAAAAGACATGGTGAAATGGGGTAAGATATTTAATAGGATTATCATCATGCACTGGAGGAAAAAAAATGGTGGAAATTAATAGAATTTTTGTTTTGAAGAAGGGTCTTCAAATCACTTTTAGACTTAACATACCCCCCAACTACTAAACCCTAATGCAGGTGAATTCATATCAGCTGTAATATGTCTTTCCCCACATTTTTACCTAATGTAGAATAATGTCACCTGAATATGTAAAAAATGTATTTTGTTTGGATTAAAAATAAACATTTTGATACAAAAGTGCCAGGATTTGAAAAAGCCATGCAAGCGGCAGAAGACAAAAAAAATCTGCCATCCACACAAAGATGCATCTAAAAGCCAAAAAAAACAAAAAAAGGTCGTCGACGTATCGCTGAAAGTGCTCTCCAATTCTTAAGAGGCTATGCGGGAAAAAAAATGAGATCAGCTTTACTTTATAGAAATATAATTGGGGCACTAAAAGTGGTTTTCTAAAGTCATAGGGCTTGGGGGGGGGGTAAGGGAATATATTAAAAAAATATTTCAAGGATGGCTTTTGAGATGTTTGTTCCCTTTCTCCCATCACACAAGGCCACTGCTCCCGTTCTAGTGAAAGGTAGATTGGAATTGTTTGTAGGACACAACAGCTTAAAAAATGTTTTTGTTTTAAATGTTTTGGTGCTACGTGAAAGCTTTAAATTGTAGAATATATTAAAGAGTCTCTTCTGCTTGCACACATACAATATCTCCACCATGTCTAGACGTCTGATCAATCGACACAAGCATATCCTTCATTATCCTTGAGTTGGACATACGGCTCCCACCATCCCCAGGAGCGGAAGAGGTAAAATTCAGACAAGTAACCCATTAAGATTGGGATTTAATCCTTTCCCTGGAATGCTTCAATGTCACATTTATCTTTAGCCTTACAACCCTAACATTATTGGGGCCCAAGATTTATATAAAATTTAGAAATGCTAGCCTATTGCCCTTTAGCTTCAGCTTACAACAACCTGCGCTCCTTTGCAGTCTTTGTCAGTTGGGGATTTAAGTTGTTCAACAACAACAACAACCGAAGGGGTCCAAATGTTGGGTACCATTAAGCTTTAAAAAGTGTCCCTCGATATTGCCTTACAATACATATACTGCAAGTTAGGGTGATACAGGGTCGGACTGGGCCAGCTGGACACTGGGTAAAAAAAACGGTGGCCCACGCTGCCCCAAGATCGCTTCCCGATGGCAACTACAGCATAGGTATACAGAGGGATGGTGGCCTCTAGGGGGTGGACAGCAGAGGTAAGGGGTTTGGTGGGGGGCCCTGTGGTGGAAGCCTCTGTGGGCCTCCGGGCCAACGCTGGGGTGATAAAAATCAGATGGAACTCAAGTTTAACAGTCTTGGCTTTTTTGTACTCTCGCAAAAAGAGCCCCTGGAAGCATGACGTTATTAATCACCCAATAAAGCAACATTAACAAAAAGCGAAGTTTGCCCAGCATTTGTACGTGTGCGTTGGCATCAAAAACCCAATATGCTATCTTCGAAATTAAAATGTGATATCTCCCGTGTCTTTTTGAACTGGACTAAATTAATACTGGCAAAAAAAAAAAAGTTTCTGCTCCAATTATAGCACCCTCTGCAGGCCAAAAATGTCAATGCATGACTGTTCTCAGCTGGCATGCACCGACCAATGGGAGGTGGCGCCCAAATGCAAATAGTAGATAAACCGCAACTCTCATTATGACCAAAATGAGCCCCATCAGTAGATACAAGCCACTGAAATAGCTGGAATTGTAGTTTGAATTAGATAAAAAGAAATAATACCAGTTGCAAAGATACTTCTACCACTACAGTCTATAGCATGCGGAATGTTATTTTCTGGATGAATGTTCCCCCTTACTGATGCCAGGAGATGGGAGACGAGAACAAAACAAATGCTTTTCCTGAACGTGAACTGCACCCTTCCCACCCTACCCGCTCGCAAAAAAATATTTTTAAAAAATTTAGGTTAATAAAAATATATGGCAATTCAGAACTGTTAAAGCAACAAAAAATTAATTTTTTCTGTCTCTCCCAACTCCACCCCTTTTCCCACCCACCCAAGAAAAATGTTGAAATGAAAGCGGACATTGAACTATCTATCTCACCGTAGAAGCGCCTAGTAGACCATAACCCCGCCCCCTCCCCAACTACAAAATATTGCATTTACATCACTAAAACAACACGCGCAATAAAGCCCCTTCATCGCTGGTGGGTCAAATCAATTCCTCGAGTGTGAGCGCACACTCACACCAAGGCATCAAATGAAGTTTCATGTAGGCATGAAGGAGTTAATTTGCTCAGTACTCTACCCAACAATGAAGTGATCACTAGACAAGAAACCGATAGCTAAGTCATCAGAGATATTCCCCGCACTAACACACCAAAAATGAGATTTCAACTAAAACAAAATTCAAATTTTGTATGTAAAAAGAAATACTTTAAGTTTAATTCTGGCTACAAAAAGTTTGTTTTTTTTATTTTCACCTGTCTACATAACTATAATGCTTCGAAATCTCAAGGATTACTTTATCATAAAATAAAATCCTTTCTTTTTAATAAATTACCCAATAAAAAGTATTTTTTCTTTTTCGTTCCGTCCTGGTAACAGTTACACGTAATAAATGCATTTTATTAAAATAGAATATTAAATTATAAAGAAAAGATCTCATTTTTTTTTTTTAAGCAGTGTCTTTTTTTTTTTTTTTTTTTTTTAGTTTTCAACATTTTTTAAAATTGAATTTAAAAACTCGCAAATGAAATACAGTTTTTCGTTTCTTTTTTAACAGTCTTGGCCTCCTCACGGGTCAGTAATAGAATTTGAAATTTTTTAAAGAAAACTTTTTCCTTCTAAATTTTTTCTTTAAAATACCTTTCCGTAGTGGGGCAAAGGGAACAATTTTCTTTTATACTGCTCCTCAAATATAAATCAAATTTGTTTTTTTGTGTAGAACAATACAAACTATTCTCTATATAATTTCTGATGATCGTATCACAGTATATTTTATTTTGTTCTATAAGTTCTTTTTTTTTTTTTTAGTGCCTATTTTTGTAGCCCTGGCTGGGGGTTAACATATTAAGATATTTAAATCTGAAATGGAAATGGCAAAAAAAAAAGCATTTGGAAGAATAGGTGCAGTTTAGGTTAAGAAGGACTTTGGAGACTATTGCTTGGCAATCCATCTCAGTCCTCACCAGCAATCAAATGGTTAAAGGCATCGAAGACGGGAGACTGGGCAACGTCACACTTATTGCCCAATGTCATCCTTTAGTGGCAAATAATGAATTCAACTGAGCTCTCCCATCTGAATAGGGATTTTACACCAGGGGTGGCCAAACCGTCAACGTGTAGTCATCGTTGAGTTCCAACCACCATATTGGATGGGTGTTTCAGTGCAGTAACAGTTTTGGGGGCACGGTTTGGACATTCCTGGTGTAGGATCAACGTCACTGAGTCAGACATGATGTGTTGCACAGAATCACACTTTATATTGAAAATAATTCCTCCCATTGGTACTGCCAGCATCAAGCAATGCCTTCAATGAACTTGGATTAAGGATCCCATCATTGGAAACCATCCCATGATTGGGGTGCCCGACACATATTCTTACCGCTTCCCATAGATTTGCAGATAACCTCAATCCATGAGGACTAGCATGGACACATGGACCAATCAGACACCCCAATATGTCAGTTGTCTACCCTTCTATCTACATTCATCTTCATAGAGTCAACAAAGTATTTCGTACCAGAACTAGCCATCCGCTTTCTGAGTGGACAACTCTCACCTCCACGCCTATATTCCATTGTGGTGTTGGGACATAGTATTAACATCCCCCTATTTTTAGGGTTAATGAATGAGCACCCCCCCCCCCAAGACTGGGATGAACAGTAACAGACACTCCAAAATGCCACGTCCCCTACTAGATTCACATATAATTCTGAAATGTATTGACAATATATTGTGTTTCCCAGGCGAAGCGTTATAGAGATTAAGTGGTGATCAGCAATGGGTCATGAGAGACCCCATAAAAGGTGCCTTATATATATTTATATATATGAGCTCAACATGGCCAACAGAGCTTAATATCCATTGGCTTACTTTTCCCCTTAACATGCTGCTTCTTCACAACCCCATTTAATTTTGGTTCATGGACGGCAAAGTTCCTTACATGTCAGGCAACTTTAAAATAAATTAGTTCCCACCACCCCAACAAATACCATGCAAGTAATCTGGCTCAGCGTGGGTTGCTTCTAATGATGATACCATAAGAACATTTTGGTTTCTCATAGATAAATATATTAGGATACCTCTGCAATGGCAAAACAATGCATTTTTGGGGGGAGGTGGGGGTCAGAAGAGCCAGTTTACAGAAGGTCAATGAATAATGCAAAGATCAAATTGATCAAAGAGAGGCGACATTTTTAGCCTGCCATCTTTCCATTGCAATGTTGATTAAGTTGATACCTCCACTCAAGTGCTCTAAAGTTTCCTCATCGGAAAACATAGCTTTCTTGGCTGAAGAGGAACCAACAAACAGAGCTGACTTTAGCAGGGGTCAAGTCCCTTATATAAAAGATGACTACATTGATTTATGGCCCATTAGCTGTTACTGAGGTTCAACTACCAACACATTTGATCATGAGCGAGAGGCAGAAATTGCACTTCAACAATAAACAAGGAACTGAGGTTGGGCAACATGGATACATTGTTTTGCTCTACTCTTGGCATCTTACATTGCCATTAGAGTCACCAGTGTGGGGGTCCTAAGAATACTATTTGGACCCTCTAAAGACAGCTCTGCCAGTGAACAAGTTAGAACACAATGCAATAATATCTGGTTGATATAGAATGCCAGTCCTCCTCATGCCAACTGAAACCAGCAATATGTTGCTGTGCCCTACAGCCCCGAGAGGGGCAAAAATATAGGGTAGTTCACATTGAGAAAATGTAATTCCCATTGAAAAAAATTAGAGCTTGGCTTGGAGCCACATTGCTGGCTAAATTTGTTGCCCTTGTTAGATAAGAAAAAAGGGTGCTGAGATGACTACCCAGGCCATCAACTCAATGGAAAGATCTCTTTGATAAAAAAAGGGGTGCTGAGATAACTACCCAGGCCATCAACCCAATGGAAATAAAAAAAAGGGTGCTGAGACATCAACCCAATGGAATGATCTCTTTGAGAGAAAAAGGTGCTAAGATAACTACCCAGGCCATCAACTCAATGGAAAGATCTCTTTGAGAAAAAAGGGTGCTAAGATAACTACCCAGGCCATCAACTCAATGGAAAGATCTCTTTGAGAAAAAAGGATACCGAGATAACTACCCAGGCCATCAACCCAATGGAAAGATCTGTTTGAGAAGAAAGGGTGCTGAGATAACTACCCAGGCCATGAACCCAATGGAAAGATCTATTTGATTAAAAAAGGGTGCTGAGACATTAACCAAATGGAAAGATCTCTTGGAGAAAAAAGGGTGCTGAGAACTACTCAGACCATCAACCCAATGGAAAGATCTCTTTGATAAAAAAAAAAGGGTGCTGAGATAACTACCCAGGCCATCAACCCAAAGCAATGCTTCCATTGGAGAGGGCTGCTGCGTCTGAGGACTTCGCTGCTGAGATGAATGCTTCAGTGCAAGGGTTACATTCCCACCAAAGACTTTCAGCCACAGTCTAAGCAGCCCACCCCCCCCCAAAAAATCTGACCTGGTTTTTTTATTTTTTTTTTTACTTAAGGTCCCTTCTTCTCAAGTTAATCGCTACATTTTAGCATAGTAAAATTTTAAATAAAAACTAAAATAAAAAGAAACTTCAAATACTGCTAAACTGTAACAAGGATGCTACATCGTTTGAAACCATGACAATAAAATAAATTCTGGGTAAACTCTTCATCCCACCACCCTTCTAAAATATTTCAATATGTCTCCTCTAAAAGCAAGACTGAAACCTCACAGTTAAGGAGAGCTTTTGAAGAATGGTGGGAATCACAGTTGGGCACCCATTATTCACTGGCTAGGGCAGCAGGATTCACTCTGGGCAAGGTGCATTCAAGATGGTCTCCTTCCTCCCAGAAAATCAGGAGAACGAGGCCTTCTGAGGGGAAAGAGGCCTTCTGCTAGAAATGGGGATCACTTGAGCCCATCTTCATTGGAAAGCGATTAACATGTCTCTCAATTCAGCAAATGGACAATAGTCTCGATATTGAACCAGGAAACTGGATATTTGATAAAACCCCCCCACCCATCCCAACAGCCCCCCCAAAAAAGAAATATTATTTCATAGACATGGGGATTTCAAAATAATTCGGGCAGAGAGGGAAATTTATATATCCAGGAAGCACCAAAATATTGAAATAAATTAAAAAAATAAAATGTTAAAAACTTCTTTTTCCCAATTGGAGTAAAGGGGGAAAATCTGAGGGTTAATTGTGTACATGGAACAGTCCTTAAATATCCCAAATTCTTGCCATGTTATCAGAGTATTGGATGACATCCGTTGTGCATGGGGAATAGGACAACCCCACAGTCCCAACTCCAACACAATGTTCTGAAATATCTTCACAAGGGCAGATTTAGTGAACCTGATGCCCACTAGACATTTCCTAGAGTGTGTAACTTTGGTCCAGCACATCTGCATTTCTCAACATTTTTGTTTTTTAATTTTTTTCTAGTAAAAATGTTCTGGTCCAGCTTAGCAGGAAGCAAAATAACTTTCGTATTTTATTCATATTTGTAGTTTTTCTTTTAATATTCTGCATTTTGAGGAAGAGTTCTCAAGTCACAAGTGGAACATTGACGGTCAGCATCCCCTCCCACCAAAAAATATGCCATCGGTTGGTTGTGGAGGGATGCATGTTCGTTGTGGAGGAAGTCAAGCAAGGGCGCCCCCCACTGCAGTGCAGAGTAAAACTAAAAGTCAGAGCCACATAAAAAAAATAACAAAAATAACCAAAAAATGTCCTACATGCACATAGTCCTGATTATTGTATTTTTTTTTTTTTCATTGTGGTCCTAAAACCCATCAGGATTGTTTTTGAATATGAAACATTACAGCACGTGACATCGTAACTGCACACAGTTGATTTAGCTGCTTTTTAAGTTGAGTTTGAGGTAATCGTTGTGTCCTCATGTTGAAGGTTCCCAGAGATTGATAAACAGTTTATGTTTTGTTATTATTATTTTTTTGCAATTATTGATGAAAAACAGATTCCTATTATTCATTAGCCAGGTAGTGATGAATGTAGGAAGAGGAGGCCGGCTGATGCCAGCGTTGAGAGACCTGAATTGAACCCTGAGTGCCCACCATGTTGCCATCAGGAGAGGCAGATAATATCCTTTGATATAGCCCTTCTGCCTTCTTACCCTCTCGTCTTTCAGAGAGGCTTATCTCCAACTGTGCACCAAGAAATGTGACCGGAACAAGGCCAAAGTTGGCCTCACTTTAAGCATTTGTCTACAGGAACCTCTTAAATTTGTTGAGTTGAAACTGCAACCAATTCTGAACTTTTTTATTTTCTCCTTCCCTTGTAAAACGTTGTCGATGTCCACGAAACCAACAACCGTAACACAAAAACATACAAAAACACAGAGGGCTGTTTGGGAGACGGCAGCTACTAAAACGTTGGCGACTGGAGCGACTCGACTCTTTCCAAAATCTGAAGAGCAAACCCATCCTCCTTGGTTCTTCCCTGAAGTTGATTCTTCCCAGGCTTCGATAAACTTGCCAAAAACATATTCTTGAAAAGCACTTTTTGTTTTTGATCAGCGACCTCGATATCCAGATCAACGGGGGGCAAGACCGCAAAATGAGAGCGGGTAAAGTGGAGTCCTCTAAATGTCCAATAAACAGCTGTGTGTTCTAGTCTATGACACCCCAATGGCCTTGCCAAAGTAAAGGTTCTGTCTGCAAGACTTTCCCATCAGAAGGGGACAATCCTTCCTTGTTTTTTGAGGAGTTTTGAGATATTGTCTTTTGACCTCTATGCACCAAGAGTCCACATTTTCCCACCCCCTCACCCACTGTGTCTCTCTTTAAGAAAATATTCGGATGGCCTGAGTTGCCGACGAGTGGCAAACTGGACATTCAGGCTCGTTCCTTTCACAGATGCGCACGGCACATTCCATGCAGAAGAGGTTGTGCCCACAGGGCACCAGTGCAGCCGTGACCTCACTCTCAAAACACACCATGCACTCCCGGCTTTCGGAGACAGAGGTCCGGGTGGCGGTGAGTTTGGTGAAGCCGGGCAGAGCTTCCCCTTGGCTTCTCCTTTGCAGGGTGCTAAGGCTGTTTTCTGGTGAACGCTGGGTGGTGGTGGTCTGTACACTGCCGGTGCTCCCAGAACGTTGTTGCTTTGTAAAGATACCAGGGGCCGGGTTGGTGTTCTCTTGTCCCCCCCACATCGGTCCCCCAGACTCGGTCACACCGTAGTATACCTCTTGCTTGTAGTTGGGGAACAAATAGCCGTAGTTGAAATCATTTTGATCATTTAGCCTCGGGGTCTCGTACACAGGCTCTGGTGGGCAATCTCCGATGCAGCCCAGGCTGTTTTGGCGAAAGGTGGACAGGGGCTTGCACCCAGTTGCAGTTCCGTGCACCCTCCAGTTCTCCGGGTACCGACTTTCCATTCCAGAGTCTGGGCTGCTAGACAAGAAGTCATTCTCATTGTTGTATTCTAGAATTTTACCAGTGCGCACTGCGATGTGGGTCTCTATCTCCTCCCTTGCCCTCTCCACATTCCCGGGTGCCCCTGTGATCTCAAACACGGGGTCCCTGTCCCGACTTGGGGTGATTATATAAGTATTTGTCTGCTGCTGAATCCTTTTGATGGTGGCTCCTTTGGGTCCTACAACTAAGCCAACCACCCTGTAAGGGACTCGCACACGGATGGTGACTTGCCCGGGAAGGGCAGGGGCGCTGCCGAATGCTGTGCCGGCCTTGTTACGAGATGCTCGGATCATAGAGAAGTGCTCAGCGGCGGAGATGATCTCACGCCGAGCCATGGCCACGTCCTCTCTGCGACCCGTCACCATGAACACTGGTTCTTCGCCTCGTACCGGCGTCTTGATGTAGGTGTTAGTTTTGGCTCGTAGTGCTTTGATCTTGCAACCTGGAAAGAGAAAGAGAAGAACCAGTAAGTGTCTCTACTATATTCTCATGCACCACGGGCTTCATTTACAAGTACCCCCATGACTTCATGTTCTATTTGCTCTTTGTATTTGTCAAATGTACATAGGGGGAACGCCATCAAAATGCCGCGCTTTGTACAAAGGAAAGAAAAATTCTAAACGACTTTCCAAAATACAGTCAAGATTTTCAAAATGATTATAAAGTCATTGGCAAACGAAATTTCAATCCCCTCCTCAGTTTGCCAGACTGGTTCTCGGCTAAACGGGCACCAATTCGGGAAATGGAGTCTTGGTCGAAGGAAGGTCATCTCAGCAAAGTATAAGGGGCAAGGTGACAATTATTGGACCCCCAAAAAAATGCATAGCACCGAAAATATATTAGACCCTATCAGTATAGACATAAGGACCCCAACAATGCCAGTAAGATCACTGAAGAAAATAGATTCAGAGCACATTAGCCCTAGATATGCCAGTAAGAATACTGCAGACATTTCATTGCATTAACCCCAGCTATGCCATTAAGATAAGCACAAAAATAGACTTAGAGCATTGCATTAACCCAAGACATGCTAGTAAAGATAAAGCAGAAATTGTGATTACATATCTGAGTAAAACCCCAAGCTCAGACATATCCGCAAGATCAGTGCACAACAAGGAAAATATGCATCGCATTAACCCCACGTATGCCATTAAGATCACTACAGAGAATGCATTGAGAGCAGTGCATTAACTCTATACTTGCCAGTATAAACACTGCAGAAATGGAGACAGATCCTTGCATTAACCCCACACATGCCAGTAAGGTCACCGCAGAAAATACATAATTAGCATTATATTAACCCCAGACATGACAGTAAGATCACTAATGCATTGCATTAACCCCAGAAATGGCAGCAAGATAACTGCAAAAAAAAAAAAATTAATTCGGTGCATTGCATTAACCGGAGACAATCAGTGCATACAATTGATTAAGAGCACTGCATGAACTCCTGTCTGGATATTATAATCACTGCAGAAAATAGATTCAGAACATTGCATTAACCCCACGAATGGTTGTATGATCACTGCAGAAAATGGATTCAGAGAAATAAATAAATCCCAAACATATCAGAGCGATCAGTGTACAAAATGTATCACATTAACCCCAGTATGATCACTGCAGATGATGGATTCAGAGCATTGCATTAACCCCCAGACTTGCTAGAATGATCACAGCAGAAAACAGATTCAGAGCACTGCATTAACCCCCAGACTTGCTAGAATGATCACAGCAGAAAACAGATTCAGAGCACTGCATTAACCCCCAGACTTGCTAGAATGATCACAGCAGAAAACAGATTCAGAGCATTGCATTAACCCGAGACATGCCAGTAAATATACTGCAGAAATTTTGAGCACTGCATTAACCCCAGACATACCTGAAAGATCACACCAAAAAATGCATAATAAACAATAAGCCCAGACAATCCAGTAAGCCGCTGCACAAAAAGGATAAGAAGCTTTGTATTAACTCCACAAATGGCATTAAGATCACTACAGAGAATGGATTCAGAGCATTGCATTAACTAGAGACTTGCGAGTACAATCACTGCAGAAATGGATTGGGATACTTGCATTAACCCCACACATATCAGTAATATCACTGCAAAAAAAACCCCAAGCATTGCATTAACCCCAGGCATGCTAGTATGATCACAGCAGAAAATAAAGATGAATTAATTACCACACATACCAGTAAAATCACTACAGAAAATAGATTTAAAACATTTAATTAACCCCACAAATGCTGGTGGCATCACAGCAGAAAAATTAATTTAAACCATGACGCAAAGCAAAGGTACTAAATTCTACTACAGAAGGCAAACTCCTAGATCCAGTGCATCCCTATCTAGTTACTATACATTTCATTGAGCCCTGGGTTGAAGGAGAGCGGACGACACCACTTCACTCACATTCTATGAATGCATTGTCTGCTCATCTTTTGGTTTAAACCTTGAATAAGGCAACCATTGTCGCTCAGGTTGTCTAGCCAAAATCTATTAAGCACAAATCAGCAGGAACAGGTCACTCATTCTGTTCATAGGATACAGAGAGATCCCATAAAACTATGGTACATAGGTATTCCCTGTACTAAGCACAATTCAGCAGGAACAGTCCCTAAGTTTGCTCATAGTCTGTACAGAGAGATCCCATAAAACTATGGTACATAGGTATTCCCTGTACTAAGCACAATTCAGCAGGAACAGTCCCTAAGTTTGCTCATAGTCTGTACAGAGAGATCCCATAAAACTATGGTACATAGGTATTCCTTGTACTAAGCACAATTCAGCAGGAACAGTCCCTAAGTTTGTTCATAGTCTGTACAGAGAGATCCCATAAAACTATGGTACATAGGTATTCCCTGTACTAAGCACAATTCAGCAGGAACAGTCCCTAAGTTTGCCAGTTTTATGGCAGCTTCCAGGGGGAGGGGCAGAGAGTCTGTAGATCAAGTAGTGGGTGGGACTAGAACAAAATGGTAGTTTACAGGAAGAGGGGTAGGGAATATGCAACTCCCACAATCTGTATCCCGAGCCCTGGGCCTGACATATAACTGGTTTTAAAGGACAAGTAATGCCTCACATTGACAGGGCTGCATTTGAATAGACCGGACTGGTACCCCCCATGCATAATTTCCACCAGATCGATCGAATTCTTTGCACTGGGGCTCTAGGGCCCACATTTACACAGCAAATAATGGCAATAAGCTAAGGCAGAATATGTTCTGTGCAGTTGCTGGACAAACACAAGTAACTATGGGGAGTGGATCCTTTATAAGAGCAGCGCATGGGGTGTGTGACTAGAGTTCTGCACTGCTGGCAGCCCCATGATGCCCAATGACTGATGCTGCCTGGCACAGAGAGGGTTAACAGCTGACTAGGTGAGTGCAACCTGTCCCAGGGGGCTACGAATCCCCTCCCCTTGGCCAGAACGTGCCAAACAAAGAGCCCATTGTCCTGAGTCTCACAAGGGCCCCTGCTGCCGAAAACATGAAAGCTGCACCCGAGGGTTCTGACTGTAAGGTGCCAGCACCCCCTCAGCTGTAAATCTGCAGACCCCCAATACAAACCCTCCTTCACTCTCCTGTACAATAATGAGGCCCGAGACACTTATAGGAGGGACACAGGTGGGTTCCACTCTGCCCCAAATGCCCAGAAAAAGATTAACCCCCGGGGGGAAGGTTACAGCACTATTTAACCCTATATAACCCATTATAAAAATACATTGTTACCAGATACTCCTTACTCAGTTACAGTCACTCCTTCCTAAGGTCTGTCCTTATGTTCTTAAAAAATCGGCTCCACCTATCATGTATCACATGGTCCAACAGAATTGGCAATACAAACGAGGGACATCTCCATGCGCTCACACAAGTATATTAATGATATTATACTCCTGGCAGCAACGCAGCAAACTATTTCCTTGCAGTCACATGACTTTTGGGCTCTTCCTTCCTGACAATAAACGGCAGTTGAGTCATGATTTATGGCAAAGTTCCCGGCAGGTGTTTAGCTGACATTGATGCATTACATTATAGCTCAAAACTGGACAGATACCCCCATAACTAGGCTACTAAAGAAATCTAAAGGCCTAAATTGTAAGCTCCTTGGGACAGGGTGTCCAATTATACCACTAGAGTGTAAGCTCCTATGAGCAGGGTCTCCCGTTATACCACTAGAGTGTAAGCTGCTATGGGCAGGGTCTCCCAGTATACCATTACATTTTAAGCTTCTTGAGATAGGGTCTCCCATTATTGCACTAGAGTGTAAGCTCCTTGGGTCAGGGTCTCCCATTATTGCACTAGAGTGTAAGCTCCTTGGGTCAGGGTCTCCCATTATACTACTAGAGTGTAAGCTCTTTGGGACAGGGTCTCCCTTTATACAACTAGAGTGTAAGCTCCTTGGGATAGGGTCTTCCATTATACCACTAAAGTGTAAGCTCTTTGGGACAGGGTCTTTCATTATATCACTAGAGTGTAAGCTCTTTGGGACAGGGTCTTTCATTATATCACTAGAGTGTAAGCTCTTTGGGGCAGGGTCTTTCATTACATCACTAGAGTGTAAGCTCTTTGGGTCAAGGTCTTCTATTATACCACTAAATTTTAAGTTTTTTGGGGGCAGGGTCTCCCATTAGAGAACTAATCCTTGGGTCAGGGTCTTCCATTATACCACTAGAGTGTAAGCTCCTTTGGGCGGGGTCTCCATTACACCGCTAATTTAAGCTCTTTGGGACAGGGTCTCCTATTATACCACTAGATTGTAAGCTCTTTGAGGGCAGGGTATCCCATTAGAGAAGTAGAGTGTAAGCTCCTTGGGTCAGGGTTTCCAATTATAAAATTAGAATGTAAGATCTCGGTGACAGGGTCACCCATTATACCACAAGAGTGTAAGTTCCTTGGGGCAGGGTCTGCCATTATACCACTAGAGTGTAAGCTCTATGGAGCAGGGTCTCCCAGTATACCACTTGAGTGTAAGCTTTATGGGGCAGAGTCTTACAATATACCACTAGAGTGTAAGCTCTTTGGAGCAGGAACCCCTGTTACAACACCAGATAATAAGAATGGTTCCTCTGATATAACACAGCTGAAATAGTTCAGTTATATGTGAAGTTTCGTGGGAGACTCCTTCATTGCGGCACAGACAATGGACTATACCACTTTACAGTTATGCAGTTCTACCATTATACCACTAGAGTGTAAGCTCTTGTGTGCCTATACTTTATAAAGGCTGGTCCCTCCTGAACAATATCAGCCTGTGAGAGTGGGAAAAACTGTTGGAAAATATCATTATTAATAATGTGCCCTGAATTGAGGCCCAATATGTTATAGAGCTCACTAACCATATCCAAACCAACCACGGCACAACTCAAATTTCTGTTTTAGAGGAATGTTTTCATTTTTGGTGGTAAAAAAAAAAAAAAATTCTATACTAATAAACGAAACATCTAAAACACTCTAATATACAAAATGTAAGAAACCAAAATCTACTCTGACTCTCTTTGTTTGCACCTCACAGGTTTTACCATTTTGGGGAGCTGGACCAGTAGGTGGTGCGTCCCTGTATAAAATGGTGGGAAAGGCTGGAGTTTTCGGCAGAGAAGCCTGAGCTCAGGCAAGGAAGGTGTTAACTCTAATGGGCTGTGGGTCTCACTTGCTGCGAGGAGGTTGTAATAATCCCTTCTGAAAAGGCCCCATTCTCTTGGGGAGGGCGAGCGAGGGGCACGGACCTTTCACAAAAGCCTTTCTCAGATTCTTTTTCTAACGCTGGGAGCCGAGCTTCTTATTACTCTTCTATATATTAGATCCTTCCTATGCGCTCACGGCTCAGATATGTTCCCTAAAAACTTGAGAGCCGAGAAGTCTTATTTACAGGAAAAAATGGTGGGGTCTCTATAATTCTGTTGCATGAAGAACATCGGACAGATCCAGTTCTTCTTGATCTTTTTCATAGGATTTAGCCCAATTCTATGTGATAGGGTGAGAGTACGGCCAATGGGTGGCCAGATCTTCTCTTAGAATTCTCCCATAATTATTTTGAGTTATTATAGAACAATAGACACCAACCTAAATGATGGTGCTTCCAACTCCAAATTCAGCCCCAAAATATACAGTATCCCTTCCTAAAAGGAAAGATGGGCCAGGGTTGTTCTACACGGCAAGAGTCAGAAAAGAATGAGCGTTTAAGGGTATAAAGGACCTAAAGTGTACGGCTTTCTCCACAATTGACAGATTTGATGGACAGTTATTTATTGAGTGCACATGGACAAGAATATGACACTGAAGTGTTGGTGAAGTGAAGCACAAATTAATTCCATGGACAGGTGTAAGGGAGACCTCATGGCTCAACCCAAAAAATGTTGTAGAGGAGTCAAATCGTTACACCACGTTGATGTGTTTTGGGTGTCAATCCCTTCCAATTTTGAATTGGATTTTCGGGGACATCTTAGAAACAGGAATATGGGGGCGTGCATGTAAGGAAGGTTTTGGGAGGACATTTCTGCCTTCTAGAGGGATCAGCCATCCTTTATAAACCATAGGGGGGGGGCCTGATCAGCCTTCAACGCCATGCCAAATGTTTCCAAGAGTCTTGAACGGAACAAAAGGACGGGACCAAGGGGATTTGGAGCCTTCAAGTTGACAGATGCACAGAGACAGAGAGGAGGCTCCTGGTCGTGTTGTTTCTAAATGCTAAAATTGGCCTAATGCGGCCTTGGACCTCAGCCAAGGGGAGATCAACAAGACGAGGATTCTGAGGGGAATAAGACGAGAATGGGTGGGGTCCTCCAATAGAGAGCAAAAGGGGAAAATAAAGAAGCTTATTACCTCCTCCCCCGTTCCTTTGGGAATCTAAACCTACCCGCTCCTCCTGTCTCTCATCCCTCACCTCCCTCCTCCTCTGGTGCTGGTGGGTAACTGCCTCTTGTATTTGGGCACATGGCCTTGTTCTCTCAGAGGGATTCCCTTTGTCTGAAACTATCGCCGTCTCTCCAGCTCCGTAACCTAATCTCCTCGTACTCCCAAATGAGCTGGGAGAAAAAAAAAAAAAAAAGTAATAAATAGAAGGCAAGTCTAAAAACGTGAAGGGTCCCTTTCACCAGGAGACGAGGGGAGAAGGTCTCAAGTATCAGCATCACCGGCAGCATTTTTTTTTTTTTTAAAACAAGTAATTTGCCCCAAATCTCAAGGGTGGGTTTGAGAAACTTTTTGGTACAAGAAGATGAAAGAGCCAGAAGGCCCAACGGTGGAATGAGATGGGTCTCCCGGCTGTAGAGATGGCACGGGCCCAAGTAACTATACACCAGCGGGCGCTAGAGGGGGCGCACTCTCCAGCTGACCACACTTCTCGTATGGCAACACATGACGCATCCACCATATGTCCTACGCACCCAGCCCTGAGCACCAGCACTGCAGCACCCACTCCCCTCGTCCAACACAAAGCATTTATGGAAAGGTGAAAGAAATCTCTAAATTTGAGGCTGTTAATAAGTTAGACTTAAAAAAAAAAAAAAAAAAAAAAAACAAGTCGGGGCTTAGGATCACCCTAAATCAATAAATTTATTTTGATCAATTCTCATGGACGAAACAGAGCCCAGCAGGCATTGGTGGTGACAATTGTGAGCACCCAGGAACAGTCATTCCAAAATTTTGAGGGAAACTGCACCCTGTTTAGTGTGGGAGAAGAAGAACTACAAAAAAAGGGCAGAATTATCCCTCTGCACAAATACTCTCTTAGACATGGGGGGATCCTTACAGACAAGCTCTACATAATTTCAGTTGAAATATATAACCAGTCGCTTAAAGGGGAACTTCACCCACAACTATCTTTTTTGCCCAATGAAAGAAAATATCATTCCAAGCAACTTCCCAATATACATTCATTAAAAATTTCGAATGATTTGAAAGTTATTTGTGAATGGCATTGGAACTAAAAGCTCTGCCTGTCCGGCCATTTCTATTCCCCCGCAGAGACTTTGGCAACAATGTAACAGCAGCAGCCGAGTCTTTTCTGGAGAACGGAGATTTGCAACATTGTTTCCATGTGTCAGAGCCGGGAGTAGAGAAATGGCCGCACAGAAGCTGCTGGCAGTTGCACTTGCATTTGCACGTAACTCTAAAATCATTCAGAATTTTTAATGAATGGAAACTGGGAAGTTGCTCAGAATTATGTTTTCTTTCATCAGGCAAAGAAAGAGTTTTGGGGCGGAGTTTCCCTTTAATTGGAAAGCATTTACAGTAACATACAAATGGCCCCTGTGTATAGAATGGTGGTGCATGTGTAAGGGCAGAATATTACCCTTGTGGGGACAGTTCAAAAATATTTTTTGACTTTCAACTTATGAAAAGATAAGTGGTCAAACATATACTTTGTATATATGGGATTCTGTATCTATATTCGCCAAGCTCAGTCGTCCACACTATGGTCCCAATAGCAATGCCCTTGTGGAAGAGCTGTAGGAGCTGCCATTGTGATTATCCGCTGCCTGAACTGAAATTGAATTCAAACACAGATTAGATCACTTTGCCCCATGGGGAATGGATTACTTATCACATGGTACAATAGGAACAGTAATATTTCACTTTAATTGCAAGAACATCTACCCATAATTCCCTGAGCACCCGTCGTACATAATAATGATTTGATTTAGTGATGGAATGACCCCCCCTCCTCCATTTGGAACAGGCTAATGCCTTTTAGACCTGACTAGGGATGAAGGGGTTAATATTAGATTGTAAGCTCTGCTGGGGCAGGTACTAATATGCTAATGCTATATAACAAATAAATGCTGTGTGCCATAAAGTGCTTGTGAGGGTATTGAAAGGGCTTTTTTTCTTACACTAGAGACTGAAGGGGACCCTAACATTGTGTCCATGGAGTCCCCCACTATCCCACTCAGGGGGTGGCTGTGGATACTCAGTCCCACTTGAGCCAGCGGCATCTCTTTCCAGCACAGCTAAACAAGTTAACCAAAAATGCAGTAAGCGTCCCTCCTTCCCGTTACCAACACCCTGGTCCCCACTAAGCGTGCTGTGTGTTTACCAACACTGCGCCTGCTCGGAAAAAACGCGTGAGGCTCCCACTCTGCCAGCGGCCCGTCACGCCCCACAAAGCCACCGCCCATTCCATGCACCAATAAAACCAGGGAGATGACAGGGGCAGGCATTGCTCCCAGATTTATTAGAAGAGCTGCAGATGTGCCGACGCAGTGCCCACTCGTGTGTGTGTGCGTTTTTGTGCATGTGTGTGCGGGTCGCTAAAAAGAGTGGCCCTTCGAATCGGAAAAGTTTCTGATTTAGCAGCATATTTAGATTGGCAGCTCCGCCGCCAGTCAGCTCCATCTTCTCTCTCTGAAATACCCAAGGTGGTACGGGATTCTGGGCACGTTCTACAAGCTGGTGCCACCCCAAATTCCTAGAAAGAGCTTTGTGTGTTACTCAAGTCATTCCGCGTCTCCAGTTCTGTTTCGGCAGTTGCAAGCGCTCGCACAATACCCTCTCCAGATACATTCCAGGGCTGGGGTTACTGAAACGGGACCCCAAACTGGGGCCCTAATCTGAGCAGAACATAAAATGGTTCTGACAGACCCCTTTGCCCACTCACCACCGTCAATAACAGCTTGAAATCTTTTTTTAATAATATCACCTTTTTGTAAAAATCATCGTTTTCGGATTTAATGGGTGCAGGAGATGCCCGCGTCACGCCCACCTTCTCCCAAATCAGCACGCTGCCGCCTAGACTGGCACATGGGCGCAGAAACGATTGCACATTCAGTAACATGTTGAATGCAGACAGTTCTTTCTTTTTTTATTGGGGGGGTTTGGAATGAATTCTTTTTGTCTGTGGATTTGACCCTCTGTCTTGCAGTCTTTGTAAAGCGAGCACGCTCCTGAGGAGACAGTAAAACGGAGGGCCACACCCCCCAACAACTATTATTGCAACAACATGCGCATCTCTGCCTGCGCCAGCGCCACCACATACGGCCACCATTGCTCGCATGCCAGTTGCTGCTTCTTCTTCTGCTGCAAGTTGTAGAAAACCCTGTTTGCCCCTGGCTTCATTCGCAAAAACAAAAAAGAAAAAGTCAGACAAATATTTATTTAAAAAAAAAAATTGTGTTTAAAAATTCAAATTACCGAAAAATTAAGATCATTGAGGGGCTTAGTCTCCCCCAAAAAAAGCAGCAGGCAGAAGCGGTTTAGTTAAACCCCCTTGGCACCGCACTTTAATTCCATTGCACTTCCCCCCCATTGAGAAATAATTGGGGAGCCAAGATAATTTATGGTCCCTCTCCAAACCCTGCGGAATCGATTCTGTGCCAAAATGACCCCCCCCCTCGCCCAGCATAGCGGGAAAGGGTTAAATTCCGTTGTCTTCGAAACCTTCACATTTCTTGTCGAATTTCAAATATCTGACATTTATTTTTGTTGTTGTTTAAGGAATGGAATCAGTGGAGAAGGGGGGGTTCACTCAGATGGGGGAATAAAAATAGTGGTCGTTGGGCAGGAGAGAGAGGGGGGCAGATACGGAGGGTCTGTTTTTGTTGTTACAGACAAAGCGCAGGCAGAGGGTTGTACATGTCTGTGGCACATGGTGTAGCTAAAGTCTGTGTCGTTCTACACAAAGAAACCTGCAAACATCACTTCCTGCGCCGACACATGCGGCAGCCTCTTGTTCCACACTAACAACCCACATACAGACATATATATATACACATACACATATATACATACACACACATACACAGGTAGCTCATGACCAATCCCCTGCAGGCAGCACACAAAAACCCCACCACTACTACACTGTCTGGTCCCCCCCAGCCTTCCCTCCTGCCCCCCTCGCTACATTGCTGGATTATTGAACAAGTCCATTCCGTCAAACAGTTAGACACGTTGCCCCCACAAGACTACAAACAAACCCCCCCCCGGTCGCTTTGTGATGGAGTTGACAAAAAACACAACATAATAAACCCCAAAAGTGACACCAAAGTGAGAAGCATCGGCTCTTACATCCCATCAAAGTCGCTTTATTCCGCTCACAACGCGTTGGGCACAGATCCACTCTCTCTCCAACCAAATGTGAATCACACCCCCCCCCACCTGCCCAAGCGGAGTCTCTACAGATTTATTATATATATATTATTATATTAAAGAAGAAGAGAGAGGGGCAGTGTGGGGGGGGGGGGCTTTTATCACCACGGTGATATCACTTTTATTTATAAGGAGTCTGTAACAATGCGCGGCGCACGTGGGACTGAACAAAGACTCAACTTGACAGGTCGTGGGGGCTGTAATTCAAGTTTATCTGGTGCCGTGTGCTAAAGTCCTACAGCCTGACCCCCCCCCCCCCAAATAAAACATCTGCTTTTTATTTCATAGGAAATGACTCCCAAATCAGCAGCAGATTAATTGGGGGTGCAGCAAACAAACACAGTTGGACCCCGATTAGGCTTTTGCCGTAGGTCACACAAAAGGCAAAGAAAAGTAAAATTGTGCATCAGGGGGTTTGTTAGGGGACACTGGCAATGGAAGGGTCACACACACCCCCTTCTACAAATATCCACAGGGAGTCATTCCCACCCTCTTTCTGCTCAACCCATTAACCTCCAAAAGGGCCCCTCCATTGAGCCAACATATCAAGCCTTTACCATCGGCCCTGGGGGCACCAATGTTCCACATTCCCCAAAACCTCACCGAAATGGTGAACTCTGGTCTCTTGAGGTGCCTGATCCACTAATGGGGTGTCAGGGCTGAGGCTGCAGGGAGTATTGGGGTGTGATGGTCTTAGACTGCAGGGAGTATTTGGGGTGTGAGGGATTAGGCTGCAGGGAGTATTTGGGGTGTGAGGGTTTAGGCTGCAGGGAGTATTTGGGGTGTGATGGGCTTAGGCTGCAGGGAGTATTTGGGGTGTGATGGGCTTAGGCTGCAGGGAGTATTTGGGGTGTGATGGGCTTAGACTGCAGGGAGTATTTGGGGTATGAGGGCTTAGGCTGCAGGGAGTATTTGGGGTGTGAGGGATTAGGCTGCAGGGAGTATTTGGGGTGTGATGGTCTTAGGCTGCAGGGAGTATTTGGGGTGTGATGGTCTTAGGCTGCAGGGAGTATTTGGGGTATGAGGGCTTAGGCTGCAGGGAGTATTTGGGGTGTGATGGTCTTAGGCTGCAGGGAGTATTTGGGGTGTGATGGTCTTAGGCTGCAGGGAGTATTTGGGGTGTGATGGTCTTAGGCTGCAGGGAGTATTTGGGGTGTGATGGTCTTAGGCTGCAGGGAGTATTTGGGGTGTGAGGGCTTAGGCTGCAGGGAGTATTTCGGGTGTGAGGGCTTAGGCTGCAGGGAGTATTTGGGGTATGAGGGCTTAGCTGCAGGGGGTATTTGGGATGTGAGGGTTTAGGCTGCAGGGAGTATTTGGGGTGTGAGGGCTGAGGTTGCAGGGGGTATTTGGGGTGTGAGGGTTTAGGCTGCAGGGAGTATTTGGGGTGTGAGGGCTGAGGCTGCAGGGAGTATTTGGGGTGTGAGGGCTGAGGCTGCAGGGAGTATTTGGGGTGTGAGGGTTGAGGCTGCAGGGAGTATTTGGGGTGTGAGGGTTTAGGCTGCAGGGAGTATTTGGGGTGTGAGGGCTGAGGCTGCAGGGAGTATTTGGGGTGTGAGGGCTGAGGCTGCAGGGAGTATTTGGGGTGTGAGGGCTGAGGCTGCAGGGAGTATTTGGGGTGTGAGGGTTTAGGCTGCAGGGAGTATTTGGGGTATGAGGGCTGAGGCTGCAGGGAGTATTTGGGGTGTGAGGGCTGAGGCTGCAGGGAGTATTTGGGGTGTGAGGGCTGAGGCTGCAGGGAGTATTTGGGGTGTGAGGGCTGAGGCTGCAGGGAGTATTTGGGGTGTGAGGGTTTAGGCTGCAGGGAGTATTTGGGGTATGAGGGCTGAGGCTGCAGGGAGTATTTGGGGTGTGAGGGCTGAGGCTGCAGGGAGTATTTGGGGTGTGAGGGTTTAGTTTGCAGGGAGTATTTGGGGTGTGAGGGCTGAGGCTGCGGGGAGTATTTGGGGTGTGAGGGATTAGGCTGCAGGGAGTATTTGGGGTGTGAGGAAGGAGTATATGAGCAGGCAGAGCACTAGCATGTTTGGAACAACGTGGTCTTCTTTGTACTGCTCACACGCCCACCAAACTTCAGAAAGCGTGCAATGCGGAGAATAGGGACCTTCTGCCTTTAAGTCCAAAAATAAAAAGGGCCACAGAAAAAGTCTCCTACAAACCCTTATTATTTTAATATTTACCCCCCAGGCACCCAATGTTGCCCTTAGCTCGGGAGAGTTTATCCGGAGGTCACCATTGATGCTCAAGATTTAAGGCATAAACATTTGATGGTGACATCTGTCAGATGTTGCCGTTAGATTGCAAGCTCTGCAGGTCATGGTCAGGGGTGCTTCGATCCATATCACAGCAGGAAAGACATAAAATGTATCAGACATAATTGTAGAGCATCTCGTGTATCAGACATTGCCAATACGTGGACAGAACGGCCGTGGCTGAACAAAGCCGCATATCCCATGGGGGTTGGGTTACCAAAAACACATTATTCTCTCCAACTGCATAGGGGGGGCTATTCCTGGGGATATCAGGGCTCCCCATGGCATGAGAGTCTTCAGTCCTGAGACTTGGGGGGAAAGTGGGTGTGGCATCCATTCTGCAAACCTACTGTAAGTGGCACAATGATGGGAGACGAGAACAAAGCCGAATTCTGAGCCGAGACACAACCCAAGTAACGAAGTGCAGCAAGTCCTGCTGAGTCACATGATAAGTTGCTACGGGCAAAGCCCCCCGTCCTACAGACCCTCAGCCTAAACAAAGAGCAGCAGCTGATCTGCAATTACCTAATAATAATAATAATAATAATGTCCCGTCTCACGTAGAGACCACGGAGGTCCCTGTGCAGAGATGTGAGAGCAGCAGATATTGTGCTTATTGTATCCTCATATAAACTTTACTATCGGCTGCTCCATGCGCCCCAGACAAAGGGACTTGCTCACAAATAACAATATACAACACACAGAAACACACAATAACACACAACAATACACAACACTAACCCTTTGCAGAGACTTCAAGGAATTAAAGGGGAAACAAATCTCAGACACCAGAATATAAATAAAAAGATTTGCCATAAAGTCAAAATGATTCAATGAAAAGACAAAATCAGCGACTGAGCTCCCCCCCCCCCGGAACACAAAGGGACTGGAACATGTGAGATTTGTCATATTCCTCAGAGCCATCACTGGGGGGGGGGTGACAAAAAATAAAGTCTCATCATCCCAAAACAAAAGGAGTTGGACCCCGAGACTGGAGAAAAGGGGGTCCGGTTAAGGGGTCAGCACATTGTGGGGAGGAGGTGGTGGGGGTTAAGTTTGAAGTAGTCGGGGCTCCCCCCAGTCTGGTTCCTTTGTTTGGGAGATGCAGAGACAGCACAGAATGCAGCCCCCAAATGTCAGAGCAGAGACATCAGGGGACAATGTAACAAGAGGGAGTTATAATAATAATAATAATAATAATAATGTAATTATGTTGCAGGAAATGGGAAGCTGGACATGGGGAGGGGAGAGGGGCATGAGATACTGATACAGGGAGAGGAGTAGAGGGGTAGGTATAGGGGTAGGAGTAGAGGGGGTAGGGAGGGGACATGGGGGTACAAGTTTGGGGGTGCAGGGGAGGGTACAAGTATGGGGGGAGGGTACAAGTCTGGGGGTACAGAAGAGAGGTGCCCCTCCCCCAGCAGTAGCAGCCACTTACCTTGTCTCCCCACAATCTCGGCCACGTGCTCAGAGCTGGGCACCGGGACACACTCGGTAGTGTTACAAGTCTTGAGCCGGAGCTCTGCCTCTTTGTACAGGGAACACAACTTGGTCTCGCCCTTGTGGGGGTGTCCGGAGCCGTTGCTGCCGGTGCTGCTGCCGGTGTTGCTACTGTTACTGTTACTGTTGTTATTGTTCTCCTCCTCGGTCTCCCCCAGTCCCAGCAGACACAGTTGGTCCAGCGCGATCTGCAGAGCCCGCTCATCCTCCAGCACCACCCGCTCCTTCCCGGCCAGATCTGCCATCAGCTGCACCGTCCCATTCCTCTCCATCATCCCTGAGAGCAGCAGGCTCGGCATGGCTAATAACAAAGACTGGGGAACAAAGAAGGGGAAACACACTCACCAGCACAGGAGAGAGACACACACAGAGACGGGGGAATGGGGAGTCTGGGCTCCGCCCCCTCCTGCATGGCCACGCCCACCCTGGGCCCGAGTAACGCGATCCCCAGACACAGCCCCGGCCCCCAAGCCACGCCCACAGCTTGGACCGAACCAGCGTGCGGGAAACTCTTTTGTTTTACTCAAGCCCAGCCTGTGTCTGCTGCTGCTCTGCCGCGGGGCATTTTGGGACTTGTAGTTTCTGCCGCGCCTCCTTCCCGTCTGCTGCTGCTGCTGCCGCTCTCTGACTGGCCGAGGAGAGGAGAGGGGCGGGGCAAGGAAAGCTTTGGGAGACTGAGGAGTCAGTAGGAAGTGACGGGAGGGAGTCCGGTGTCAGAGACTCTTGTGGCCCGGGAATTGGCAGCTCTTGGGCTTCTACTGGGGACACATATACTGAGGGACAGACACACTGAGGGACAGACACACTGAGGGACAGACACACTGAGGGACAGACACACTGAGGGACAGACACACTGAGGGACAGACACTGAGGGACAGACACACTGAGGGACAGACACACTGAGGGACAGACCCACTGAGGGACAGACACACTGAGGGACAGACACACTGAGAGTCAGACACACTGGGGGACAGACACACTGAGGGACAGACACTGAGGGACAGACACACTGAGGGTCAGACACACTGGGGGTCAGACACACTGAGGGACAGACACACTGAGAGTCAGACACACTGGGGGACAGACACACTGAGGGACAGACACACTGGGGGACAGACACACTGAGGGACAGACACACTGAGAGTCAGACACACTGGGGGACAGACACACTGAGGGACAGACACACTGAGGGACAGACACACTGGGGGACAGACACACTGAGGGTCAGACACACTGGGGGACAGACACACTGAGGGACAGACACACTGAGGGACAGACACACTGAGGGACAGACACACTGGGGGACAGACACACTGAGGGACAGACACACTGAGGGTCAGACACACTGAGGGACAGACACACTGAGGGACAGACACACTGAGGGACAGACACACTGAGGGACAGACACACTGAGGGACAGACACACTGGGGGACAGACACACTGGGGGACAGACACACTGGGGGACAGACAGACTGAGGGACAGACAGACTGAGGGACAGACACACTGAGGGACAGACACACTGGGGGACAGACAGACTGAGGGACAGACACACTGAGGGACAGACACACTGAGGGACAGACACACTGGGGGACAGACACACTGAGGGACAGACACACTGAGGGTCAGACACACTGGGGGACAGACACACTGAGGGTCAGACACACTGAGGGACAGACACACTGAGGGACAGACACACTGAGGGACAGACACACTGAGGGACAGACACACTGAGGGACAGACACACTGGGGGACAGACACACTGAGGGTCAGACACACTGAGGGTCAGACACACTGAGGGACAGACACACTGAGGGACAGACACACTGGGGGACAGACACACTGAGGGACAGACACACTGAGGGACAGACACACTGGGGGACAGACACACTGAGGGACAGACACACTGAGGGACAGACACACTGGGGGACAGACACACTGAGGGACAGACACACTGAGGGTCAGACACACTGAGGGACAGACACACTGAGGGA
Source organism: Xenopus petersii (assembly GCA_038501925.1). Taxonomy (NCBI): domain Eukaryota; kingdom Metazoa; phylum Chordata; class Amphibia; order Anura; family Pipidae; genus Xenopus; species Xenopus petersii. The sequence goes on from CM076687.1 coordinate 2,032,404, forward strand.
CAGACACACTGAGGGTCAGACACACTGAGGGACAGACACACTGAGGGACAGACACACTGGGGGTCAGACACACTGAGGGACAGACACACTGAGGGACAGACACACTGGGGGACAGACACACTGAGGGACAGACACACTGAGGGACAGACACACTGGGGGTCAGACACACTGAGGGACAGACACACTGGGGGACAGACACACTGAGGGTCAGACACACTGAGGGTCAGACACACTGAGGGACAGACACACTGAGGGTCAGACACACTGAGGGACAGACACACTGAGGGACAGACACACTGAGGGACAGACACACTGGGGGACAGACACACTGAGGGACAGACACACTGAGGGTCAGACACACTGAGGGACAGACACACTGAGGGACAGACACACTGAGGGACAGACACACTGGGGGACAGACACACTGAGGGACAGACACACTGAGGGACAGACACACTGGGGGACAGACACACTGAGGGACAGACACACTGAGGGACAGACACACTGGGGGACAGACACACTGAGGGACAGACACACTGAGGGTCAGACATACTGAGGGACAGGCACACTGAGGGACAGACACACTGAGGGTCAGACACACTGAGGGACAGACACACTGAGGGACAGACACACTGGGGGTCAGACACACTGAGGGACAGACACACTGAGGGACAGACACACTGGGGGACAGACACACTGAGGGACAGACACACTGAGGGACAGACACACTGGGGGTCAGACACACTGAGGGACAGACACACTGAGGGACAGACACACTGGGGGTCAGACACACTGAGGGACAGACACACTGAGGGACAGACACTGAGGGACAGACACACTGAGGGACAGACACACTGAGGGACAGACACACTGGGGGACATACACACTGAGGGACAGACACACTGAGGGTCAGACACACTGAGGGTCAGACACACTGAGGGACAGACACACTGAGGGACAGACACACTGAGGGACGGACACTGAGGGACAGACACACTGAGGGACAGACACACTGAGGGACAGACACACTGAGGGACAGACACACTGAGGGACAGACACTGAGGGACAGACACACTGGGGGACAGACACACTGAGGGACAGACACACTGGGGGTCAGACACACTGAGGGACAGACACACTGAGGGACAGACACACTGGGGGACAGACACACTGAGGGACAGACACACTGAGGGACAGACACACTGAGGGACGGACACTGAGGGACAGACACACTGAGGGACAGACACACTGAGGGACAGACACACTGAGGGACAGACACACTGAGGGACAGACACTGAGGGACAGACACACTGGGGGACAGACACACTGAGGGACAGACACACTGGGGGTCAGACACACTGAGGGACAGACACACTGGGGGACAGACACACTGAGGGACAGACACACTGAGGGACAGACACACTGTGGGTCAGACACACTGAGGGACAGACACACTGGGGGACAGACACACTGGGGGTCAGACACACTGAGGGGCAGATATACTGGGGCAGGTGAGGGGTGAGACTGGGGAATAAGGATTTGTGCTAGGGGGGAGCAGATACATTAAAGGAAGGAATTTCCATTGGGGATAAGGGAATTGAATGTCAGATTTAGGAGGAGATGTGTATTATATTTTATTATATTATATTGGGGATATGGAATTAGTGTGGAGTTGGGGAACTAATGACTGGGGGGATTAGGGAATGGGGTGGGGGTATATTGGGGAATAAGGAATAGAGATGAGGTGCGGATTTTGCATTAGACTGCGGGGATAAGAGGATGGGGTGGGGGTTTGGGAGGAGATGTTGGGGTATATTGGGAATAAAGAATAGATATAGGGGTGCTGATGAGCTGTTAGACTGGGGTGCAGATGAATTGAGTGGGAGTGCAGTATATTGAATCTAACAACAGTCAGTATCATTGAGATTTCCAGTACTTGAGTGCTCAGAGAGTATTGTTTGTCTTTCCTCTATAGGCCAACAGGATATCCCCCAACATCTCTTGTGGTTGCGGATACACCTGTACTCTCACTAGCAACATACAGGTAATGCCTTACAGCACTGTTGTACCTTCATTCCTATGGTACCATGCTTAGTACAGGGGAAAATACATGTTATGAGCAAACTTAGGTCTGTTCCTGCTGAATTGTGCTTAGTACAGGGAATACCTATGTGCCATCGTTTTATGGGATCTCTGTACAGACTATGAGCAAACTTAGGGACTGTTCCTGCTGAATTGTGCTTAGTACAGGGAATACCTATGCTGCCATAGTTTTATGGGATCTCTCTGTACAGACTATGAGCAAACTTAGGGGACTGTTCCTGCTGAATTGTGCTTAGTACAGGGAATACCTATGCTGCCATAGTTTTATGGGATCTCTCTGTACAGACTATTATTATTATTATTAACATGTATTTATATAGCGCCAACATATTGCGTAGCACTGTAAAGTAAATGTGATTATACAACTACATCACATGAATTCTATACAAAGAATATATGGAGTTACATACATCACAATCAATACAGGTACAAAAAGGTGAGGAAGGCCCTATGCATAGGCATACAGTCTAAAGGGAAGGGAGTAATACACAAGGTGTGGGAGTGGGCAAGATCGAAGTAAGTGGGTGAGAAATGTGGTATTGTATGTGGTGTTGCGTTTGGTAGTTAAGCAGAGTGAGGGTAGGCTTCTCGAAAGAAGTGCGTTTTAAGAGATTTCTTGAAGGTAGAAAGGTTGTGAGAAAGTGGGACAGACCGTGGGAGAGTGTTCCAGAGGAGGGGTGCAGCCCTTGCAAAGTCTTGAATGTGAGCATGTGAGGAGGTAATGAGAGAAGAGTTGAGTAGCAGGTCAGTAGAGGAGAGTAGTAAGCGAGTGGGTGAGTATATAGAGATGAGTTCAGAGATGTAGGGTGGGGCAGAGTTATGAAGTGCTTTGAAAGTCAGTGTCATTAATTTGAATTTGATTCTGAAAGGTAACGGAAGCCAGTGCAGGGATTGACAGAATGGCGAGGCAGAGGAGGAGCGGTTGCTGAGGTGTATGAGCCTCGCAGCAGTGTTCATTATGGACTGGAGAGCTGACAGTCTCTGGAGGGGGAGGCCAATTAAAAGAGAGTTACAGTAGTCTAGACGTGATATGATGAGAGAGTGAATAAGAATTTTGGCAGCGTCTTGGGTGATAAATTATGGTATTTTGGAGATGTTCCTTAGGTGGAAGTGACATGATTTAATAAGTGACTGGATATGAGGAGTGAATGACAGGGCAGAATCTAGGATAACCCCAAGGCACCGGGCCTGGGGAGAGGGGGTGATAGTGGAATTGGTAACTATGATGGATACTTCCGGGATGCTACTGGTGTTAGTTGGAGGAAAGAGAACCATTTCAGCTTTAGAGAGGTTTAATTTAAGGTAGCGTTGCGACATCCAGGTAGAGATAGCGGACAGGCAGGAGGAGACGCGAGTTAGGAGTTCTGGGTTGAGATCAGGAGATGAGAGATAGATCTGAGTATCGTCAGCATAGAGGTGGTAGTGGAAACCATAAGAGTTGATTAATTTGCTGAGGGAGGAAGTATAGAGGGAGAATAGTAATGGTCCCAGGACAGAGCCTTGAGGAACTCCAACAGAAAGAGGTAGGGGAGAAGATGATACTCCATTGTAGGAGACACTGAAGGAACGATTGGTGATGTAAGAAGAGAACCAGGACAGGGCTGTGTCACGAAGGCCAAGCGACTGGAGGGACTGGAGGAGGAGAGGGTGATCTACAGTGTCAAATGCGGCTGAGAGATCAAGCAGTATTAGTAGTGAGAAATGATTGTTGGCTTTAGCGGTTAAAAGGTCATTAGTTAGTCGAGTCAGGGCAGTTTCCGTGGAGTGTTGTGGCTTAAAACCAGATTGTAGGGGGTCCAGCAGGTTATTGTCAGAGAGGAATGAGGTAAGTCGATTGTAGACTAGGCGCTCAAGTAGTTTAGAGATGAAAGGTAGCAGAGAGATAGGTCGGAGGTTGTCAAGATTGGAGGGATCAAGAGAGTATTTTTTCAGAATGGGGGTGACAAGAGCATGTTTTAGTTGAGAAGGAAACAGTCCAGTTGAGAGCGAAAGATTAAATAGGTGAGTTAAGGCTTTGATTAGACCAGGATTGGTATTGCGGAGAAGTTTTGAGGGAATTGGATCAAGCGGCAGGTGGTAAGGTGAGAAGAGGCCAGAAGCTTTGAGATTCCTCATCAGTGACAGGGGTGAAGGAGCACAGGAGAGACTGGGGAGTGTGGAGGGAGGGTGGTGGAAGTCTAGGGGGGTTGAGTAGTGTAATGTCCCTTCTGATAGTGTCAATTTTGTTTTTGAAGTGCTCAGCAATATCTTGAGCAGAGACAGATGTGCATGGAGGGGGTGGAGAAGGGGAAAGGAGAGGGTTAAAGGTGGAGAAAAGTTGTGCTGGTTTTTTAGAAAGGGAGTTAATGAGTGAAGTAAAGTATGTTTGTTTGGCTTGGAAGAGGCTGGTGTTAAAGGAGCGCAGGGCAGATTTGTAGCTCCAAAAGTCTCATTCTGAGCGGGATTTGCGCCAGCGACGCTCAAGTGCACGTGAATGTCTTTGGAGCTTTTGTATGAGCAGTATGTCACGGTTGAAGTGGTTTGGGTCTAGAACGTTTAGTTTTTATAGGAGCAGCTCATTTAGGGCAGTGGTGAGAGGACTATAGTAGACAGAGGTAGCCTCATTAGGACATGAGATGGCTGAGATATTAGAGTGAAGAGAGTCAAAGGAAGAAGAGAGATTGGACAAGTCTACAGCTTGCAGGTCACGGTAAGTACGTGTCTGGGGAATAGCAGGGGGTGAGGAGGGAGTTAGTGAGAGTTGAAATGTGACCATATTGTGATCAGAGAGGGGAAATGGTGAGTTAGTAAAATTGGTGGTTGAACAGAGTCTGGTAAATATGAGATCCAGAGCATTACCATTGGAGTGAGAGGGGGAGAGCACAAAGATAAGCCTAGGGAGGAGGTTAGTGAAAGAAGTTTAGAGACAGAAGAGTTGTTAATGTTGTTAACGGGTATATTAAAGTCACCTAATATGATGGATGGGATGTTAGATGAAAGAAAGTAAGGAAGCCAAGCAGCAAAGTTGTCCAGAAATTGTGCAGTTGCTCCTGGTGGTGGATATATAAGAGCAATGCAGAGTGAAACAGGAGAAAAGAGCCTAATGCAGTGAGACTCAAATGAGGAGAATGATAGAGAGGGAACAGGTGGAAGAACTTTAAAAGTAGAGCGGGGAGAGAGAAGCAAACGTAGCCCACCTCCAGGTCTGTTAGCAGGTGTGGGTGTATGAGTAAGTATGAGTAAGTATGAGTAAGTATGAGTAAGTATGAGTAAGGTGTAGCCCCCATAGGACAGGGCAGCAGGTGAGGCAGTGTCAGTAGGAGAGAGACAGGTGTCAGTAAGTGCGAGTAGGTTAAAGGAATTTACAATGAAATGGTCGTGTATAGCGGTGAGTTTGTTGCAAACAGATCTGACATTCCAGAGAGCACAGGAAAGATTAACTGGGTTTTTGGGTATAGGAGTAAGAGTTCTGTACTGTTTGAATTTGCTCCGGAGAGAAGGAGCTCGTGGCCGTGATATAACTGGGATGGGGTAAGGGCCAGGGTTTGGGGAAATGTCCCCAGCTGCCAGTAATAGAAAGGAAAGAAAGACTAAGTGAGAGTGGGATTTATAAGTCCTTAGTTTGTATGAAAAAGAGGAGTTTTGTGGAATAGCTAAACAGAGTACTTTATATACTTCATGTGTGGAGAGGGAAGGAGAGGAGAGAGGCTGAGATTTGTATAGAAGTTGGATTTGCCGGAGGAGGTAGTGAAAAATGTTTTATGAAGCAGGAGAGTGAAAGGAGGAGAAATGGAGGATAAAGTATATTTGGAGTAAGAAGTAACAAATTAGCAGGTACAAACAAATCTGTTTTCTATGAGCAAACTTAGGGACTGTTCCTGCTGAATTGTGCTTAGTACAGAGGAATACCTATGTACCATAGTTTTATGGGATCTCTCTGTACAGACTATGAGCAAACTTAGGGACTGTTCCTGCTGAATTGTGCTTAGTACAGGGAATACCTATGTACCATAGTTTTATGGGATCTCTCTGTACAGACTATGAGCAAACTTAGGGGCTGTTCCTGCTGAATTGTGCTTAGTACAGGGAATACCTATGTACCATAGTTTTATGGGATCTCTCTGTACAGACTATGAGCAAACTTAGGGACTGTTCCTGCTGAATTGTGCTTAGTACAGGGAATACCTATGCTGCCATAGTTTTATGGGATCTCTCTGTACAGACTATGAGCAAACTTAGGGGACTGTTCCTGCTGAATTGAGCTTAGTACAGGGGAATACCTATGCTGCCATAGTTTTATGGGATCTCTCTGTACAGACTATGAGCAAACTTAGGGGCTGTTCCTGCTGAATTGTGCTTAGTACAGGGAATACCTATGCTGCCATAGTTGTATGTTTCTAGTTTCTAATGGGGTTGGTTGCTGGGATCAATTTTAGGACTACTCATAGGGCAAAGGGGTAGCGGGTTCAGCAGGACAGTGCTGGGAGATTCAGTGCCCGGGGGCAGCTATGAATTTAGTGACACAGTGTAGGTGTCAGAACTGGAAAGTGAATTCAGAGCTAATGCTTTAGGTGGAGCAGCTGGAGACAAGGCACAGGGCAGTATTTGGGGTGATATTTACCCCGGAGAAGGTTGTATCTTAGGGTTTACATGGGACTGGCATGTACCCCTTTTGGAGAGGGCTCAGACAGGGAATTTGGTGCCCTGGGCAGTTTAATTTGGTCATCTCTGATCCCTCGGTGAAACGGGAATGGAAGGGTCAGTTAGAGGCTGAGAGTTTAGAATGAGGTAAAGGGGCTTTGTTGGCTGGTCAGTTGGACATTAAGGGTCAGGAGTGCAGGAACAGCCTGTGTTATCCACTGAATGGTCAAACCATTGTCCTGACCAGAATTATACAGAGACGAATTCCATAGAAACACAGTATAATGTTGTTGTCTGCAGCCTAAGCCTATAGCAAAGTCTCAAAGGTCAAAATCAAGCGTGTGCCCCTGCTGCTTACAAGGGGGATCAGATAGGATCTGTGCAGCCACTGGGACAGAATGTTCTGTTATACAGATAGCTAGAATCTCAGCTGCCATAAAGCAGGACAGGACTGCTGCTTACAATGGGGATCAGATAGGATCTGTGCAGCCACTGGATCAGAATGTTCTTTTATACAGATAGCTAAAATCTCAGCTGCCATAAAGCAGGACAGGACTGCTGCTTACAATGGGGATCAGATAGGATCTGTGCAGCCACTGGGACAGAATGTTCTGTTATACAGATAGCTAGAATCTCAGCTGCCATAAAGCAGGACAGGACTGCTGCTTACAATGGGGATCAGATAGGATCTGTGCAGCCACTGGGACAGAATGTTCTGTTATACAGATAGCTAGAATCTCAGCTGCCATAAAGCAGGACAGGACTGCTGCTTACAATGGGGATCAGATAGGATCTGTGCAGTCTCTGGGACAGAATGTTCTGTTATACAGATAGCTAGAATCTCAGCTGCCATAAAGCAGGACAGGACTGCTGCTTACAATGGGGATCAGATAGGATCTGTGCAGCCACTGGGACAGAATGTTCTGTTATACAGATAGCTAGAATCTCAGCTGCCATAAAGCAGGACAGGACTGTTGCTTACAATGGGGATCAGATAGGATCTGTGCAGTCTCTGGGACAGAATGTTCTGTTATACAGATAGCTAGAATCTCAGCTGCCATAAAGCAGGACAGGACTGCTGCTTACAATGGGGATCAGATAGGATCTGTGCAGCCACTGGGACAGAAAAAAAAATAATATAATAATGGCAATAAGCAGTTCATAGAAAGGATTTGTAATTCAATGAGCTGTGACTGTAAGGCAGATGTACACTGTTGGTGCTGCTCTAAAGCTGGGGGTCAGCAGGGGGCATTTCTTTCTTTCTCTGACGTTCATTATCAGCTCAGACACACCTTTGCGGAACCCACCTCTCTGATAGGCTAAAGCTCCACCCCCTGTCTGGTCAGGGAGGAGAGCAGTCCAGAAGGAGGAGCATGGGAAAGTGGAGCTTAATTCATAAAACAATGAGTGACAAGAAGCAGATAATTATATATTTACAGAGGAAAGTAATGGGGTGGATTTGCCCTTTAAATTGTCATATATTTACATTTATCAGGAGGTAAAAAGAGTTTTTTTAATTCTAGTCTGGATTTGTCTCTGCCACCTAAGTACAATATTCTCACTTCATTCACATCATGCCATGAGCAAACTTAGAGGACTGTTCCTGCTGAATTGTGCTTAGTACAGGGAATACCTATGTGCCATAGTTTTATGGGATCTCTCTGTACAGACTATGAGCAAACTTAGGGACTGTTCCTGCTGAATTGTGCTTAGTACAGGGAATACCTATGCTGCCATAGTTTTATGGGATCTCTCTGTACAGACTATGAGCAAACTTAGGGACTGTTCCTGCTGAATTGTGCTTAGTACAGGGAATACCTATGTACCATAGTTTTATGGGATCTCTCTGTACAGACTATGAGCAAACTTAGGGACTGTTCCTGCTGAATTGTGCTTAGTACAGGGAATACCTATGCTGTCATAGTTTTATGGGATCTCTCTGTACAGACTATGAGCAAATTTAGGGGACTGTTCCTGCTGAATTGTGCTTAGTACAGGGGAATACCTATGTGCCATAGTTTTATGGGATCTCTCTGTACAGACTATGAGCAAACTTAGGGACTGTTCCTGCTGAATTGTGCTTAGTACAGGGAAGGTACCTTTAGTTCCTACTTCTTTTATATTGAATGAAATGGTTGCAGGTTCATTTGAGCTCTAGTATAATTGCAGAGAGTGTTTAGGAAACCAGTGATGATACATTTCTCTGCTGAGATTTGTCGTATGATCATGTCCCGGGGGGATCCCGCTGGTGAAGTGTATAATATTGTAGCAGGTGGATCCTCCCCTGGGACTCGCTACCTGTCTTACTGCGGGTCATGTTACACCTCTATGTACAACAACCCAAACCCACTTCTATGTCAGCCAATCCATGGAGAGAAGCGCCCAGATGCCCGTTTACAGCACCCCTTGCCCTCAAACCTGCCCTTTGGGGAACCATAATATTTAATGTTAAAAACAGAGACCACAGTATTTTATTATAATACTTGATTGTAAGCTCCTTGGAACAGGCTCTCCCATTATACCACTAGAGTGTAAGCTCCTTGGGACAGGCTCTCCCATTATACCACTAGAGTGTAAGCTCCTTGGAACAGGCTCTCCCATTATACCACTAGAGTGTAAGCTCCTTGTGGCAGGGTCTCCCATTATACCACTAGAGTGTAAGCTCCTTGGAACAGCCTCTCCCATTATACCACTAGAGTGTAAGCTCCTTGAGACAGGCTCTCTCATTATACCACTAGAGTGTAAGCTCCTTGTGGCAGGCTCTCCCATTATACCACTAGATTGCAAGTTTCTTAGGACAGGCTCTCCACTAATACCGCGAGTGTAAGTTCCTTGGGAGAGAGTTTGCCACTGGAATGTAAGCTTCTTGGGATAAGGGTCTCCCACAAACCGCTTGATAAATACATAAAATCCTCTGTGCCACCTGCATCACTAACCCCTTTTCTCAATTAGACTGTAAGCTCTTGGGACACTTCTCTTTCAGAGTAACACACCTGTGGCCTGCCAGTGTAGTTTTCTTATTTGATTAATTAGTGTGCGGGTTCCTAATTGGCTGGAAGGAACAATACAGACCAATGCACTTGTGTTTTATTAATCAGGGGGGAGCAGCTACAACTCCCAGCAAGCCGTACAGGAAGTGGGGGGCTGCCCCTGGCCAGATCACTGGGGAGAGGGGGGGTCTCGGGGATTGGGAGGAGATTTGGGGCTTTTTATTCCCCCCTTATTCCCATGTCTCAATGGCAGGGGTGGGGGTGTCACTGAAATGTCATTAACCAGTGATGTGCTGGAGATCTGCCGCAGGCTGCAAGGCTTCCATGCAGTTTAGGTGCCACGCCCACCTTTCAGTGCAGAAACATGTGGCTCAGACGTTGCATTACAGTGCCCCCCCCCCGAATTTATCACTGGGCCCCCCACTCTTTTTCTTTCCCGAGGAGAACAAAGGGGATTAGATCTGCCGCTTGTCTTTTCTTCCCTCCAGCAGTTTCTTTGGCCAAACATGAGGCTTTCCCCACCCCCCTCAGCCCAAACTAGTCGCCCCGCCATCTTAGTCGCCTGGCACCGAGTCCGAATTCTTCACCTATTGGGGGTCGGGGTTCAGTCGCGGGCCGGACTCCCTCCTCGAGGAGAGGATCAGTGATTTATCTCTAATTAAATCCATATTGAGGAGGGGGCACCCTATTGGCTGAACAATAACCAGAACAATAAGGTGTTAAACTCCGCCCACTAATGTTGGCGCAGGGGTTAACGCATTCCCACCACTTTTATTCTTGATGCCCTGATGCCAGGGGGCAACTGAAATATCACCGTCCAGTTGAATTGGCTGATTGGTGATCTGATTGGCTGGTGCTTACCTCATGGAGGATTACTGTATCTCTGGTATGATGTCATTGTCCCCGGGGCCCCAGGGGAGGGAGTAGGGCCCAACCCTTTAATAACTGATAATCAATCTGATCTTGGCTCCCCGGGGTAAAAAAGAACAAGGGGGACGATGCTTGACAGATGTGATGATTAATTACAGCCACCTGAGCCCCCATACTGACATCCCCAAGTGCATCATGGGACTTGTAGTCCTTTTTTGGGAGATTCTGTAGCCCCTAAGCCACATTAACCTCTTCTCTGCTTGACATTTATTTCTGTAATTCTATAAAATACATTTAAAGCAGCAATATTTGTGCCACAAAGGTACCATATTGATTCCCTTCTCTGTATATTTGTATTTATACATATGGGAGGAGGAGGTGCCATATTGATTCCCTTAGACAGTACAGTATGAGGGTATAGCTTATTGTGTGCCCAGAACATTCCTTCTCTGTATATTTGTATTTATACATATGGGAGGAGGAGGTGTCATATTGATTCCCTTAGACAGTACAGTATGAGGGTATAGCTTATTGTGTGCCCAGAACATTCCTTCTCTGTATATTTGTATTTATACATATGGGAGGAGGAGGTGCCATATTGATTCCCTTAGACAGTACAGTATGAGGGTATAGCTTATTGTGTGCCCAGAACATTCCTTCTCTGTATATTTGTATTTATACATATGGGAGGAGGAGGTGCCATATTGATTCCCTTAGACAGTACAGTATGAGGGTATAGCTTATTGTGTGCCCAGAACATTCCTTCTCTGTATATTGGTATTTATACATATGGGGGGAGGTACAGTGAATTTGAGGGGTATATGGGGCTGTTATTATGGGACATGGCGTTGGTTACAGGAGGGGGCAGGGTTGCGCTTGGAGGGGTCACACCTGTTTTTGTGGCCAGAGAGGGGATTAGAGACAGGGTCGAGGGCGGGGGGCTCCCCTCTCACAAAGAACAGAGCAGAATAAAGACGGGGGCCTGGTCCAACTCCTCAATAGAAGTGCAGCGTCCCATGGCAATAAAATCCCCCCAATCTTGCAAAAGGGGCCCCCTCGTCAGGCGAAACCAAAATCCCCCCTGACAACCTTGAGGCAGATCACATTACACCCCCTTGCGCTGGCCCCCAAGAGGCGGAGCTGAGAAATTAGGGGGGCTGCAAACCTCACACACCCCTTAACCCACGAGGGAGAGCGTAACATTGGTCCCCCCACTTCTCTGTATTTATATATCAGTGTGTTGTGTGCGGCAGCTCCAGCCCTGATACCCCCTGACACCCCCATTCCCAAGGAGAAGAAGGGGGGCTGAGATAAGAGGCAACGAGAGGGCTCAATGCAGCAAATGCTGGTCCCACCGGAGGCCGCACTTCTCTCCCTGTGCCTGTAGGTGGCAGCATTAGGTCTGGAAGGGACAATATTGATTATTCAGGCTGCTCATGTGATTATTCCTATGGATGAGACGTCTGTCTCCACTCGGAAAGTCTCTCTCTCGTGTGCCAATAGGAATGAGGGGGCGGGGCAGACTGCAAAGTGTGCCGTAGAGAAATACTGTTTTCCTAGGTTAAAGAGCTTGCAATCCAATCTTCATTAAAGGAAAGTAGAACAGGGGTGATATATATATATATCAGGAATATTCAGAACACAAAAACATTCTTTTCCACAGCAGTTGTGATTTCCACCTATCGTATAAATGCAGTTTCCTACTAGTTACTTATGTACAGATTTGGTTCTCTCTATTTCCTGCTCCTGGGCTGCTCTCTTTCCCATTGTCACACACCAACTCCCATTCGGCTGAGTGAATCCAATAAGAGCTGTGTTTCTTTTACTTTTCTACTTCTAGGCTGCTCTCTTTCCTATTGTCAGACAAGACTCCACCCCTGAGTAAGCAAATCAAATTTCTATCTGAAAGTCCCCCCGCCTTTTTACATTGTAAATCCCAAGGGGCTTACAATCTAGTGGTACAATGGAACACTCTGTCCGAAGGAGCTTACACTCTAGTGGCACAATGGCAGACCCTGCCCTAAGGAGCTTACACTCTTGTGGTATAATGGGAGACCCTGTTCCAAGGAGCTTACACTCTAGTGATATAATGGGAAACCCAGCCCCAAGGAGTTAAGTCTTGTGGTATAATGGGAGACCCTGCCCCAAGGAGCTTACACCCTTGTGGTATAATGGGAAACCTTGTTGCAAGGAGCTTACATTCTTGGGTTTTAATGGGAACCATGCCCAGTGAAGCTTACACTCTTGTGGTATAATGGGAAACCCTGCCCCAAAGAGCTTACACTCTAGTGGTATACTGGGAGACCCTGCCCCAAGGAGCTTACACTCTTGTGGTATAATGGGAGACCCTGCCTCTTGGAGCTTACACTCTTGTGGTATAATGGGAGACCCTGTTGCATAGAGCTTACATTCTTGGGTTTTAATGGGAACCATGCCCAGTGGAGCTTACACTCTTGTGGTATAATGGGAGACCGTGCCCCAAGTAGCTTACACTTAAGTGGTATAATGGGAAACCCTGCCCCAAGGAGCTTACACTTTAGTGGTATAATAGGAGACATTGGTCCGTGAGACATAACATCTAATGCTATGATAAGTATAGGGGGAGTAACTATGGGGGTACAGTGCAGAAGTAAATATCCCAGGTACCTCTGTTTTCAGACATACTATCTGTATCGCCCTTTGGGGAGTCTCAACCCTGGAGGGAAATTAGTGACCTCCCCTCCATTGAGCCCTTAATAAAATGAGCTAAGCCTGATTCATTGATGATCTGCTCCTGCCTCCCCTCAGCCCCGGCTCTTAGTTGTAGAACATGCACAAGTCCAAAGGCCCAGCTTAATCATATTCTGCCCCCGAGCTATCAGCTGCCAGTTGCTGTGCTTGATGCCAATCTCCTCCTGCTGCCAATTGCTCTGCCTGCTGCCAGTTGCTTCTCCTGCTGCCAATCTCCCCTCCTTCTGGTAATCAGTCTTCCTGCTGCCACTGGTCTATCCTGCTGCTAATGTCCTGCTGTTCAGAGGGCTTGAGTAGCTCAGAGATAATGTCTGCCCCATAATTCTCTCACTTTACAATAACCTGCACTTCATATCCCTGTATCCCTCAAACACTCTCTAAAGGCTTTGCCTTACTGCACTGCTGGAAGCACCCACATATCTCTGCCTCCTGAAAGGGGTTTATTGAGGTGCAACGTTGAGTCAGGGGGAGGGATAGGTAAAACGTCTTCATCCCCATTTACCCAGTCTGACCTTGAGCTCCCAGGAGAACATGGTGGGGTCATTCTCCTAGTCCATGCAGCCAGGGGGCGCTCTAGTGCTCCCCAGCCGATCAGCCCCCTAAAGATCCCCATACATGGGCCCATATAAACTGCCAACAGGAGACACTGTAGGGGCAGCTTATTGGGCAGGGGATGGGGCACTTTAATGGGCTTCCCCGGTAGGTATTAGAATGAAGGATAAGAATTGCACTCTATCTCCATCTCAAGGTGGCCATAATGGGGAGAGAGTTGAAGAAACATTGTGTCTGCACAGGGGAACCCTAAGTTGACAGGTATGGAACGAGCTTCGATGTTACAGTAACTAAGGGGTTAATCAGGGATTTGGAGAGAGATTTCCAGATACCTACGTTTTCGGTCATCTCCACTTTCTAAAAGAGACCACCTATAGGAAGCCTCATTATGTCAGGGTTAGGATCATTTAAAGGAGAACTAAACCCTAAAAATGAATGTGTCTAAAAATGTCCTATTTTCTATAGTGAACTTATTGCACGAGGCTAAAGTTTGAGCTTGTCAATAGCAGCAATGATCCAGGACTTCAAACTTGTCACAGGGGGTCACCATCTTGGAAAGTGTCTGTGACACTCACATGCTCAGTGGGCTCTGATTGGCTGTTGAGAAGCTAAGCTTAGGGATCGTCACTAATTATCCAGCAGAAAATGAGCTTCCCTGGCTGTAATATAAGCTGATGCTACAGGTTTGCTGATTATTCAATTCTGATGCTAATTGCACTGGTTTCTGTGCTGCCATGTAGTAATTATGTGTATTAATTACTAATCAGCCTTATATTGTGACATTTCTATTCTATGTGTACTGTATATTGTGAGTGGGTCCCTAAGCTCAGTAAGTGACAGCAGCACAGAGCATGTGCAGTGAATCAGCAGAAAAGAAGATGGGGAGCTACTGGGGCATCTTTGGAGACACAGATCTTTACTGCTAAAGGGCTGTGGTTGCCTTGGGCTGGTACAGAAGCACAAAACATTTCTAGCTACTTCTTTAGTTTAACTTTCCTTGTCCTTTAATGAGCACCTCTCCGATGCCCATTTACAGCTTGATGACCTGGTCAATACCCCACCAAAGGGCCTGGAGGCGATAGATTAGCATTTAAACAAATACAGCCAATATTCTGAGGAACTAAAGGAACTTCTTCTGCCATTAAACATCTGTTGGAACATAATCATTTCATTTTTGATGGACAGTTTTACCTACAGAGCTGTGGGACGGCAATGGGAGCTAAATTTGATTAGCAATGTCGCTGCATCCAACACCAACAAGCATGAAACGCATTAGGCTGCATGAAGGGAAATGCTATGTATTTTAATATGATACAGTAAATTTCCTTTTTTTATCAGCATGAATTTAGAGTATAAATCCTTTTTGTTGGGGAGAGATGGCCAAACAGGAGGGATCTCTGTACGTATCTCAGCTCCTTGGCATTGTACATTCAGCAAATAGAGGGCAAGACACGTGGCACAGTATGTAACCTGCCCTATACCTGGGCTACTGGACCCCAACACTAGAGGGCAGTGCAGCTGCAACCAACCCCCAGACAAGACTTTCATTCACAGTCTGTACATGTCAATGGCTAATTTGCTCCACAGACACAGCGAGGACTTTTCCACTAGAGGGCGATAGGGTGTCACGTTCTGTAGCAGGGTAGAGGTATAATGGGAGACCCTGTCCAGAGCAGCTTACACACTGATTGTATAATGGGAGACCCTGTCCAGAGGAGCTTACACACTGATTGTATAATGGGAGACCCTGTCTAGAGGAGCTTACGCTCTAATGGTATAATGGGAGACCATATCCAGAGGAACTTACACTCTAGAGGTATAATGGGAGATCATGTGTCCCAAGGTGCTTACCCTAAAAGGGTTTGGGAACACTGGCAAAAGCCACACTTGTTGTTTTGATCACTAATCCATGTAATAACCTTATCCTGTATCCTGCTGGTACCCTCCCTGTAATAATCATAATCTGACTGCCAAACCGGAGGTACCAACACCATTGTAAACAGCAGTCCTGCCCTACTTTATGGCAGCTGAGATTCTAGCTATCTGTATAACAGATAGTGTAGGGGGATAATGGGAGACCATGTCCAGTGGAGCTTACACTCTAATGGTATAATGGGAGACCATATCCAGAGGAGCTTACACTCTAATGGTATAATGGGAGACAATATCCAGAGGAGCTTACACTCTAATGGTATAATGGGAGACCCGGTCCAGAGGAGCTTACACTCTAATGGTATAATGGGAGACCATATCCAGAGGAGCTTACACTCTAATGGTATAATGGGAGACCATGTCCAGAGGAGCTTACAGTCTAATGGTATAATGGGAGACCATGTCCAGAGGAACTTACACTCTAGAGGTATAATGGGAGACCATGTCCAGAGGAGCTTACACTCTAATGGTATAATGGGAGACCCTGTCCAGAGGAGCTTACACTCTAATGGTATAATGGGAGACCATATCCAGAGGAGCTTACACTCTAATGGTATAATGGGAGACCATGTCCAGAGGAACTTACACTCTAGAGGTATAATGGGAGACCCTGTCCAGAGCAGCTTACACACTGATTGTATAATGGGAGACCCTGTCCAGAGGAGCTTACACTCTAATGGTATAATGGGAGACCATATCCAGAGGAACTTACACTCTAGAGGTATAATGGGAGACCATGTGTCCCAAGGTGCTTACACTCTAGTGCTATATAGGGAGACTCTGTCCCAAGGAGCTTACACTCTAGTGGTATAATGGGAGAGCCTGTCCCAAGTAGCTTACACTCTAGTGGTATAATGGGAGAGCCTGTCCCAAAGAGCTTACACTCTAGTGGTATAATGGTTCATATGCGCTTGCAGATTCAGAGGCAACGCCCTGTCCCTCTTTCCTGCGAGTGAAGGGGCAATGAAATCTGTACACGAGTATCTGGAGTAAGAACCAAACAAAATAAAGGGGAAGTTAGGAGAATTTAGTGAGTCAAAGGAAGCTATAGAGTCTGTGGTTGGACCACACTTAGATGTGTATGAGTCACAGGGGCCCTCGTGCACAGACTGGGTTGGGGGGTCCCCTGCACAAATGGGGGGACGTTAGCTCTGCAGGACAGTACCAAGGGGTGCTTCTGAGGTCTGGGGCATCATCATTATCACTTCTATATATAGTTACACAGTGGCTCTGCTCCCAAAGCTTACAATCTAAAAGGGTTTGGGAACATTGGCAAAAGCCACACATGTTGTTTTGATCACTAATCCATGTAATAACCTTATTCTGTATCCTGCTGGTACCCTCCCTGTAATAATCATAATCTGACTGCCAAACCGGAGGTACCAACACCATTGTAAACAGCAGTCCTGTCCTGCTTTATGGCAGCTCAGATTCTAGCTATCTGTATAACAGAACATTCTGTCCCAGTGACTGCACAGATCCTATCTGATCCCCATTGTAAACAGCAGTCCTGCCCTACTTTATGGCAGCTGAGATTCTAGCTATCTGTATAACAGAACATTCTGTCCCAGTGGCTGCACAGATCCTATCTGATCCCCATTGTAAGCAGCAGTCCTGTCCTGCTTTATGGCAGCTGAGATTCTAGCTATCTGTATAACAGAACATTCTGTCCCAGTGGCTGCACAGATCCTATCTGATCCCCATTGTAAGCAACAGTCCTGCCCTGCTTTATGGCAGCTGAGATTCTAGCTATCTGTATAACAGAACATTCTGTCCCAGTGGCTGCACAGATCCTATCTGATCCCCATTGTAAGCAACAGTCCTGTCCTGCTTTATGGCAGCTGAGCTTCTAGCTATCTGTATAACAGAACATTCTGTCCCAGTGACTGCACAGATCCTATCTGATCCCCATTGTAAACAGCAGTCCTGCCCTACTTTATGGCAGCTGAGATTCTAGCTATCTGTATAACAGAACATTCTGTCCCAGTGGCTGCACAGATCCTATCTGATCCCCATTGGAAGCAGCAGTCCTGTCCTGCTTTATGGCAGCTGAGATTCTAGCTATCTGTATAACAGAACATTCTGTCCCAGTGGCTGCACAGATCCTATCTGATCCCCATTGTAAGCAGCAGTCCTGTCCTGCTTTATGGCAGCTGAGATTCTAGCTATCTGTATAACAGAACATTCTGTCCCAGTGGCTGCACAGATCCTATCTGATCCCCATTGGAAGCAGCAGTCCTGTCCTGCTTTATGGCAGCTGAGATTCTAGCTATCTGTATAACAGAACATTCTGTCCCAGTGGCTGCACAGATCCTATCTGATCCCCATTGGAAGCAGCAGTCCTGTCCTGCTTTATGGCAGCTGAGATTCTAGCTATATATTATTGAGAGGAATATAAGCAGAACATCTGTGGTGCGTGAGAGTTGGGTCAGTGATTACAGGAGCAGTATATACATATGAGTACAGAATGGGAGGAAACTATATAATAAGTCAGTTCTATATAAACAAAGACTCCCTGTATTATGGAGACGTGTGTGTGTGTGTTACACGTGTGTGCGTGTGTGTGTAATTACACAGTGTGGGGGGGGATAAGGATCTGTGTTGGTGGGTCGGGGGTTCTGGCGTCACACAGACAAGAATCTCCATTAATCTCTCAGGAACGAAAAGATAGAGAAACCCAGGAGAATTATCAGAGGAAATGTGACTCTCACTCTCAGTGCAGGGGAAGTCTGACTGTGTTTGGGCTAAGAAGTCCTGGGACACTATTTTGGGTTGCTTAGGGAGTAACCATGGCAACACAATACTGTGATACAGAATAACGTGTTGTAAAAGCACCCGTGGCTCAGCGCCCAGAGAGATAAAGAGATTGGCACGGGGTGGCCGTAGCCTCTTAATGTTTTACTAGAAACTACAAAGGGACAATGTGCTCTGGTTATGAGTCACATTGAATTTATTACTGGGAGCATTTTATTTCCATTGATGTTATTATTCCCTTTTACTCTGAGAGATAATAAGCCAGAAATGGGGACTATTGTTAGTGCAGGACAAGATGGGAGAACCGTTGGCAGAAATAGTAGATACCTACTTACAACCTTTTGTATTACGACTATGTGGCTACATCAGAGACAGGCAACATGTTATACAATTATATTATAAAAAGATATTGTATAAAACAGCTCATATGTAAAACCCTGCTTCATGTAAACGAACCATTTTCATAATAATATACTTTTCTAGTAGTATGTGCCATTGGGTAATCATAAATAGAAAATTGCCATTTTAAAAAATAAGGGCCGCCCCCTGGGATCCTACAATTCACTGTGCACACAAACATACCAACAAACCATACATGTTAGGTCACATGAGCCAATGAACAGACAGAGTTGTGTCTTTTGCTTCCACACTTCTTCCTGTTACAGTTAGAGCTGCAGTATTTCTGGTCAGGTGATCTCTTCCTGTTACAGTTAGAGCTGCAGTATTTCTGGTCAGGTGATCTCTTCCTGTTACAGTTAGAGCTGCAGTATTTCTGGTCAGGTGATCTCTTCCTGTTACAGTTAGAGCTGCAGTATTTCTGGTCAGGGGATCTCTTCCTGTTACAGTTAGAGCTGCAGTATTTCTGGTCAGGTGATCTCTTCCTGTTACAGTTAGAGCTGCAGTATTTCTGGCCGGGTGATCTCTTCCTGTTACAGTTAGAGCTGCAGTATTTCTGGTCAGGTGATCTCTTCCTGTTACAGTTAGAGCTGCAGTATTTCTGGTCAGCTGATCTCTTCCTGTTACAGTTAGAGCTGCAGTATTTCTGGTCAGGTGATCTCTTCCTGTTACAGTTAGAGCTGCATTATTTCTGGTCAGGTGATCTCTTCCTGTTACAGTTAGAGCTGCAGTATTTCTGGTCAGGTGATCTCTTCCTGTTACAGTTAGAGCTGCAGTATTTCTGGCCGGGCGATCTCTTCCTGTTACAGTTAGAGCTGCAGTATTTCTGGTCAGGTGATCTCTTCCTGTTACAGTTAGAGCTGCAGTATTTCTGGTCAGCTGATCTCTTCCTGTTACAGTTAGAGCTGCAGTATTTCTGGTCAGGTGATCTCTTCCTGTTACAGTTAGAGCTGCATTATTTCTGGTCAGGTGATCTCTTCCTGTTACAGTTAGAGCTGCAGTATTTCTGGTCAGGTGATCTCTTCCTGTTACAGTTAGAGCTGCAGTATTTCTGGTCAGGTGATCTCTTCCTGTTACAGTTAGAGCTGCAGTATTTCTGGTCAGGTGATCTCTTCCTGTTACAGTTAGAGCTGCAGTATTTCTGGTCAGGTGATCTCTCCCTGTTACAGTTAGAGCTGCAGTATTTCTGGTCAGGTGATCTCTCCCTGTTACAGTTAGAGCTGCAGTATTTCTGGCCGGGTGATCTCTTCCTGTTACAGTTAGAGCTGCAGTATTTCTGGTCAGATGATCTCTTCCTGTTACAGTTAGAGCTGCAGTATTTCTGGTCAGGTGATCTCTTCCTGTTACAGTTAGAGCTGCAGTATTTCTGGTCAGGTGATCTCTTCCTGTTACAGTTAGAGCTGCAGTATTTCTGGTCAGGTGATCTTTTCCTGTTACAGTTAGAGCTGCAGTATTTCTGGTCAGGTGATCTCTTCCTGTTACAGTTAGAGCTGCAGTATTTCTGGTCAGGTGATCTCTGAGGCAACACACAGACCATCACGAAATGGTGGCTCAAGGCAATAGATGTAAAATGGCAATATTAACGTAAATATATATTCCAGTTTGGTAAGATTCTTTAATATGCCATTAATTATGATGTAAACTATCAAATGTTCATTTTGGGGGTATAGTTTTCCTTTAAGGCAATAGAATATCATCTCAAAACCTACAGTATCCACCACATTTACAATCTTTTCTGTTTAAACACTAGTATTTCTCCTCTCACGCAACTAAACGATCTATAGGAAGCCAAATTCGGGCAATTCTCTTCTTTAGGCAAGCTCCTGTCATTAAAGCCATACCAGTGGGACAGTTTATGCGACTACGAAGGCTACGTACTGACGCATGAATTCATCTCACAATCTGATAAATTACAGGACAGGTTTTGGGCTAGAGAATACTCTGAAACACACATAGGTTTTGTTTTCTCTAAAGCTTTAAATGCAAATCCAACTAAGAAGGACAATAAAACAGAACCTGTTTGCTAAGGATACATTGGTACACGTTACTACACAAAACAATAAAGGGAAAAATTCAATCCATTTCATTACCGAATATACAGTAGCTCCCAGTTCAATAGCATAAAAAAAGATTTTTGAAAAACAATCTCCTCGGATATATAGCGGTGACTCGCTACACACAAACAGTAGGTAACCAATTGGCTCCCAGTTTAGTTCAGGCCCCTCTACTAACAATTAAAGCTGGTTAAATACTAAGGGAATGTATAAATGTGGGGCCAGGAAATGTCTCACTTGTGCACATGTCAAGAAAATAAAAACTTTTGCTTCCAGTTCCCAGTAGGGAAAACACTATAAAAAGATACATCAATTGTAACACAGGCTTCGTAGTCTCTCCGCTGGAATGCAGTGCGTCATATCCAATATGTTGGTCAAACCTCCCTTACACTTCAAAATCCTGTTAGAGAACATGTTTTACATATCAAAAAATAAAACTTGGATTCAAATGTAGTGAAACATTGTAAAGAATGTAATGGTGGTGACACTACTAAATTGATCACTATAGGCATAGACAGGGCCTCCATTAGGGGGTACAGGGGGTACAAGTGTACTGGGCCCGGGCCAGAGGGGGGGCCTGGCTATTTTAAAAACTGCAGCACAGCTTGGCAGCGCCGAAGTTGTACCAAACTGCCAAAGTCGAAAAATAAAAAGACCTGAATTCACGAATAGAGCCGAACTTGAAGTCCTGAAGCCGCAAAAAAACCCGAAGTCACGAAAAGACCCAAAGTCACAAATAGAGCCGGACTTGAAATCCTGAAGCCAAGAAAAGTCCAAAAGTCACGAAAAGAGCCGAACTTGAAATCCTGAAGCCGCGAAAAGACCCAAAGTCATGAAAAAGCCGAACCTGAAGAAGGACAAGACTGTAGGACAAGATGGAGACAGTAGGGCAAGATGGAGACAGTAGGACAAGATGGAGACAAGAACAAGATGGAGAATGTAGGGCAATATGGAGACAGTAGAGCAAGATAGAGACAGTAGGACAAGATGGAGACAAGAACAAGATGGAGAATGTAGGGCAAAATGGAGACAGTAGAGCAAGATAGAGACAGTAGGACAAGATGGGAACAATAAGGCAAGATGGAGAATGTAGGTCAAGATGGAAAGAGTAGGGCAATATGGAGACAGTAGGACAAGATGGAGACAAGAACAAGATGGAGACAGTAGGGCAAAATGGAGACAGTAGAGCAAGATAGAGACAGTAGGACAAGATGGGAACAATAAGGCAAGATGGAGAATGTAGGTCAAGATGGAAAGAGTAGGGCAATATGGAGACAGTAGGACAAGATGGAGACAGTAGGGCAGGATGGAGACAGCAGGACAAGATGGAGACAATAGAGCAAGATAGAGACAGTAGGACAAGATGGAGACAGTAGGGCAAGATGGAGACAATAGAGCAAGATGGAGACAGTAGGGCAAGATGGAGACAGTAGGACAAGATGGAGACAGTAGGGCAAGATGGAGACAGTAGGACAAGATAGAGACAGTAGGACAAGATGGAGACAGTAGGACAAGATGGAGACAATAGAGCAAGATGGAGACAGTAGGACAAGATGGAGACAGTAGGACAAGATGGAGACAATAGAGCAAGATGGAGACAGTAGGACAAGATGGAGACAGTAGAGCAAGATGGAGACAGTAGGATAAGATGGAGACAGTAGGACAAGATGGAGACAGGGAATATCACCCTCCAAAAAATAATTTCTGCCTAATAAAAGAAAACATAATTCGAAGCAACTTGGCAATATGCATTTCTTACAAGTTGTGGTTGTTAAGTTATGTGTATATGTATTGCTATGGGAAGTCTGTCTGTTTCTATTCTCTGCACTGGTGGCTCAGACTGTTGATACGATGTAGGACAAGTCAGCTGATTGACAGACCTGTCTGTGCTGCCGGGGAACTAAGACTTTTGCAACATCGTTTAAAAAATAACAATCAGGAGTTAAACAAACGCTGCTTTCAACAGCAACTTTACTAATAACTTTCAAAGCCCTGACAAATCCTAATATTTCTAATAAATGTATGTTGGAATTATGTTCTCTTTTATCAGGTCCATTTTTATATTTGGGTTGACTTGCCCTTTAATAAGACGCCATGCCATGGCCGACCTTGTGCGCATTGGGGCACCACATTCACATGTTTCTAGGGAACCTGCACCCCTGTATTGGAATTGATCAGCATAATGTAGGGTTATAGCTGGGGCAAGTAAACAGGACAGATCCCGGGGGGCTACTATGTGAGTATGAGCCGAAGCCCTTACATGTGAGACGCTGGGAATCCCTTTGTGCTTTGAGCAACGTCACTCCCCGCAAGCCTAAAATACTCTGGGTTTCCCTTCCCCGTATCTAAGGAAACGAGTGGAAACAAACAGAGAGCTGAGAATAGTATGGCCCAGTGTGAGCCTTAAATCCACCAGCTGCACCTCTTCTGCTGGGACACCACTCCACCCACCTACTACTCCTTCTGCCATTCAACATTGTCAATTATAGGAACACTCAATATATATCTTCCATCCCATTATAGGACATACACGCACATTTTTCCTTCTAGTGAATCCCTTTACCACCACAGCCGGGAGTCAGTTCCCTGAATCAACTCCATCAACAGTATAATCAGGCACAAGCTCCTGTACCAATGCCCGACTCCCCCCCCCACACACTCAAGTCTGGGAACAGCCAAAAGCAGATTTGGATATTGGGAGGGCGTTTTGGGGCAGGGATTTGGTGGTTTGGCAGTCGGAATGGAAAACTGAGGCCGGTGGAGGGTTTGTAGCTTTGATGCAGAATTCCGGATTTAAACAGAACAGTCTGAGATCAGTCCTAGGGGCCCAACCGCCTTTATCCCCCCTCTCCTCATACGGATCAAGTTGCCCCTGATTGCATCTGGCCCTGTTCCTAAAGTCTATGGCACGTAATGTTGGGGGTTACAGACCCCAATACACTATATATATATATATATATATATATATATATATATACACATACATACATACATATATATACATATATACATATATATATAAATACAATGTATATATATATCTATATATGTATATATATGTATGTATGTATATATGTATATATATGTATGTATGTATATATGTATGTATGTATGTATATTATACATACATACATACATACATACATACATATATATATACATACATACATACATACATACATATATATATATATATATATATATATATATATATACATATACAAAAATCTACAGGAATGATTTTCAGTTGTCACTCAGGGGTGCAAATATTTAGATCAGAGAACGCCCCTCCCCTTACTAATGAAGAGTGAAGACTGGCCAAGAGCTTACAATCTAATGTGTTCATATCCTGCGGAGGACCTGTAGGACCCCTGCTGCTAAACAACTCTTAGCCAGATCCCACCCAGGGGCCACAGTTTAGATATTGCTGCATTAAAGCTGTTCAGATCCCGGGGCCCTATTATTTGCCGGGCCCCAGTAGCCGCCCCAGTAGCCCTGCAGCCTGATTGTTAAATAAACACACAAGGAGCCGTTTATAATTAGGGCTCAGTCTGCCCTGTGGTGAGAATGAGTCACAATCATCTGCCTCTCATTAACCATTTCACTGCCGCCGCTCACTACTGGCTGCTCACTGGCACATCAGTTAATCCATTGGTATAATCCACCAACCTGACCATCTTTCTTACACTTCCCCTTTAATATGGGACGGAGCTGCCCTACTGCTTCACCAAAGCCAAATGAAACCTGTTTAACAACAAGTTTCTCCTGGAGGGGGGCTACTATTAATATTAACCCCTGTATCTAGGCCACTGCACCCCCCATTCCCTGGATATCTGATGCTCCCGCTGCCTATAGGGAGTCACTTTTATTGGCACGACCTTTGCTTTTATAGGCAGCCATTCCCATTAGGGAGCAATGAGGCGTTTTATGGGTTAATGTTGTTTAGGGAGTGGATTGGAGGGTGGGTGTAAGTTTAACCCCCTCTATTAGCAGCGCCATTGTCCCTCGCCCCAATAAAGTGCAGCTGCTGGTTACAGAGGATTGTCAGGGTGAGACGCAGGGTGTGTGGGCGAATTGTTTGGATGGGGAGGGGGTAGGAATATATAGTATTTCCCCCGCTGGGTGTGGTCCATTCCCGTCAATGTAACATTTGAAAAAATCTATAAACTCCGTCCAAAGGTTTTTTTTTTCAAAAACATACACATTGCAACGTCACCATGGCAACAACAAAGAGGCGGGGTCGGGAGAAAGTCGCTTGAGAGAGGAGACTTTGGTTTCATATGTTACAGGGCCCGCGTTTCATCCCTGGAGATAATAAACTGCGTGAGTCACAGTCCACAGTTCCCCAACTGGCCAAAACGTGCCATTCCCAGCAACCGACCCATATCCTTCCACTGTCCCTGCACTGGTGGTTCTGACTCCTGCAGCAATGTAGCAGTGGTGTGTAGATCATCTGCCTTCTCCCACTGAAATACAGTTATCAGCAGCTGCCGAGTTGTCAGAGGGGAGTTTAATTGTAACCCCAGCAGGAGACAAATGTGCACAGGAGTGCAAGCTCTTCAGCACAGAGAGCATAGATACTGTAGGACTTGTATACTGGAGGATAAGGTAGTGTCTGGCTTTAGAGCGCGTCTGAACTTCCTGATTCCCAAAATAAATGCAGGGATTAGGTGACAACATCGACTGTGTGTTGGGAGCTGAGTCTGGGCATGTTCTGGGCCTGCCCATTTGCTGCCACTTTCCTGTCCATGGGACAATCAGATCAGCCCAGTATGAGATTTGAGATCAGTGGATTCCACTTGCCCTTTGGCACTGGGCACAGTTGATGAAATCATACCCCATATGTAATATACAGCCACTAAGTTTGCCCTGGCGGTTACCCATAGCAACCAATATTTGCTTGGTGACCAGTAAATGCCACCTGCTGATTGGTTGTTATGCATTAATGCATCTGAGCAAACGGTGTATTCTGTGACATAAACCCAAATTGTATTGATTGGGCAGAGCCCAAACTTATTTCCTACCTACTCTCACCCACAGCACCCAAACCTGAAATAACATCACTATCAACTGGGATTCCCTACCAAGAGAGGGGGAATGAGTGATTCATTGGTGGGGAGGAAAGGAGATCTCACCATCAGGATAGGAAGGGGTTCTTTACTGTAAGGACAGTCAGGTTATGGGATTCCCTACCAAGAGAGGGGGAATGAGTGATTCATTGGTGGGGAGGAAAGGAGATCTCACCATCAGCATAGGAAGGGGTTCTTTACTGTAAGGACAGTCAGGTTATGGGGTTCCCTACCAAGAGAGGGGGGGAATGAGTGATTCATTGGTGGGGAGGAAAGGAGATCTCACCATCAGCATAGGAAGGGGTTCTTTACTGTAAGGACAGTCAGGTTATGGGATTCCCTACCAAGAGAGGGGGGGAATGAGTGATTCATTGGTGGGGAGGAAAGGAGATCTCACCATCAGCATAGGAAGGGGTTCTTTACTGTAAGGACAGTCAGGTTATGGGATTCCCTACCAAGAGAGGGGGAATGAGTGATTCATTGGTGGGGAGGAAAGGAGATCTCACCATCAGTATAGGAAGGGGTTCTTTACTGTAAGGACAGTCAGGTTATGGGATTCCCTATCAAGAGAGGGAGAGTGATCACTGCATAGTGTTTATAGATGGGGGGGGGGGGAGTTGGGCCCAGGAATATAATTGCTGTGGGTCCCAGGGATGCCCCGTTCATTACAGAAGTACATTGGGGTATGGGGTTTATAGAAACAGCTGGTCATTGTGCAGTTAGCGGGCGGGGGGCTTGGCAGTATTTAGTACATTGCTCCCTCCTAATCCAAACACTGACAAATAAAGTGCACGGAGCATTTAGATAAATGGCGGCGGCATGAAGTCACATGTTTATACAGCGCCATGAGCTGAGACACGTAACAGCGGAGCTGACAGCTCTATATATAGATATGAAGTGACAGAGGGAGAGTAGGGGTAGTTGTTGGCTGAGGATGCTGGGATATGTAGTTTAGGAGGTATAAAAGAACTGCAGCACATGGGTAGAATGCTGAACAGGGACTAGTCTTTGTTTAATTGTGCCAAGCCAAACAACAATGTTTTGGGTGAACAATAGAAACCCACCAAACATCTTCAATGCGATAATAGGCTCCTCCCCCACATTCAGCAAACACACATCATAGGGCAACAGCATATGTTATAGAGAAAGTCCTGAAAAAAGCCAAATAGCATCAGTCTATACAGAGGAGGGTTGTAGTTCAACAAGATCATTGTCCCTCAATCAAGAAACATCAAAAAATACATTATAAGAAAACGGACGTTAAGCGTTTTTACACACCTGTTATCCACAATGCTCGGGACCTGGGGTTTCCAGATAATGGATCTTTCTGTAATTTGGATCTTCATACCTTTAAGTCTTCTAAAAAATCATGTAAACATTGAATAAACCCAATAGGCTGGTTTTGCCTCCAATAAGGGTTAATTATATCATAGTTGGGATCAAGTACAAGCGACTGTTTTATTATTACACAGAAAAAAGAAATCATTTTTAATATTTAAATTATTTGATTATAATGGAGTCTATGGGATAGGGCCTTTCTGTAAATTGGAGCTTTCTGGATACCAGGTTTCTGGATAACGGATCCCATACCTGTACACAATATAAAGAGATTATTCAGAGTTAGATCTTTAAAAGGGGGAATCAGGGAAAAATGTTGAATAGATGAGTCACAAAGGGTTAAGCCAAGAGGAAGTTGGTAAGTTATTAATTATTAATTTTTATTAAGAAAACAGTCCGGTGTAATTAATAAACCACAGCGGATCCCTTTTATTTCTCCCTGTGATACTAATACTAATTATAAAACAATATTGAAATATTGAGGAATCTTTCAAATAAAAATGTGTTTTTGTCCAGTTTGTTTTTACATATAAAAGGGTAAGTAACGTGAGTGACATCATAAAGAAGGAAAATAAGTCCTTTATTAAGCGCCAATAACGTTTGTGAACATTGCTCTGGAATCATAAAAGGGAAGGTGTTAAACATTCTCATAAATGTACAAAACATCCGATAAAAGGCTCCATACTTGTTTTTCTCAGGCAGTAGAATATTTGTCTTATAATACACAAAAGCCAAGAATATCTTGTAAATTATATCCTTATCAACGGTGAGTTGTGATGTCATCAGTTATAAACGGTGAGTTGTGATGTCATTCCTGTCACATGACTCACTGAAACTTGTGTATTGTTTTTATATCGTCATTATCCTTATAATATTCAAGAAGGGGTACTTTATTCACTATATATTATATATAAACAGAGCTTAGTGATGTCATCATTTATAAATGGAGCATAGTGATGTCATTTCTGTCACATGACTCACTAAAACGTGTGTATTATAATAAATAAAGTACCCCCTGTTGGAAAATATATTAGAAGTCACCTTCAGCCTTGTGCTTTTACCTGGTCATAGAACTCCTCAGTGGCTTATAATATCCTTATATTTTACAATAGGGGGTACTCTATTCACTATGTATTGTGGCCTGTTTTATATATATATATATATAGGATAAATGAGCTGGCCAGTTAAAGTACAGTTATATAAATCCAAAATAATGAACCGCTCACACAGGAACAACAAAAAGAAACAACTAAAAAGGTTCACAGGAAAGCCTTCTATACAGGCACTATTATAAGGAAGGGTATAGAGTCTTCCAGTTAAAGGGGTTGTTCACCTTTAAATTAACTGTTAGTATGATGTAGAGAGGGATATTCTGAGACAATTTGCAGTTAGTTTTCATTCTTTATTATTTGTGGTTTTTGAGTTATTTAGCTTTTTATTCAGCAGCTCTCCAGTTTACAATTTCAGCCATCTGGTTGCTCGGGTCCAAATTCCCCTAGCAACCATGCATTGATTTGAATAAGAGACTGGGATATGTATAGGAGAGGTCTGAATAGAAAGATGAGTAATAAAAAGTAACAAAAACAATATATTTGTAGCCTTGCAGAGTATTTGTCTTAAGATGGGGGTCAGTGACCCCCCCCCCCCATTTGAAAGCTGAAACGAGTCAGAAGAAGAAGGCAAATCGTTTATACACTATAAGAAATACATGATGAAGACCAATGGAGAAGTTGCTTAGAATTAGCTGTTTTAGTATAATATACTATAAATGTGAACCACCCGTATAAGGCAGACGATTCTTGAGAAAGTGCAGGCGACATCAGAACGTTACAATTCACAAATGAAGTTTAGTCTCTCCTGTTATTTGTAGTTTATTTATGTTAATATCAGTCATTCTCCCTTTTTGCTTTTTACAGATTCACCTGCCTATTGACGTCTTCAGGGAAAGGTAAAAACACTTTCATTAAGGGAAAGTTCATTTTCTTAGTCTTATAATGTATTTTCCTGATTCAGTTTCATCTAATCCCAGTATGTCCTTGACCTTTCTTATCTCCTCTCATAGCCCCCCTATTGTGTTATAATCCCATAGAATAAAACTCGCCCAGCATAGCTATTCCCCTGTACTAAGCACAATTTATCAGTGCGGGTGAGGGGCTTCAAGTATAACGATTTACGGTTCTATGGTCTGGTTGCTAGGGTAGGTTAACCAGGCAACCAGGTATTGGTTAACACGTAATAAAACATGATCTTATAAATGATCTTCTTGTTGTTGTCAGGGCTGCTAACTTTAGCAACCAGAGAGTGAGAATAAACAGGCTGACGCATACAGTTAAAGGACTCCTATCTGAAACATACTAAAAATGAATGTTTAGGTGAACTTCCCCTTTAAAGAATAAATAACCCCACCACTATTCAAACACATACAGGATGCCCCTGGGTAATTGCTTTTGTGGCCCCTGTGTGAGTGCAGCCATAGGGCCAGTGGATCAGGAAATGAGAATGACTGTATGTGCAACATTGTATCACTGCTGTAACCCACGGTAACCAATCAGAATGCTGCTTCTATTCACCCAACTGCCCTGGGCTGCACAAAGCTGACTGCTGATTGGCTATAAGGGGTATAAGGCTGCTATCTGATTTACCACTCTTGGGGCCATATGTGTACCCCATAAAGGACCCAAGTTACCAATGGAGTAACCCTTGATATGCTGTCTCGGTTATCAGATACATGGAATTGGACAGATAAAATGTAATAATGATTTTGTTGGTTTTATTTGGGGGGTGGGGGGGAGAGTCTTCTCACAGGACTGTCAGATCTCCACCCTCCCCCTCCCCATCTTAGTTTGTAGAATATACAGAGTAGCTGAGGATTCTGGGAGTTGTAGTTCTGCAACATCTGGAAAGCTTTCCATTGCTCCGTCCTGTTGTAACATTCAGGGATGAGCAAACTAGGGATGGGACACGTACCGGTATGGGACCTGTTATCCAGAGCACTAGTTTTTCCAGATAACGGATCTTTCTGTAATTAGGATCTTCATACCTTAAGTCTACTAGAAAATCATATAAACATGAAATAAAGCCAATAGGCTGGTTTTGCCTCCAATAAGGATTAATTATATCTCAGTTGGGATCAAGTACAAGCGACTGTTTTATTATTACACAGAAAAAGGAAATCATTTTTAAAAAAACTCGGATGAAATGGAGTCTGTGGGAGACGGCCTTTCCGTAATTTGGAGCCTTTCTGGGTAAGGGGTTTCCAGAGCAAGTTGTAGTTGTGTAACAGCTGTTTCCACTCAGACAGACAAGGCTTTGGTCATTGCCGATGTTATTGGTGAGTGACAGCTCCGCCGGCTCTTAGAGGTTCTGCAGCTGCTGCGTCTTCCATGATTTTGGTTTTCCTTTCCCTTTAAGCACCTCCTCCTCCTCCTCAGGTCCCTCCCAGGGGCTGGCAGTTGTGAATGTAACTGGGAGGCACAGGGCACAGCAGACTGTCAGTTGGAGAAGGAAAGCAGAGGACACTGACTGTCAGCTGTGAATTCAACAAGCTATGGAGACCCCAGGTCAGAAGCGGGCGACCCGCAGCACCCACACCCCACTCTCCCCCACCCGTATCACCCGCCTGCAGGAGAAGGAAGATCTGCAGGGGCTCAATGACCGATTGGCCGTCTACATCGACAAGGTGCGTTCCCTGGAGCTGGAGAACGCCGGGCTGCGTCTGCGAATCACCGAGTCCGAAGAGGTTGTCAGCCGCGAGGTGTCGGGCATCAAGTCGGCGTATGAGACGGAGCTGGCGGACGCACGGAAAACTCTGGACTCGGTGGCCAAGGAGAGGGCTCGTCTGCAGCTGGAGCTGAGCAAGATCCGCGAGGAGCACAAGGAGCTGAAAGCGAGGTAGGACCCAGGGGAGACTGTGCCATGGATGTGCCAACTGCTGGCGCTGTTACTGGGGCACCGGGTGTTACATTTGGCATCTTCATATCCAAACTGATTGCACAGACCTGCCTCTACGGGCAACCACATGTCTTGAGCAACTGACACCCAACAGGGTATTTGTCTTCCTTCCTACTTAATATCCCACCACCCCTGCTGGGAGTCTGTTCCCTGTATCTATCCCCCTTTCACTCTCCCTCCTATTCCTTTACTGTATTAGTCCTACCACCCCTGCTGGGAGTCTGTTCCCTGTATCTATCCCCCTTTCACTCTCCCTCCTATTCCTTTACTGTATTAGTCCTACCACCCCTGCTGGGAGTCTGTTCCCTGTATCTATCCCCCTTTCACTCTCCCTCCTATTCCTTTACTGTATTAGTCCTACCACCCCTGCTGGGAGTCTGTTCCCTGTATCTATCCCCCTTTCACTCTCCCTCCTATTCCTTTACTGTATTAGTCCTACCACCCCTGCTGGGAGTCTGTTCCCTGTATCTATCCCCCTTTCACTCTCCCTCCTATTCCTTTACTGTATTAGTCCTACCACCCCTGCTGGGAGTCTGTTCCCTGTATCTATCCCCCTTTCACTCTCCCTCCTATTCCTTTACTGTATTAGTCCTACCACCCCTGCTGGGAGTCTGTTCCCTGTATCTATCCCCCTTTCACTCTCCCTCCTATTCCTTTACTGTATTAATCCTACCACCCCTGCTGGGAGTCTGTTCCCTGTATCTATCCCCCTTTCACTCTCCCTCCTATTCCTTTACTGTATTAGTCCTACCACCCCTGCTGGGAGTCTGTTCCCTGTATCTATCCCCCTTTCACTCTCCCTCCTATTCCTTTACTGTATTAGTCCTACCACCCCTGCTGGGAGTCTGTTCCCTGTATCTATCCCCCTTTCACTCTCCCTCCTATTCCTTTACTGTATTAGTCCTACCACCCCTGCTGGGAGTCTGTTCCCTGTATCTATCCCCCTTTCACTCTCCCTCCTATTCCTTTACTGTATTAGTCCTACCACCCCTGCTGGGAGTCTTTTCCCTATATCTATCCCCCTTTCACTCTCCCTCCTATTCCTTTACTGTATTAGTCCTACCACCCCTGATGGGAGTCTGTTCCCTGTTCCCTTTGCTGCTAACATAACAAGGAGTTGTTATTACAGAGCCATTAAATGATACATGAGCGGCACACGCTAAATGCTAAGTATCACACACCAGTTCTTCAGTTCTTATGAATGAGCTCATTGCATTATTAATAATCCCTGTGCCGTTCGGGGTTGTCCCTACTGTGCTGGGAGTCTATGCCGGGAGAACAAAGTTATTTTGTGTTGTGCCCACTCACCATATGAAAATCCTGTGCCCAGTATCTGCCAACCTTCCCTAAATATTCCATATGAGCTATGCTTTCAGCCTGGTGCCAAGCAGTGGTACTAGAGAAGGGCGTATCATTCCGGCCCTGTTTATACCTCGCTACCCCTCTGCCACCCTGTACTTACGGGCACACCCTCCATAGTGTCATGAGACCCCCTTGTGCCAAACAAAAGATTATTTTGCAGCTGTTTTTGTTCTCTCGCAGCAACTAATTGTAAGTAAAGTCTCTGCTGCTGTTGCGGAACTAAGGATGCCGGGAGTTGCAGTCACTGGCTGGCATTCCCTTATATGGTCTTATCCTCAGATCCCTGGAAAAACAAGACTTTGCTCTCTGAAGCCAAGAGGCGGGAGGCTTTGCCAGCATTGCGGGCTGCGGCGGGCTGGCTGCTCATTTTCCAGCAGATAATTGGATTTCCTTGTCGCTTCCTTCAATTAATCAGCCCCCCCCTTGCAATTAGGTAACATGGTGTGTGGGGCCCAAGGCATGCTGGGAAAGCAAAGCCAGTTATTATGTGATGTGGCTGCGATGGGCTCGGCTGCCCCACTGAATCAATTACCCCCCCAGTGAAAGTGCCACTTTGCTGAGCACCTGTAAGGCTCCGCCCCTTTCCTTTGCCTGTAAGTAACCTGCCCCCCACAGCCATGTGATTAAGGTCCCACCCAGACATTCCTAATAAATCCCTGCAATTCCGGAGCCCTGACACAATCCCTTGCTGTGTCCTGTGTCTCACCATTATTGCCCCCACCTCCCCTGCCAGACTGCCATTCCCTGCTTCTACCACTTTATAGTGACCGGCATTTAAAGGAGAAGGAAAGGCTAAAACTAAGTCAGCTTTATCAGAAAGGTCTATTTAATACTCCAGCACCACATTTCTTTCCTTCTATTGTGTACTCATGGGCTTCTGTATCAGACTAACTGTTTTCAGCTTAAACCTCCAGGGCTAGGGCTTGAGCATGCTCAGTTTGCTCCTCTCCCTGCTGTAATCTGAGCCCAGAGCTATGAGTGAGCAGGGAGAGACTAAGGCAGGAAGTGATGTCACACCAAGCTAATATGGCAGCTGCTATACTAAACAAACAGAGAGAGGTTCTACAGCTGTTTACTCAGGTATAGTAAAGTATTCTGCAGAATAAATGTAGCGTTATAGTCGCACTATTGTGGCTCATCTATTGGCATTAAACTGCCTCTGTAGCTTTCCTTCTCCTTTAATACAGTAAATAGGCACCCCCTCGTTACTTGGCCTTTGGGGTGGCCACCCATATTAACTGCACTAACCCCCTACCACACACACACACACCCAAGGAGGCCCACCCTACAGTATGGAATCATCCATTTACCAATAGGACAACGTTGGGGGTATTGGGGTGCTAAATCAAAGAGAAAAAGTAGAGCCAGGCACTCGTAGGTCAACTGCAATTATTTTATTTGCACAACACGTTTCTGGCAAAGCCCTTTTTCATATACAAGAGTATTGGGGTGCTAGTGGTGGTGCTGTCTCACCCCTGAACCCTATTTACATTATAGGCTTGTCAGTTACCCTTTTCCTCGTTTGTATTCACAATTTAAAGTGAGGTAATAGGCCGGCCCCACTTTTCCCCTAAAGCACCCGTCATTTCTGATTGAATTTTGGGTCATTCTCTCTTGTATTTAATTTGGTGCTGGGGGGTACGGGACAGCCCCAGCCCTCTCTTGCTACTTTTGGGGAGTATTACCCAAGCTGTGACTGTTACTGCGTGTGAGTATCATTAAATACTATTAAAGCCCATGCCCTGGTTGTGAGTGGCATTGCCCTAGGTGCCCACTGCCTTTTACCCAGACACAAGATTCACCCCATGAAGTACAAGGGATCCTTCCAGTGTCCCCCCAAACAACTGCTTTGTACAAAGGGCTGACATGGTGCCAGGAGGGACTTTATCTCTGGCTTCTGACTCTCGTGCCTACTGCAGCAATTGGCACAGCCTCCCCATTGAACGTCATGCCCTGCGTGGGTGCCGCTGCATTCTCCTGCAAAGGTCAGTCATTAGGAAGGGAACACACAACAAATGTGCTGCTTTGGGGTTTGCAGCTGAAATCCTTCCCTTCATGTGCCCACACAATGCCCAATAGCGGTGCCCATTTAATAGAAATCAGATGCCAGGCAGTTTATTAACGGTGCAGCTACTGACATCTACTGCTTACAATTTACATCTTTTATTTCTTTCCCTTTAAAGACGTTTCTGGATAGCGTTTGTTACAAACAGTGTACGTGTTACACAGAAAGAAATTCAGGGTTGGTTGCTAAGTAAGAGACACATGGAAACCTTATTTACTAGCAACAAGAACCAACAGCGTACAAAGTATTCACACATCCCACTGAATGTGTATGTAGAGAATGACTGTACCGGGGAATCCCAATGTCACATTTCATATAAAAGTCATTTATGTATTTAAATGTTACTTCCCCTTTAAGGTACAGACTCCCCATTGTCTCCCATTTGCTGTTACATTGCAGAGCTGATCTATTTCCTATTAAACCAGTATAGCCATGGGGGAGGGGGAGGAAAGTTCCTTTCACTTTCATCTCCCTTAGGGCAGAGACACGTGGAGATTCGGGAAATTCATTCTTCGGGCGACTAACTACCCATGATACCCTAGAAGCGCTTCGTTTTCCGAAGTCGTCTCACAAGAAAACTTCTGGCGACTTCGGAAAACAAATCGCTCGGAGTGCCATCCCGTCGGCAATTTAGATTGTAGCCAGTTGGGAAGTCATTGCGGGGAGATTAGTCGCCCGAAGACGATTTGTAGCCGGGATTCTCTATGTGAGTCTCTGCCCTTGTACAGTTGCACTTTGTGCCAAACATGTGACTTTGCATCAGATAAAGAAGCTGCTGAATCAAGTTCCAAAATCCCCCCTGCGCTTGGGCCCCCTGGGAGCTGATTAAGGGGTTCTGGGAAGGTTAAAGGATCACGGGTGCAATCTGACAAGAAGTAATAGGCAATACACTGCAAGTGACTGTTTACTTCCCCTTTACTTGTAATGGATAAGTAAACTCTATAACAGGGTTTTTATTAAGACAAAAACAAACTGCGATTTTTAATGTGTTTTGGGTAAAGTGATGCTCAGTCGTTTCCCCCTTTAATATATGGCACATTGATATTGTGGAAGATCCCTTTCCTTGTGGGCTGCTAAGCATTGTGGGAGATGTAGTTTACCCGAGCCAGAGCTGTGCCATAGATATGTGGGGCTGGTGTCGATGGCTGCCATGTGATGTATCATGAGAACAAAGAACATCTTGGAAAAATTAGACACGCAGTTGTGTTCTTCTGAGATCCCATAAGACCATTGTTTGGGCCCTGGGGCTCAGTAAATTTGGGACATGATACAATTTTCCACCTTTTTTTCATTTAATTTTAATTTAAATTCCTCTTTCTTGGGTCTAAACAGTGAGTCATAGGGGGAACAATAACCCGGTTATTCCCTAGTTGCCTCTGTCTACAGACTCAACCGTTGATACAATAGAACCAGCCTTTATTTCTGGGCCTATATTTCCCTATGCAAAGAGTGGTGCCCGGGCACAGGGGGCGGAGCTTGATCTGCTGCAGCTGCTCTGGCTGTTTAATGAGTGGCAGCCCCCATAGCCGTTCCCTAGTAAAGATCGTGCCGATGATACAGTGCCAGTCCCTGGAATCATTATGGGCCACTCTGACCCTGTTCTTATTTCCTTGATCAGGGCTTTACTTTCAATTCCCCTCTGCTCTCCTCCTTATCTGTAAGCCTGGCACTAGTCCATGCAGACCTGGAACCTGTTGTAGCACATAAAGACTCTCCCCAGAGGGCAATGCTTGAATTAAAGGCCCCTGGATAAGGAGCAAGTGTTGTAACTCATCCTGTTCTTATCCCGGCGCACAACAGACTTCCTTCCTACTGGCACTGCCAAGTGAGTCACATCCCTGCCCGGGCTCTAAGGAAGCTGAGAGGATACTGGGCAGGGTGGGAAGGGTTAAAGCCGTCGATTCTCTCTCTACGGACGAAGGTTATTGCAGGTGACACCGATTCAAACAGAATCTTTGGGCTTATTGCACCTGAGAAGGGACATGTTTAGAGGGGCCATATTGGATCCCGTTGAAGTGACTGTACAATAAGTCGGTTATTTTGCGCTTCATGTGATACAGAAGGTTATAGAGCAGCGCTGACCTCTCATAGCAGAGCAACTAGTTACTAGTAACTTCCCTTATCAGACAAACCATGTGTGCGTGTGTGGTTACCCCTCCATCCCACGGAAACAGAAAATATCCCATGAGCTTCCACATAAAAACTCCTTTTGTGCAGAGCAGACAGTAACCCTTCCAACACTTTCCTCTTGTCTCTATATATTAGGTACCTATCTAGTGTTACCAATCCCTATTTCTGTAGGGAAATGAGAGAGAGCAGACAGTAACCCTTCCAACACTTTCCTCTTGTCTCTATATATTAGGTACCTATCTAGTGTTACCAATCCCTATTTCTGTAGGGAAATGAGAGAGAGCAGACAGTAACCCTTCCAACACTTTCCTCTTGTCTCTATATATTAGGTACCTATCTAGTGTTACCAATCCCTATTTCTGTAGGGAAATGAGAGAGAGCAGACAGTAACCCTTCCAACACTTTCCTCTTGTCTCTATATATTAGGTACCTATCTAGTGTTACCAATCCCTATTTCTGTACATTTTCGCAGGAACATACTTCAATAAATTGGCTCAGGGAACCTCTTAACTTGAGATATTTAATCAGGGACAGGATCTTAACACAGACAGTGTTGACAATAGGGGTGGCATGAAATGTTTGTCAATGCAGCCACGAGGGCACTTATGTCTACTGACTATTTATTAGCCTTGTTGGGGTAGAATAGATGCCAAATTAAATTTCCTGTTTATCAGTAACAGCACAGTGTGATATATGTACTCTTAATCTAATTATAGTGTTACATTTGTATTGCAATGGGAGGTGCCATATTGATTCCCTTAGACAGTACAGTATGAGGGTAAAGCTTTAAATGTTGGGAAGTATGGATAAGGCCTGTGCTGTACAAGGCTTGGGATTGGATACAAGGTACTACAATGAATATACTCAGTAGTATTGCCGCACACCCATAGCTACAGCAGCACATCTGAGGTTACACGTGTATTTCTGGGAGATACTAAATCCAGTCCCTGACGTGGCAGAGGGAGAGAAAGAAAATATCAGGCAGCAGAGCCCAAACCCATTCAGCTCCATCACCAGAGCAACCCACATATAAACTGTAACAAACTGCTCTGCTTGTGGTTTTTCCATTCCTGTCACAGACACTTGGGCTGCAGTGAGGATGAGTCACGAGATGAAGGCTCTGAATGGAGCGGGACACCTCCCAAGTCTGTGTGACAAACTTCCCATGCCTACTCTTGCCTCCCTGCTCTACGCAACACCATGTGTCTGTAGGGAGACCTCTACTTATCCATGACTTTTGGACTTGCAACATCCCATGTAGAATGGGGGAGAGTAAGGCTAAACAGTTGGGGAAGAAAAGGAAAGGAGAGGGGATGAGAGTCAGAAGGAGATAAGGGAAAGGGGGTTCAGGAGTAGAGAGACAAATGGGGGAGAGGAGAAATATAGAAGGGGAGAGAAGAGGGAGGATGGGGGAGAATAAGGCCAAACAGTTGGGGGAGAAAAGGAAAGGAGAGGGGATGAGAGACAGAAGGAGAGAAGGGAAAGGGCTTCAGAGAGTCACGGGAGGAGGGGGTCCCACTGTATAGAGCACTGGTAAGGCCCCATCTAGAATATGCCGTACAGTTTTGGTCTCCATCACTCAAACAGGACATTATTGTATTAGAGAGGGGACAGAGAAGGGCAACTAAGCTGGTAAAGGGAAAATCTTAGCTATGAGGAAAGACTGGCCAAATTGGGGATGTTCACACTGGAGAAGAGGTGCTTAAGGGTTGATATGATAACTATGTATAAATATATAAGGGGATCATATAATAATCTCTCTAATGATTTATTTACCAGTAGGTCTTTCCAGCTGACACAAGGTCACCCATTCCGATTAGAAGAAAAGAGGTTCCGCCTAAATATTGGGAAGGGGTTTGTTACAGTGAGAGCTGTGAAGATGTGGAATTGTCTCCCTGAATCAGTGGTACAGGCTGATACATTAGATAGGTACAAGGAAGGGTCGGATGCTTTATTCACCAGTAGCTCCTCCCAGCAGACAGGAGGGCGCCAATGAGATTAAAGGAGGGAAAGGGGTGTTACAGGGAGAGCTGGGAAGTGAATCAGGGGTACAGGCTGATACATTAGATAGGTACAATGAAGGGTCGGATGCTTTATTCACCAGTAGCTCCTCCCAGCAGTCAGGAGGGAGCCAATGAGATTAGAGGAGGGAAAGGGGTGTTACAGGGAGAGCTGGGAAGTGAATCAGTGGTACAGGCTGATACATTAGATAGGTACAAGGAAGGGTCGGATGCTTTATTCACCAGTAGCTCCTCCCAGCAGACAGGAGGGAGCCAATGAGATTAGAGGAGGGAAAGGGGTGTTACAGGGAGAGATGGGAAGTGAATCAGTGGTACAGGCTGATACATTAGATAGGTATAAGAAGGGGTTGGATGGTGTTTAGCAAGTGAGGGAATACAGGGATATGGGAGATAGCTCATAGTACAAGTTGATCCAGGGACTGGTCCCATTGCATCTTGGAGTCAGGAAGGAATTTTTCCCCCTCTGAGGCAAATTGGAGAGACTTCAGATGGGTTTTTTGCCTTCCTCTGGATCAACTGGCAGATAGGTAGTTAAAAAAAAAAAAAAGGTTGAACTCGATGGACATGTGTCTTTTTTCAACCTTACTTACTATGTTACTGTATGTATAATGCTGCTGGGCATTGCACTTTTATTAACATAAATATTATGTGTGTTTTATAAACAGAGGGCAGCAGTTTGGTGCATCATGGGGCAGATCTTGTTAAACTACAACTCCCTTTAGCTGTCAGGGTTTACTGGGAGTTGCAGAGCGTCCCTGCTTGTACCTTCTGTTAATTCCTTGGCAATAAGGACATGAGTGGGAAGAGTCCTGGAGAAGTGTCATTCCTGCAGCCAGGGGGCAGCGTTGCCTCCATAAGAGCCGCTCCAGCAGAATGTTTGGAAACTTGGATATTTGCCTGGAAGCGCATTACTGGCTCTATAAATACCAGGGGCCCCTCCCCTCTTTTATTAGACATCCGTTTGCCTAGAGGAAAGG
This sequence comes from Xenopus petersii, assembly GCA_038501925.1. Lineage (NCBI taxonomy): Eukaryota > Metazoa > Chordata > Amphibia > Anura > Pipidae > Xenopus > Xenopus petersii. Next base: position 2,072,318 of record CM076687.1, read on the forward strand.
TGAAACAATCCGTCTGTTAAACTGACACATTGACTTGTGCCGGGGGGGGGGGAAAACCAAAAAAGCCCAAAAACACTTTCCAACTGCTTACAACTAATGAGGGAAATCTGTATATATACACACGGAGTAGTGATCTCTGGGGATGCCCACAACATTGCTCAAAGGGTTAATGCCCCAGCCCTGATCATAAAGACAAAGAACAGGAAGTAGGAAGTGCAAAGAGCAAAGAGAAGGCAGGATCCTCATCATTGGACCTTCTTGCATTATGTGAGCCCCTGGCCCTGGAGAGCTGAGGAAAGATCTTTGATAGAACTGTTACTTTAAGATTCCATTGCTGATGTTTCTGGACTACAGTTCCCAGAATCCTTTTAATGATATATTCAGGAGTAGGCTGGAAATGACCAACTACCCCATAGAAACCAGTAGGACAAATCCAGACAAATGCAACTCCAGTTTCAGCCTTCTTTCTTTTCACTCTAGGGCCTCAATATCCTCTGCCGTTGTTGCCTGGGCTGGTTTGGTTGTCTTCATGATGTTCTACTGCTCCGTCTTGCCCTACTTTCTCCATCTTATTGTGTCTCCATCTTCTCCCACTGTCTCCATCTTGTCTTACTGCCTTCATCTTGTCCTGCTGTCTCCGTGTCCTACTTTTTCCATGTTGCCCTACTGTCTCCATCTTGTCCTACTGTCTCCATCTTGTCCTATTCTTTCCATCTTGCCCTACTGTCTCCATCTTGTCCTACTGTCCCCTTCTTTCCCTACAGTCTCTATCTTGCCCAACTTTCTCTATCTTGTCCTACTATCTCCATCTTGTTCTACTATTTCTATCTTGTCCTACTGTCTCCATCTTGTCCTACTGTCTCCATCTTGTCCTACTGTCTCCATCTTATAGACTCTTATTGAGGAACTCCTAATCCTCTCTTTCTGCAGGCTCGGAGAGAGCAACTACCTTGGCACTGGCCAACCGTATTACTGGGGAAGGCGCAGGATCTATGAGAGAGTGCAGTATAGACTTTGTACAAAATAGAGATTCTGGATTTTGGCCAAACTGAGGGAACAGCACACTCACTCACTCCTACATATTGGAGCACAAGTTTTCATTTACACTTCTCTTCATTAACGATATACTCCCACATGCAAATACCTGCCTCTTCGCTCCTCCTCTGCCCCAACCTGAATTGTAACCCATAAAATTATTTATAGTGAACCTGGCACTCCTCACTGGTTACACTTAATTGTTTTCTCTATGTATAGTTCCCAGAACATTAAATATTGTTCCCTATTGTCTCTATCTTGCCCTAATTCTCCTAAATCAGTGCTATTGTCTTGTTTTTCCTTGTTCTCTACACATCAGCGTGTCCTACTATTGTCATCTACTCCTGTTTTCTCTACCTAGTCCTACTCTAATCAACTAGTCCTGCAGTCTCATCCTAGTCCTACTGCTGTCATCTAATTCTGCTATCTTCACCTAGTCTTACTATTGTCCTGTTGTCCACACCATGTCCTATTGTCTCCTCCTAATATTGTCATCTAGACCTGCTGTCCCCACCGTGTCCTTCTACCTTAGCCTTGCCCTACTGTCTCTACCTAGTCCTACTACTGTGATCTAGTCCTGCTATCTCCACCTTTTCCTAATATTGTCATTGAGTTCTGGGGTCTTCACCTTGTCTTCATCCTCTAGTCCTTCAGTCTCCACATTCACTTTGAAGTGCAACACCCAGGGCATCAGTTTAGACAGCTGAAGGCAGACCAGTAGAAATCTCTTTATGGGTCTCACCAGCACAATAGAGATATAACAATAACCAACAGCTGAAAGTTGCACGGCAACTGTGACTCCGGCTCTGCACGGCAACTGTGACTCCGGCTCTGCCCGGCAACTGTGACTCCGGCTCTGCACGGCAACTGTGACTCCGGCTCTGCACGGCAGCTGGGATTCTTGTAAACAAAATGACTTTTGTAAGAAACTTTCCTAAGACGTGAAGGCTTCTTGCCACATTCTCAGCTGTCCTGGTGACAAAATAGGGACTTGTTCCTGCAGGACAATTACATCCCCAGAATAGGGGGGATAGTTTATATTAATTCTAAACCAACTGTATTCAGCTCAGGCTGGAAATGGAAAATATCTTCCCTTATGTTGCAGGGATCAATTTCCTTCTCCGGCCAAAATCTGAATTCACTTTGTGAGACCCTGAGAACAGAAGCACTGGTAGGAGTGAGTGGACAAGAATCGTCAATTTCAGTCCTGACACTTTGCAGAGATCCCTGCAAATATATGATACAGTATGTTAGCCCAAATAACACAGGATGGCAATTCCCTAAACACCCTATTCCCCACCTCGCAGATAATTATGGGTGTCCATCAATCCTCCAGAAAAATTAGGGGAGTAGTCTGAACAAGTATATGGAGAAACCACAAAAGAAATGAAGACCTGGGCCCCACAGAAAAATCTTTTAAGGGCCCCTCTGCACCCCTCAAACTTTTGGGAATTCAATCTATTTCCTGCACTCAGTAGTTCCTTCAATAGGATCAGTTGGCTTGGTCACACGTTCCATTACCCAGAATCCTTTGCCTCAGTCATATCTGACTCCATGTTTGAAGGCCACATTCTTATCTTGTTTTGTTTGTCTTTACAATATAGGAATGCCAAGAAAGAGAGCGATCTATTGACAGCTCAGGCCCGGCTGAAGGATTTGGAGGCCCTGTTGAACTCCAAAGATGCCGCCCTCACCACAGCGCTGGGAGAGAAGAGGAATCTGGAGAATGAGATCAGGGAACTTAAGGCTCAGGTTGCAAAGGTGAGAGTCCAAGCAGTGGGGAAGCAACTGGGAAGAGCTCATAAATGTTATTGACCAAGGCCTTAACATGCCCCATAACCAAGCCATCACTGATCCTCTCCAAACTCTACTTCTTACATTTATATCCTGACAATTTCTGTATCTGCAAATAAGTATAATCCTATGGTAGAGCCTCAGCGTATAAAACTGCAGAGGTTGATGTAAGTTCTAGTTGTAGCCCGTCAACTGGAGGTCCAAGGTTGATATCCTGGAAGTTGGGTAATGCTTCAGTTGTTGACTGGTGTTTATCATGGTGTAGTTGTTGGCTGTTTTTGATTCCCTGCAGCCATGGGGTTAAGCCGTTCCTCCTTGGATGATAATATCTGACACTGATCCAATGGCTTGGAGTTCTCTGAGGTGAATTTATTGCCTGACAGACAGGAGCTCGTCTGAGCCGGTAGCACAAGCTGTGTCATGTTTTGTTGTCTCACCATTTCCATCTGTGTTTAGTGTGGGGGTAGTGGGTGGCAGGGGGAGTATTAGGCAGATCTAAATGGCCACCCATCTGCCATCCAATTCTGCCACTTACTGTTCTAAAGGGGGTAATTAGGCAATTAAGGGAACGGCAGTGTGAAAACCAAGTCTGTTTGCAGACATTTCAAAACATTTCCTTGCTTCTGCATTTTCTCTGCAAATTTCCTTTCTAAGCAGGAGGTAAGTGTGGATGATTTGAAGTGAATGCCACCTGGGATACTCTTGGAATACTATGATAGGGTGACAGTAAAGCATCTAGGTTAACGTATGAAGGTCACCTAGTCTAGGTTCAGCTAACTGTTGCAGCATAAAAGGCTGAGGCTAAGGGATCTAACTGGGTTGAAGACTGATGTAACTCTTAAGACACCTGAAGAATCCAACTAGACATCCAGCTCACCTAGTGAGACCTAGTGGCTCAAAAGACCAAGACTGGGAGGGTGTTAGATATCCAAGTATACAGTTGTGTGTGCTTCAACCACCTCATATAAGTTCCTTTCGGTCAGAGTGCAAGGCAGCGTACAGGCCCTTGCCCTGGGCCAAATATACAGCAAAAGAGAAAAACTGCAGCACCTCTTGTTTGCAAACAATTTGCAGGTGCTACAGTTTTTCTCTTTTGCTGGGGGGGTCTTAGATAGCTGAAGAGTTAAAGCCAAGAAAACAGTTTAGGGAGCCATATTCAAGCCCATAGCTGACATTGAGACAATAATAAGAATACTTAGACAAGGGTCAGGACCTTGTGGATTAGAAGGCCAAGACTGGGATGTCTTAGTTGGTTTAAGACTGAATAAAGGCCATACAACCTTTTGTCTGTTAAAGTCATACGACAGACTGTTGGAAGTGCCAACTTTGAGCCCTATTGGTTCAACTCACTGCTGAGTCTTAGTTTTACTGAGTTAAGACCATAAAAGACTGAGTTAAGACCGTAAAACATTTACTTGGTTCAAGATGAGTTATGATGATAAAACCCTTGGTTGATTACATTCACTTAAAGCCATAGGAGGCACCTTCAAGCCCTAGGGGTTTTGGTTGATAGCAGTTACATAAACCACTAGGTTTCAAAGTTAAGACCTACTGGGAGGGGTTCAGTTAGATGAACACAGCATTAAGGCCAAGACAAAAGACTTCTGGGTGAGCCAACATTGAGCCCAATAGTAGTTGACACTGTTAATTTCATTGACAACAATTGAGACATATGATGGTGGCCTGAATTTTCCAACTCTTTCTCTCCCCGCAGTTGGAGGCCAGCCTCGCTGATACAAAGAAACAACTGCAAGACGAGATGCTCCGTCGCGTGGACACTGAGAACCGTAACCAGACGCTGAAGGAGGAGCTTGAGTTTCAAAAGAACATTTACAGCGAGGTGCGTTCACACAAACTTCTCTTATCTGTACAACCTCTCTTGAACCTGCCATTTTGAATGCAAAAGAGCTAGTGATCCCAGCAACCACCACGCAGATTAGAGGTAACATTTTTGTAGTTGTACAAAGTCTTTGTACACCATTGCATCAGGCTAAAATTCATTCCCATTTGATATTGCTATTAACCGTAGCCATTATTTAGATATAATTTACTATTAATTATCTGCCATATTGTGGTTCAGATTCTGCACAATTGTTATCCGTGCCGCCCCACTTTTCTATATCGCTTCCTCTTCTCTTTCTATTTGTGGTTTGGACCGACAGTCGGTGCTCTGAAGTATCCGGCGGTGTAACCGGTACAGACATGTGACTGCGGTTTCTCATAAATATTTGGGAACAATGAACGTTTCTTCCCAAGCCCCAAATCAAAACAGAGAGCGGCACAGAAGGAATTTGTTGTCGTGTAGAAGTCGTGTCTGTGGTTGAACCCGTCTTTCTTCTCTTACAGGAGATGCGGGAGACTAAACGCCGGCATGACACCCGGGTGGTGGAGGTGGACAATGGGCGCCAGAGGGAGTTTGAGTCGAAGTTGGCAGAAGCCCTTCAGGATTTGCGTGCCCAGCATGAGGGTCAGATAGGCCTGTACAAGGAAGAACTGGGGAAGACCTACAATGCCAAGGTAAGGAGACAGAACTGCGGTGCTGGTATATACTTGTTACATACCCTAGTTATATAGTTAAATCGTGTTGAAGACAAAGTCCATCAGGTCCAACCCCTCCAAATGAAAACCCAGCCCCATACACACACCCCTCCCTACTGTCACATAAATTCTATATACCCATATCTATACTAACTATAGAGTTTAGTATCACAATAGCCTTTGTATTATGTCTGTCCAAGAAATCATCCAAGTCCCTCTTATAGTCATTAACTGAATCATCACCCGGCAGTGCATTCCCCAACCTCACTGTCCTCACTGTGATGAACCCCCTACTCTGTTCCTTTAAATGAAACTTCTTTTCCTCTAGTCTGAAGGGGAGGCCTCTGGTACGTGATTCTCTTTATGGGTAAAAAGGTCCCCTGCTATTTGTCTATAATGTCCTCTAATGTACTTGTAAAGTCTAATCATGTCCCCTCACAAGCGCCTTTTTTCCCCCAGAGAAAACAACCCCAACCTTGTCAGTCTCCCCTCATAATTTAACTCTTCCCTCCCTCTAACCAGTTTAGTTGCACTTAGTCTCTGTACTCTCTCCAGCTCATTTATATCCCTCTTAAGGACTGGAGTCCAAAACTGCCCCCATACTCCAGATGAGGCCTCACCAGGGACCTATAAAGAGACACAATTATGTTTTTATACAAGAACTTTATTTGCTTTAGTAGCCACAGAATGACACTGCCCAGAATTAGACAACTTGTTATCTACAAAGACCCCAAGATCCTTCTCATTTAAGGAAACTCCCAACACACTGCCATTTAGTGTAGAACTTGCATTTATATTATTTTTGCCAAAGTGCATAACCTGCATTTATCAACATTGAAGCTCATTTTCCAGTTTTCTGCCCAGTTTTCCAGTTTAGACAAATCACTGTGCAAAGTGGCAGCATCCTGCATGGAACCTATAGTTCTGCACAATTTAGTATCATCTGCAAAAATAGAAACAGTACTTTCAATGGCCACCTCCAGGTCATTAATAAACAAGTTGAAAAGCAAGGGACCTAGTACAGAGCCCTGCGGTACTCCACTAACAACACTGGTCCAATTAGAAAATGTTCCATTTACCACCACTCTTTGTAGTCTATCTTTTAGCCAGTTCTCTATCCAGGTACAAATACTATGTTCCAGGCCAACATTCCTTCATTTAACCAGTAACCTTCTGTGTGACACTGTATCAAATGCTTTAGCAAAGTCTAAGTAAATCACATCCACTGCCATCCCAGAATCAAGGTTTCTGCTCATCCTGAGCTAATACAGCATCTCAATGTGCAGATGTGCTTCTCTGTGTGTATCAGTCAGTGCTGTGTATCCATAGATCTGTGCAACTGATACAATGTCTGTACCCCCCTCCCCCCACAGCTGGAGAATGCCAAGCAGTCCGCCGAGAGGAACAGCAGCCTGGTGGGAGAAGCCCAGGAGGAGATTCAGCAGAGCAGGATCCGCATCGACAGTCTCTCGACCCAACTCAGCCAACTGCAGAAACAGGTATGGGATCACCAGCTACCTACCTACAGTATATGGGCACTCCCTCTCTGGGTATTTGGATCCAGCATGGGAGCTGCCATATTGTTTTCCTTTACTCTAATCAAGGAACAGCACCCCCTGGCAAGCACTGTGTTAATATCTACTATGGGGATTCAGGGACCAGGGGTGACTCTTTGGCTGCTCCTTTTCAGCTGGCGGCCAGAGAGGCCAAACTACGGGACCTGGAGGACGCCTACGCGCGTGAACGTGACTCCAGCCGCCGGCTCCTGGCCGACAAGGACCGGGAGATGGCAGAAATGAGGGCCCGCATGCAGCAACAGCTGGACGAGTACCAGGAGCTGCTGGACATCAAACTGGCGCTGGACATGGAGATCAACGCCTACCGCAAGTTACTGGAGGGAGAGGAGGAGAGGTAGGCGGAGCTTTCCAGTGGGCGGGGTTTGACATTCATCACTTATAATAAAAGGCACTAAGTTTGCCCAGGGGCAGTAACCCATAGCAACCAATCAGCAGGAAGCATTTGCTGGTCACCTGTTATTTACCAGGGGCCAAAACATTTGGAGGGCCATTATGAATAACATTGTGTATCGTTGAATAGTAGAGCAGTACTGAGTAACTCTCTGCCCCCCCAGGCTGAGTCTCTCCCCCAGTCCCCCCCCACAGAAGAGGTCGGGCCGGACCAGCGCCTCTCATTCTGGGACCCACGTTTCTTCCTCTGCCTCCAAGAGACGTCGCCTGGAAGAAGGGGAATCGCACAGCACCAGTTACACCCAACACGCCCGCACCACCGGGAAGGTGTCAGTGGAAGAGGTGGATCCCGAGGGGAAATACGTCCGACTGAGGAACAAGACTAGTGAGGTAGGTACACCAGTCCCTATATATTATTATTGTCCGTATTATACACATGGGCGGGAGCTGCCATATTGCCCTATGACTTATTAATACCAGAGCTCCATAGACTTTGTGCTTGACCGTGTGCCCCCTGTTGTGTTACAGGACCAATCGCTGGGGAACTGGCAGATCAAGCGACAGATTGGTGACGAGACCCCCATTGTGTACAGGTTCCCTCCCAGACTTACACTAAAGGCCGGACAAACCGTAACGGTGAGCGCCAGGGTCAGGGGATGAGGTCTGAGCTCTCACAAAGGGATCCGATATCCGAAAACCCGTGAAGCTGTGAATAATTCCATTAGCTTGTACTTGATCCCAACTAAGATATAATTAACAGGGCCGGATTTACATAGAGGGCGCCCCTAGGCCCACTGCTGTTCGCCGCCCCTGTCCCCTCCCCTTTATTCATGCAAATTTTCATCATCAATGTGGAAATTTAAAAAATGTTTGTATCTCCAGCGCATCCCCAGTGTTTTTAAACCAATGCGGGTGTAGTTGGGCAGCATGCCGCCCCCCTAAAATCCTGCCGCCCTAGGCTCGGGCCTAGGTGGCCTTTCCACAAATCCAGGCCTGATAATTAATCCTTATTGGAAGCAAAACCAGCCTGTTGGGTTTATTTCATGTTTATATCATTTTCTAGTAGACTTAAGGAATGAAGATCCAAATTGCAGAAAGATCCATTAACCAAAAACCCCATGCATTCTGGATAACATTGTCCCATTCCTGTATTATATAAATCCATATAGAGAATGGTGTGGGACCTTACCCAGGTACAGAGCTCTGATTCTCTGTACTTCCTGCTCCTGGGCTGTTCTCTTTCCCATGGTCAGACAGGAACCTCCCCCTGGGTAAGTGAATCCAATCTCCCCCAGTACTTACCCAGGTACAGAGCTCTGATTCTCTGTACTTCCTGCTCCTGGGCTGTTCTCTTTCCCATGGTCAGACAGGAACCTCCCCCTGGGTAAGTGAATCCAATCTCCCCCAGTACTTACCCAGGTACAGAGCTCTGATTCTCTGTACTTCCTGCTCCTGGGCTGTTCTCTTTCCCATGGTCAGACAGGAACCTCCCCCCTGGGTAAGTGAATCCAATCTCCCCCAGTACTTACCCAGGTACAGAGCTCTGATTCTCTGTACTTCCTGCTCCTGGGCTGTTCTCTTTCCCATGGTCAGACAGGAACCTCCCCCTGGGTAAGTGAATCCAATCTCCCCCAGTACTTACCCAGGTACAGAGCTCTGATTCTCTGTACTTCCTGCTCCTGGGCTGTTCTCTTTCCCATGGTCAGACAGGAACCTCCCCCCTGGGTAAGTGAATCCAATCTCCCCCAGTACTTACCCAGGTACAGAGCTCTGATTCTCTGTACTTCCTGCTCCTGGGCTGCTCTCTTTCCCATGGTCAGACAGGAACCTCCCCCTGGGTAAGTGAATCCAATCTCCCCCAGTACTTACCCAGGTACAGAGCTCTGATTCTCTGTACTTCCTGCTCCTGGGCTGTTCTCTTTCCCATGGTCAGACAGGAACCTCCCCCTGGGTAAGTGAATCCAATCTCCCCCAGTACTTACCCAGGTACAGAGCTCTGATTCTCTGTACTTCCTGCTCCTGGGCTGTTCTCTTTCCCATGGTCAGACAGGAACCTCCCCCTGGGTAAGTGAATCCAATCTCCCCCAGTACTTACCCAGGTACAGAGCTCTGATTCTCTGTACTTCCTGCTCCTGGGCTGCTCTCTTTCCCATGGTCAGACAGGAACCTCCCCCTGGGTAAGTGAATCCAATCTCCCCCAGTACTTACCCAGGTACAGAGCTCTGATTCTCTGTACTTCCTGCTCCTGGGCTGTTCTCTTTCCCATGGTCAGACAGGAACCTCCCCCTGGGTAAGTGAATCCAATCTCCCCCAGTACTTACCCAGGTACAGAGCTCTGATTCTCTGTACTTCCTGCTCCTGGGCTGCTCTCTTTCCCATGGTCAGACAGGAACCTCCCCCTGGGTAAGTGAATCCAATCTCCCCCAGTACTTACCCAGGTACAGAGCTCTGATTCTCTGTACTTCCTGCTCCTGGGCTGTTCTCTTTCCCATGGTCAGACAGGAACCTCCCCCTGGGTAAGTGAATCCAATCTCCCCCAGTACTTACCCAGGTACAGAGCTCTGATTCTCTGTACTTCCTGCTCCTGGGCTGTTCTCTTTCCCATGGTCAGACAGGAACCTCCCCCTGGGTAAGTGAATCCAATCTCCCCCAGTACTTACCCAGGTACAGAGCTCTGATTCTCTGTACTTCCTGCTCCTGGGCTGTTCTCTTTCCCATGGTCAGACAGGAACCTCCCCCTGGGTAAGTGAATCCAATCTCCCCCAGTACTTACCCAGGTACAGAGCTCTGATTCTCTGTACTTCCTGCTCCTGGGCTGTTCTCTTTCCTATGGTCAGACAGGAACCTCCCCCTGGGTAAGTGAATCCAATCTCCCCCAGTACTTACCCAGGTACAGAGCTCTGATTCTCTGTACTTCCTGCTCCTGGGCTGTTCTCTTTCCCATGGTCAGACAGGAACCTCCCCCTGGGTAAGTGAATCCAATCTCCCCCAGTACTTACCCAGGTACAGAGCTCTGATTCTCTGTACTTCCTGCTCCTGGGCTGTTCTCTTTCCCATGGTCAGACAGGAACCTCCCCCTGGGTAAGTGAATCCAATCTCCCCCAGTACTTACCCAGGTACAGAGCTCTGATTCTCTGTACTTCCTGCTCCTGGGCTGTTCTCTTTCCTATGGTCAGACAGGAACCTCCCCCTGGGTAAGTGAATCCAATCTCCCCCAGTACTTACCCAGGTACAGAGCTCTGATTCTCTGTACTTCCTGCTCCTGGGCTGTTCTCTTTCCCATGGTCAGACAGGAACTTCAGGACTTCCACCAGTGCAGTTATCCATAGCAACCAATCAAATCTTTGCTTCTGTTTTCCAACATGTGGCAGATTAGAGACGAGGGAAGGAATAAAACAGGGCAATGACTTTATGAGACAGATATAAATAGATATGTAAAAAGAGACTGGGAAACATAAGTTTTACACCCCATGTATTTCCCTAATGTATTTCTCTGATATTTCCTTTATTTTCACGAATTTTGTTCTGGTCCCTTGAAAAATGTAAAATGGGTTTTACTGTATATTTATTTATTCTTAATGGTGTTACTTGTCCTTTAAAACATACATCTTGGGCATCTGGATCCTGTAATTACCCTGTAACGATCCTGTCCCTCCCCCCCATTCCATAATCACAGAAACCTGTACTGGGGGGGCAGTCTGACTCAGTAGGAAACTGTCTGGTCTGTAATACCCCCCCCCATAACCAGCAGCTCCGCACTGTGTTCTGTTCCCTATAAATAAATGATCAAATCAGGGAGCTGCTCCAATTGGCTCCTTCCCACTCTCTGTCTGACTTCTGTGAGCTTAGCACTCCCCCTGCTGGCAGACACATGAACTTACTGTACAACTCCTGTATTATACGGGATCATGTACCCCCTACTGTAAATGATAAGGATATTAGAAGTCACTGAGGGGTTGTTCTGTGACCATATAAAGGCACAAGGCTGCAGGCTGAGTTATACAGGGAACTCTGAGTATCACTCATGTATTATAAGGGATAATGTACCCCCTACTGTAAATGATAAGGATATTAGAAGTCACTGAGGGGTTGTTCTGTGACCATATAAAGACACAAGGCTGCAGGCTGAGTTATACAGGGAACTCTGAGTATCACTCATGTATTATAAGGGATAATGTACCCCCTACTGTAAATGATAAGGATATTAGAAGTCACTGAGGGGTTGTTCTGTGACCATATAAAGACACAAGGCTGCAGGCTGAGTTATACAGGGAACTCTGAGTATCACTCATGTATTATAAGGGATAATGTACCCCCTACTGTAAATGATAAGGATATTATATTTCCTTTCAGATCTGGGCATCAGGAGCTGGAGCCACAAATAATCCCCCCACTGATTTGGTGTGGAAGGCTCAGAGCTCGTGGGGAACAGGCGACAGTATTCGCACAGCTCTGCTCACATCCAGCAATGAGGTAGGTACCAACTGACTTACAGACTGACTTTGGTTAGAGGAGGAGAAAACATCTCTCAGGAGATGAAGGAGCTGGTCCAGTACTGAGATGAAATAGTTGACTTCATTCCTTTCCTCCCTCCATAGGAAGTTGCTATGAGGAAGCTGGTGCGCACTGTGGTCATCAATGATGAAGATGGAGATGATGAAGATGATGATGACATGGCACATCACCACCACCACCATCATGTAAGTCCTGATCCATCTGAACACTGAAATACACAATGAGTTACTCAGACCCACACTTATAGGAATTCTTCTCTAGTGGGGTGTCAACATCCAAACTAGTTCTACATAATACAGCCTGTGGGTATAGTAGGGAGAGATGGTGTCTATAGTAACAGTGGGATAATAGTCTCTGGGAAGGGAGTGTGACTGTGGGATAGCAGGTATAGTAGGGAGAGATGGTGCCTATAGTAACAGTGGATAATAGTCTCTGGGAAGGGAGTGTGACTGTGGGATAGCAGGTATAGTAGGGAGAGATGGTGTCTATAGTAACAGTGGATAATAGTCTCTGGGAAGGGAGTGTGACTGTGGGATAGCAGGTATAGTAGGGAGAGATGTGTCTATAGTAACAGTGGATAATAGTCTCTGGGAAGGGAGTGTGACTGTGGGATAGCAGGTATAGTAGGGAGAGATGTGTCTATAGTAACAGTGGATAATAGTCTCTGGGAAGGGAGTGTGACTGTGGGATAGCAGGTATAGTAGGGAGAGATGTGTCTATAGTAACAGTGGGATAATAGTCTCTGGGAAGGGAGTGTGACTGTGGGATAGCAGGTATAGTAGGGAGAGATGGTGCCTATAGTAACAGTGGATAATAGTCTCTGGGAAGGGAGTGTGACTGTGGGATAGCAGGTATAGTAGGGAGAGATGTGTCTATAGTAACAGTGGATAATAGTCTCTGGGAAGGGAGTGTGACTGTGGGATAGCAGGTATAGTAGGGAGAGATGTGTCTATAGTAACAGTGGATAATAGTCTCTGGGAAGGGACTGTGACTGTGGGATAGCAGGTATAGTAGGGAGAGATGGTGCCTATAGTAACAGTGGATAATAGTCTCTGGGAAGGGAGTGTGACTGTGGGATAGCAGGTATAGTAGGGAGAGATGGTGTCTATAGTAACAGTGGATAATAGTCTCTGGGAAGGGACTGTGACTGTGGGATAGCAGGTATAGTAGGGAGAGATGGTGCCTATAGTAACAGTGGATAATAGTCTCTGGGAAGGGAGTGTGACTGTGGGATAGCAGGTATAGTAGGGAGAGATGGTGTCTATAGTAACAGTGGATAATAGTCTCTGGGAAGGGAGTGTGACTGTGGGATAGCAGGTATAGTAGGGAGAGATGGTGTCTATAGTAACAGTGGATAATAGTCTCTGGGAAGGGAGTGTGACTGTGGGATAGCAGGTATAGTAGGGAGAGATGGTGCCTATAGTAACAGTGGATAATAGTCTCTGGGAAGGGAGTGTGACTGTGGGATAGCAGGTATAGTAGGGAGAGATGGTGTCTATAGTAACAGTGGATAATAGTCTCTGGGAAGGGAGTGTGACTGTGGGATAGCAGGTATAGTAGGGAGAGATGGTGCCTATAGTAACAGTGGATAATAGTCTCTGGGAAGGGAGTGTGACTGTGGGATAGCAGGTATAGTAGGGAGAGATGGTGCCTATAGTAACAGTGGATAATAGTCTCTGGGAAGGGAGTGTGACTGTGGGATAGCAGGTATAGTAGGGAGAGATGGTGTCTATAGTAACAGTGGATAATAGTCTCTGGGAAGGGACTGTGACTGTGGGATAGCAGGTATAGTAGGGAGAGATGGTGCCTATAGTAACAGTGGATAATAGTCTCTGGGAAGGGAGTGTGACTGTGGGATAGCAGATATAGTAGGGAGAGATGGTGTCTATAGTAACAGTGGATAATAGTCTCTGGGAAGGGAGTGTGACTGTGGGATAGCAGGTATAGTAGGGAGAGATGTGCCTATAGTAACAGTGGATAATAGTCTCTGGGAAGGGAATGTGACTGTGGGATAGCAGGTATAGTAGGGAGAGATGGTGTCTATAGTAACAGTGGGATAATAGTCTCTGGGAAGGGAGTGTGACTGTGGGATAGCAGGTATAGTAGGGAGAGATGGTGTCTATAGTAACAGTGGATAATAGTCTCTGGGAAGGGAGTGTGACTGTGGGATAGCAGGTATAGTAGGGAGAGATGGTGTCTATAGTAACAGTGGGATAATAGTCTCTGGGAAGGGAGTGTGACTGTGGGATAGCAGGTATAGTAGGGAGAGATGGTGTCTATAGTAACAGTGGATAATAGTCTCTGGGAAGGGAGTGTGACTGTGGGATAGCAGGTATAGTAGGGAGAGATGGTGCCTATAGTAACAGTGGATAATAGTCTCTCGGAAGGGAGTGTGACTGTGGGATAGCAGGTATAGTAGGGAGAGATGGTGCCTATAGTAACAGTGGGATAATAGTCTCTGGGAAGGGAGTGTGACTGTGGATAGCAGGTATAGTAGGGAGAGATGGTGTCTATAGTAACAGTGGATAATAGTCTCTGGGAAGGGAGTGTGACTGTGGGATAGCAGGTATAGTAGGGAGAGATGTGTCTATAGTAACAGTGGATAATAGTCTCTGGGAAGGGAGTGTGACTGTGGGATAGCAGGTATAGTAGGGAGAGATGTGTCTATAGTAACAGTGGATAATAGTCTCTGGGAAGGGAGTGTGACTGTGGGATAGCAGGTATAGTAGGGAGAGATGGTGTCTATAGTAACAGTGGGATAATAGTCTCTGGGAAGGGAGTGTGACTGTGGGATAGCAGGTATAGTAGGGAGAGATGGTGCCTATAGTAACAGTGGATAATAGTCTCTGGGAAGGGAGTGTGACTGTGGGATAGCAGGTATAGTAGGGAGAGATGGTGCCTATAGTAACAGTGCATAATAGTCTCTGGGAAGGGAGTGTGACTGTGGGATAGCAGGTATAGTAGGGAGAGATGGTGCCTATAGTAACAGTGGATAATAGTCTCTGGGAAGGGAGTGTGACTGTGGGATAGCAGGTATAGTAGGGAGAGATGGTGTCTATAGTAACAGTGGATAATAGTCTCTGGGAAGGGAGTGTGACTGTGGGATAGCAGGTATAGTAGGGAGAGATGGTGTCTATAGTAACAGTGGATAATAGTCTCTGGGAAGGGAGTGTGACTGTGGGATAGCAGGTATAGTAGGAAGAGATGTGTCTATAGTAACAGTGGATAATAGTCTCTGGGAAGGGAGTGTGACTGTGGGATAGCAGGTATAGTAGGGAGAGATGATGTCTATAGTAACAGTGGGATAATAGTCTCTGTGAAGGGAGTGTGACTGTGGGATAGCAGGTATAGTAGGGAGAGATGGTGTCTATAGTAACAGTGGATAATAGTCTCTGGGAAGGGAGTGTGACTGTGGGATAGCAGGTATAGTAGGGAGAGATGGTACCTCTATTAGTTGCAATTAAAGGTACAAAGTTGCTCAGGTGTAATATTTCACAACGAGATGTTTGGTGTCAATGAGCCGCACACCTGATAGTTGGTTGCTATTGGTTGTTGGCTTTGCACCTTTTATTACATGACCCCGTTTGCCGTATGAGGAAGGACCTGCTTGTAGGTAACTTTTCTTCGTGTCCCTCTAGGATGGGCAGAATTCTAGTGGAGACCCCGGGGAGTACAACCTGCGCTCTCGCACCGTTTGCACCAGCTGTGGGCGCCCAGCTGACAAGGGTTTTGTTGCCCCTCAGGGTTCTGGGTTGGTCACCGGAACGTCAGGTTCCTCGTCCTCCAGTCTCACCGTAACCCGGACCTACCGCAGCACCGGGGGAACCAGCGGAGGCAGTGGCCTCGGGGAGAGTCTTGGCACCAGGACCTTCATTGTTGGAAATGACCAACGTGCCCAGGTGGGTAGAGAACCTTCTCCTGATAGAACCTACTCCTGATAGAACCTTCTCCTGATAGAACCTTCTCCTGATAGAACCTTCTCCTGATAAAACTTATAGAAGGCTGTAAGACTTCATTTGACCACTAGGTGGCAGTAGCTCCCTATAGGATTTGCTGTGTTCACACTCGCTCTATGTAATACTCTCTCTTTGTCTCCATCTACAGGTCACCCCGCAGAACTGCAGTATAATGTAACCTGATGCCGCCATTACCAACTACCCAAAAAGTGCCCAAGTGAAAGAGAAAATTTTATACTGCAAGAATTTTATAAAGGAAAAAAAATTCACATTTTTTTAAATTTACCTGTATGTTATAACAGAAACCAAAATATATTCTGTTTGCTCTGGACCCCCCCATAATGCCTCAAGAATGGTTCCATCCCACCCCCTACAGCCAATCACAGTGAACAGTGCTCACCATGGAGCTCAGTGCCGCCCCTTCTGGATAACCCTGTGATTAATGGCAGCGCCACCTATAGGCAGAGCAACGTATTGCAGCTAAAACCAGACCTTGATATGTGATGGATTCAGGGTGTGGGGCTCAGGGATTGGGGCATTACTAATATCGGGGCTCAGCGGATGCACTAGAGCCCCAATACTTCCTTCTGACTCCTGAAACATGGCCACTGCCAACAGGGAATTCTGGGATTTGTAGTTCAGACAGTTTGAAAGTGGTGAATGTCTCCGTTTTAAGCCAAAGCTGTAAATTAATTTAACCAAAGATGCAGGGAGTTGTATTTGGTTGAGTGATGCTATTGGAATAGCAGGAGCCAAAGGTGCAGGGAGTTCATTTTCAGGGGGCTACGCTGACCAAAGGTAGCAGGGAGTGCCGGATTCCCTGCAGCAAACATTTCTTTAGCAAAGCAGAGCTCATTTACAGCCGTCGTTATGGTCCTGTAGAAATGGATGCAGTTGCACCTATTGGCTCCTAAACATGCCCCGCCCCCTGTTTTTGGGAAAACATTGCATTGTGGGTAACAACGTGGAAGATTGCACTTGGGCTGGTATATGAGAACCCCCCAGGGATGGGGCAGAAAGGCTTTTTAATTGATCACTAAACTAACTGGGATTTTTATTCTTTGCTGGGGGTGGAGCCATATCCAAGGGGGTGGGACCATACAAGCACATCAGTGTTACGCCATTAAATCGAACCCACCAATCAGATTTGAGCTTTAATATGTCTTGCTGCATTTTCCAGATCAGAGCTGACTGCCGGTTGGTTGCCGTGAGTTACAGCTTCAGACGCTTTTTCCTAATTTGATTTTATCACACCGGGGGTTGCAGGGAGTTGTAACATAATTATTTCCTTTTGAAATGGGGGGGGTGTAACATTTTTATATGGAATAAGAAAAAATGAGTGTAACTGTGTAGGTGCCCCGGAGGTGCGTACATGGGGTCCCCAAATGGACTACAACTCCCAGCATCCTGCAACATAGAAGCGAGGGGGAAGGCATGCTGGGAGTTGCAGTCGTGCAACAAGTGGGAGCTGAGGTTAAAGAAGGAAGAAATGGAACGTGGCTGTGCCCTATTTACATATATAATATAGGGGGTGGTACCCAGAATAAACTCCGCCCATATCTAATAATACTGTATAATTATGCATTTATTGACACCTCCCCTTTGTTTGTTGTTAAAAAGGATCAATATAAAGGTGACGGGAGTTTTAATTCATATTGGGGGGAAATGTGCGGAGTTCACTGACTGGACAGGATTCCAACAGGTTAATTCTGCCTGGAGGGGCGTGTGACAGATTTGGGTAATTATATAATAACGGGGTACAATAATATGTCTGATTGTGACTCCTGAGCTCTGAGCTTTGCTTCTATACATTATATTGCGCCCAATCCTGTGCCTTTAGCTCCAGCTCATAAACTTGTGCCTTACTGTCCCCCGGGCTGCTTGTCTACTTACTGTACTTACTGTACTTACTGTACTGCCTATATATATATATATATATCTGATTCCCCCACACACTGCTAATAAACCATCCCATAAACCCAACCCGACTCCGTCTCTTCCCTGTACTTGTCTCACCCTGACCTTATACAGTAAAGTAACAGACTGAAACAAGACTCAAGCACAAATGCCTTACAGTAAAGAACCCCTTCCTATACTGATGGTGAGATCTCCTTTCCTCCCCACCAATGAATCACTAATTCTCCCTCTCTTGGTAGGGAATCCCATAACCTGACTGTCCTTACAGTAAAGAACCCCTTCCTATGCTGATGGTGAGATCTCCTTTCCTCCCCACCAATGAATCACTCATTCCCCCTCTCTTGGTAGGGAATCCCATAACCTGACTGTCCTTACAGTAAAGAACCCCTTCCTATGCTGATGGTGAGATCTCCTTTCCTCCCCACCAATGAATCACTAATTCTCCCTCTCTTGGTAGGGAATCCCATAACCTGACTGTCCTTACAGTAAAGAACCCCTTCCTATGCTGATGGTGAGATCTCCTTTCCTCCCCACCAATGAATCACTCATTCCCCCTCTCTTGGTAGGGAATCCCATAACCTGACTGTCCTTACAGTAAAGAACCCCTTCCTATGCTGATGGTGAGATCTCCTTTCCTCCCCACCAATGAATCACTTATTCCCCCTCTATTGGTAGAGAATCCCATAACCTGACTGTCCTTACAGTAAAGAACCCCTTCCTATGCTGATGATGAGATCTCCTTTCCTCCCCACCAATGAATCACTCATTCCCCTCTCTTGGTAGGGAATCCCATAACCTGACTGCCCTTACAGTAAAGAACCCCTTCCTATGCTGATGGTGAGATCTCCTTTCCTCCCCACCAATGAATCACTCATTCCCCCTCTCTTGGTAGGGAATCCCATAACCTGACTGTCCTTACAGTAAAGAACCCCTTCCTATGCTGATGGTGAGATCTCCTTTCCTCCCCACCAATGAATCACTCATTCCCCCTCTCTTGGTAGGGAATCCCATAACCTGACTGTCCTTACAGTAAAGAACCCCTTCCTATACTGATGGTGAGATCTCCTTTCCTCCCCACCAATGAATCACTCATTCCCCCTCTCTTGGTAGGGAATCCCATAACCTGACTGTCCTTACAGTAAAGAACCCCTTCCTATGCTGATGGTGAGATCTCCTTTCCTCCCCACCAATGAATCACTCATTCCCCTCTCTTGGTAGGGAATCCCATAACCTGACTGCCCTTACAGTAAAGAACCCCTTCCTATGCTGATGGTGAGATCTCCTTTCCTCCCCACCAATGAATCACTCATTCCCCTCTCTTGGTAGGGAATCCCATAACCTGACTGCCCCTAGTTGGTATTTTCTATATAATAAGGCCATTAGGGGTCTGTGCAATGCCAGGTCTATATCTATATAAATAAGATATTCCTGGGGTTGGGGGGGGGGGCGTGTAACAAACTGCAGGTGACACAGAGGGGTGGGATTTATCTTTCAAGTTCATTTTGTTTGTGCCCAGTGATTGGCCAGAACCTGTGCCCAACTGAGCCACCATGAGATCTGCACAGATGACTGACAGGGCATGCTGGGAGTTGTAGTTAATACCAGCAGGAGGCAATACATTTTATATTTTGTCTTGTTTGGGGGTCTTAAATCTCCCTCTCTTCTTTATTTCCTCTTCCTGCCCTAATTACCCAGTGTGCACTACTGTATGTACTAATTGCTTCCTTTTTATTCTCCCTGATCCTCCCAAGGTGGAATCAGCCCCCTAATCTTTCACATTCCCCCCACATTATAAGGCTCTTACAGACCAGCATTTTTACCTGCGCTCTGGTTTCATGCGTTCAGCCGCAGGAGAGCGCAGGAGTAGACGCATCTAATTCTTTACAATGGGGCTGTAGTCACGCAGACGCATGTAAGCGCCAAACGCCGGAAAAATGCAGCATGTTGCGTCCAAACCTGTGTTCGTCGCTTACATGCGTCTGTGTGACTACAGCCCCATTGTAAAGAATTAGATGCGTCTACTCCTGCGCTCTCCTGCGGCTGAACGCATGAAACCAGAGCGCAGGTAAAAACGCTGGTCTGTAAGAGCCTTATAATGGCGCCAATTACACCGTCTTTTAACTCACCCCCCAAACCACTCGCAGATCTGTTTGTTCATTAACAACCCAGAAATCTCAAGGGCTGAGGTTCTAACGCCCCCTACAGGAACTGCTTTAATAGGGGCAGATTTATCAAGGGTCGAAGTGAATTTGAGGGAATTTTCTAAGTAGTTTTTTGGATACTACGACTTCGAATTTACGTCGACTTGATTTGAAGTAAAAATCGTTCAAATATTCAACCATACAATAATAATACTTCAGACAGATTAAACGTGCTGAAGTGCTATGTTAGCCAATGGGGACCTTCTAGAGCACTTTCCTAAGTCTTTAGAGGTCGAAGGAAAATCTTTCGATCGATGGCTGAAATCATTGAATTGTTCAATTCGAACAATTTCATCATATGATCAAATGATCCCCTTATATATTTATATATAGTGATCATATCCCCCTTATATATTTATATATAGTGATCATATCCCCCTTATATATTTATATATAGTGATCATATCCCCCTTATATATTTATATATAGTGATCATATCCCCCTTATATATTTATATATAGTGATCATATCCCCCTTATATATTTATATATAGTGATCATATCCCCTTATATATTTATATATAGTGATCATATTCCCTTATATATTTATATATAATGATCATATACCCCTTATATATTTATATATAGTTATTATTATTATTATTATTAACATGTATTTATATAGCGCCAACATATTGCTGCATATCCTCCTTATATATTTATATATAGTGATCATATCCCCCTTATATATTTATATATAGTGATCATATCCCCTTATATATTTATATATAGTGATCATATCCCCTTATATATTTATATATAGTGATCATATCCTCCTTATATATTTATATATAGTGATCATATCCCCCCTATATATTTATATTAGTGATCATATCCCCTTATATATTTATATATAGTGATCATATCCCCTTATATATTTATATAGAGTGATCATATCCCCTTATATATTTATATGTAGTGATCATATCCCCTTATATATTTATATATAGTGATCATATCCCCTTATATATTTATATATAGTGATCATATCCCCTTATATATTTATATATAGTGATCATATCCCCTTATATATTTATATATAGAGATCATATACCCCTTGTATATTTATATATAGTGATCATATACCCTTATATATTCATATATAGTGATCATATCCTCCTTATATATTTTTATATAGTGATCATATCCCCCTTATATATTTATATATAGTGATCATATCCCCTTATATATTTATATATAGTGATCATATCCCCTTATATATTTATATATAGTGATCATATCCCCCTTATATATTTATATAGAGTGATCATATCCCCCTTATATATATATATATAGTGATCATATCCCCCTTATATATTTATATATAGTGATCATATCCCCCTTATATATTTATATATAGTGATCATATCCCCCTTATATATTTATATATAGTGATCATATCCCCCTTATATATTTATATATAGTGATCATATCCCCTTATATATTTATATATAGTGATCATATCCCCCTTATATATTTATATAGAGTGATCATATCCCCTTATATATTTATATGTAGTGATCATATCCCCCTTATATATTTATATATAGTGATCATATCCCCCTTATATATTTATATATAGTGATCATATCCCCCTTATTTATTTATATATAGTGATCATATCCCCCTTATATATTTATATAGAGTGATCATATCCCCTTATATATTTATATATAGTGATCATATCCCCTTATATATTTATATATAGTGATCATATCCCCCTTATATATTTATATATAGTGATCATATCCCCTTATATATTTATATATAGTGATTATATCCCCCTTATATATTTATATATAGTGATCATATCCCCCTTATATATTTATATATAGTGATCATATCCCCTTATATATTTATATATAGTGATCATATCCCCCTTATATATTTATATATAGTGATCATATCCCCCTTATATATTTATATATAGTGATCATATCCCCTTATATATTTATATATAGTGATCATATCCCCCTTATTTATTTATATATAGTGATCATATCCCCCTTATATATTTATATAGAGTGATCATATCCCCTTATATATTTATATATAGTGATCATATCCCCTTATATATTTATATATAGTGATCATATCCCCCTTATATATTTATATATAGTGATCATATCCCCTTATATATTTATATATAGTGATTATATCCCCCTTATATATTTATATATAGTGATCATATCCCCCTTATATATTTATATATAGTGATCATATCCCCTTATATATTTATATATAGTGATCATATCCCCCTTATATATTTATATATAGTGATCATATCCCCCTTATATATTTATATATAGTGATCATATCCCCTTATATATTTATATATAGTGATCATATCCCCTTATATAATTATATATAGTGATCATATCCCCCTTATATATTTATATATAGTGATCATATCCCCTTATATATTTATATATAGTGATCATATCCCCCTTATATATTTATATATAGTGATCATATCCCCCTTATATATTTATATATAGTGATCATATCCCCCTTATATATTTATATATAGTGATCATATCCCCCTTATATATTTATATATAGTGATCATATCCCCCTTATATATTTATATATAGTGATCATATCCCCTTATATATTTATATATAGTGATCATATCCCCTTATATATTTATATATAGTGATCATATCCCCCTTATATATTTATATATAGTGATCATATCCCCTTATATATTTATATATATAGTGATCATATCCCCCTTATATATTTATATATAGTGATCATATCCCACTAACTGTGTGTAACTGCTTGGTAACGAGTGTTAGCTCAAAGGGTTACAGTCCGTTTGGGAAGTTTGACCCCAGATTTTGGTCTGTACCCCTCCCTCCTATCCCAGGGCTAATTGCTGCAGGAGGCTGAAGAGCATCACTAATGGGGTTATGGGAGAGACTTGGGGAGAGAGAGAGGCAGCTCTGCCTTTAAAGCTCCTTTAATCTGCTTTTCTGCTCACACTGACCCCGGCACTGGCTGAGACAGACGCCCGAGATGTCAGCGTTAGGCGCGAGACCGTCGGACTGTGTAAGTGACACTCAATGTATGTGATCATGTGAACTGATTGTGGGGGTGAGGCACAACAAGAGAAACATTGGGGAGACCTTTGCCACTGACTCTTGCTGTGCATGCTGGGAATCTGCTGACGGCATTAAGTGCGGTGAATGAGAGGTGGCAAAGAGTTCTGCACTGTATCAATTCTACTGGGAGCTGTTTCTCTTACTGTTCTGTCCATAACTTTATACACAGTACTACTGAGTCATTCACAGGTCTGTGTGTGCCCTGATATTGGCCTGCACCCATTCAATTCCAGATCTCTACATCCTTACATTTCTACAGAGCCCCACAACCCTAATGGGCACAGAACTCCCCAACCCTCACAGGTCTCTCCTTCATGGGCACAGAGCTCCCCAACCCTCACAGGTCTCTCCTTCATGGGCACAGAGCTCCTCTACCCTCACAGGTCTCTCCTTCATGGGCACTGAGCTCCTCAACCCTCACAGGTCTCTCCTTCATGGGCACAGAGCTCCCCAACCCTCACAGGTCTCTCCTTCATGGGCACAGAGCTCCCCAACCCTCACAGGTCTCTCCTTCATGGGCACAGAACTCCCCAACCCTCACAGGTCTCTCCTTCATGGGCACAGAGCTCCCCAACCCTCACAGGTCTCTCCTTCATGGGCACAGAGCTCCTCAACCCTCACAGGTCTTTCCTTCATGGTCACAGATCTCCCCAACCCTCACAGGTCTCTCCTTCATGGACACAGATCTCCCCAACCCTCACAGGTCTCTCCTTCATGGGCACAGAGCTCCCCAACCCTCACAGGTCTCTCATTCATGGGCACAGAGCTCCCCAACCCTCACAGGTCTCTCCTTCATGGGCACAGAGCTCCCCAACCCTCACAGGTCTCTCCTTCATGGGCACAGAGCTCCTTACCCCTCACAGGTCTCTCCTTCATGGGCACAGAGCTCCTCAACCCTCACAGGTCTCTCTTTTATGGGCACAGAGCTCCTCACCCTTCACAGGTCTCTCCCCAAATTTTCCCTAATATTTCTGATTTCTATACCGGTGCCTGTAACTCCTTTTAAGAGATAAGCAGCTGGAGTACTTCTTGCCCCGTGCCCCTCTCGTGCCCCCCCCCATGAGTCCTAATGAGCAGGATTGAGTCTCAGGTTGGGATCACAAGGAAGAAATGACTGGAGGAAACATTCGCACCCCTCTCTTTCATTTTATCTCTTGCGTCCGCTCAGTGATTTCCCCTTTAAGACACGCGGCCAGTGCCACGGCTGTAACTGACCATTGTCCTTGGGCCCAGGGAGGAAATATCCCAGAGGAATGTTGGGAATTAAAGGATTTCTTTCCACATAAAATCTCCCCCTGTCGCCTCTCTTGGTTCCCACGCAGCTCTAATGGGGGATTCCAGGACACACTTAGCTCTTCTGTATAGATCAGTAATGAGTATCTGCTTGGGGACCGGATATACAGGGAGTTACTTTCTCCTTCTGGAATACGACATTCCTTCAGTGTGGATCTGTATCAGTTTATATGGGATTGAGGTGCAACATCCCTTGATGTTCTTGGACTGCAACTCCCAGCATGCTCTGCTTCTATGTTGAAAGATGCTGAAAGCTGCAGCCCAGGGAGATGAGGCTCAGTGACAGGTAATGTGACTGGACCCACACAGGTTCTCTCATTAACTCCAATCTGTTAATTAGACAGGAGGAAAGTTAATCCATCTGGGGCTCTGTGCCGATCTCTGGACTCAAAGTCTTAAAGGCACAGTGTCAGCAACATAAGTTTCTATTTGCACCTCATGTCATTCTGAGTGATGTAATGAATGGAATGGGAATAGTTATAGTCTTCCTATGCTGATGTTGAGATCTCCTTTCCTCCCCACCAATGAATCACTCATTCCCCCTCTCTTGGTAGGGAATCCCATAACCTGACTGCCCTTACAGTAAAGAACCCCTTCCTATGCTGATGGTGGAGTGAGTAGGAAGGTACCAGTAGTACTACAGACATAGTGAGTAAGAGAGTACCAGTAGTACTACAGACAGTATAGTGAGTATATTCTGGGGGAGGGGACAGACAGCTGCCGTCCCTATATTTCCCACCCAAGCCCAGTGCACAATAGCAGGGAACTCCCCTCTCCCCCCTCCCCGGCTCCCCCTCCCCTAATGGCTGGAAAAGGCTTTTATTTGAGCATCTGGAGCCACCGATTGCCTTACTGGCTGGACCACTTGCCATCCAGGGGTTAAAAGCTGAATGGTCGCCATGGCAACTGGAGGATGTACAAGATACGTGAGTCGCCCTTAAGGTGCATTGCTGGGGAGTGAGCAGGGTAGGTAGCCCCGTGCCTGAGACCATTAGGAGGGTCTGGACCCCGTATGTACAGGAGGCTGGACACCCTGAAGGTAGGTGCCTCTTATACCCCAGATATATAGGAGGTGCTTTATACACACAGTCAATTCTCGCTTTATACCATTGGGCTCTCCCTGTACAAAGCAGTCAGTCTAGTGCGGGGGTCTCCCAGCTGCCAGTCACACCCACTGCCCCTCAGCTCTCAGCTCTCTGCATGGGGGGCTCGCCTTACCCTTTGTGGCAAACAAACCCAATTACACCCTATTAATTCAATGGGGTTAAGATTTTAACACGACCATAGTGAGTATAATATGTATAGTGTGTGTATAGTGTGTGTATAGTGTTTATAGTGTGTATAGTGAGTACAGTGTGTATAGTGAGTATAGTGTGTATAGTCAGTATAGTGTGTATAGTGTGTAAAGGGAGTATAGTGTGTAAAGTGAGTATAGTGATTATAGTGTGTATAGTGAGTATAGTGTGTATAGTGAGTACAGTGTGTATAGTGAGTATAGTGATTATAGTGTGTATAGTGATTATAGTGTGTATAGTGAGTACAGTGTGTATAGTGAGTATAGTGAGTATGGTGTGTAAAGTGAGTATAGTGGGTATAGTGTGTATAGTGAATATAGTGTGTATAGTGTGTATAGTGAGTATAGTGAGTATAGTGTGTATAGTGTGTATAGTGGGTATCGTATATGGTGAGTACAGTGTGTATAGTGAGTATAGTGAGTACAGTGAGTATGGCGTCTAAAGTGAGTATAGTGTGTATAGTGAATATAGTGTGTAGAGTTTGTATAGTGTGTATAGTGAGTATAGTGTGTATAGGGAGTATAGTGTGTATAGTGAGTATAGTGAGTATAGTGTGTACATTGAGTATAGTGAGTATAGTGTGTATAGTGATTATAGTGTGTATAGAGAGTATAGTGAGTATAGTGTGTATAGTGAGTATAGTGTGTATAGTGAGAATAGTGAGTATAGTGTGTAAAGGGAGTATAGTGTGTAGTGAGTATAGTGAGTATAGTGTGTAAAGTGAGTATAACGTATAGTATATAAAGTGTGTATAATGAGTATAGTGTGTAAAGTGAGTATAGTGTGTAGTGAGTATAGTGAGTATAGTGTGTAAAGTGTGTAAAGTGAGTATAACGTATAGTATGTAAAGTGTGTATAGTGAGTATAGTGTGTGTAGTGTGTATAGTGAGTATAGTGTGTCTAGAGAGTATAGGGAGTATAGTGATTATAGTGTGTATAGTGAGTATAGTGAGTATAGTGTGTGTATAGTGAGTATAGTGTTTATAGTGAGAATAGTGAGTATAGTGTGTTAAGGGAGTATAGTGAGTATAGTGTGTATAGTGAGTATAGTGAGTATAGTGAGTATAGTGTGTAAAGTGAGTATAGTGTGTATTGTGTGTATAGCGAGTATAGCGAGTATAGTGTGTATAGTGTGTATAGTGAGTATAGTGTGTATAGTGAGTATAGTGTGTATAGTGTGTATAGTGTGTAAAGGGAGTACAGTGAGTATAGCGTGTATAGTGAGTATAATGAGTATAGTGAGTATAGTGTGTATAGTGAGTATAGTGTGTATAGTGTGTGAAGTGTGTATAGTGTGTATAGTGAGTATAGCCTGTATAGTGAGCATAGTGAGTATAGTGTGTATAGTGTGTATAGTGTGTATAGTGAGTATAGTGAGTATAGTGAGTATAGTGTGTATAGTGTGTAAAGGGAGTATAGTGAGTATAGTGAGTATAGTGTGTATAGTGAATATAGTGAGTATAGTGAGTATAGTGAGTATAGTGTGTAAAGTTTGTATATTGAGTATAGTGAGTATAGTGATTATAGTGTGTATAGTGAGTATAGTGAGTATAGTGTGTGTATAGTGAGTATAGTGTTTATAGTGAGAATAGTGTGTATAGTGAGTATAGTGTGTATAGTGTGTATAGTGAGTATAGTGAGTATAGTGAGTATAGTGAGTATAGTGAGTATAGTGTGTATAGAGAGTATAGTGAATATAGTGAGAATAGTGAGTATAGTGTGTTAAGGGAGTATAGTAAGTATAGTGTGTAAAGTGAGTATAGTGTGTAGTGAGTATAGTGTGTAAACTGTGTGAAGTGAGTATAACGTATAGTATGTAAAGTGTGTATAGTGAGTATAGCGTGTAAAGGGAGTATAGTGAGTATAGTGTGTAAAGTGTGTTAAGTGAGTATAACTTATAGTATGTAAAGTGTGTATAGTGTGTATAGTGAGTATAGTGTGTAAAGTGTGTATATTGAGTATAGTGAGTATAGTGATTATAGTGTGTATAGTGAGTATAGTGAGTATAGTGAGTATAGTGTGTGTATATTGAGTATAGTGAGTATAGTGATTATAGTGTGTATAGTGAGTATAGTGAATATAGTGAGTATAGTGTGTGTATATTGAGTATAGTGAGTATAGTGATTATAGTGTGTATAGTGAGTATAGTGAATATAGTGAGTATAGTGTGTACATTGAGTATAGTGAGTATAGTGAGTATAGTGATTATAGTGTGTATAGTGAGTATAGTGAATATAGTGAGTATAGTGTGTGTATATTGAGTATAGTGAGTATAGTGATTATAGTGTGTATAGTGAGTATAGTGAATATAGTGAGTATAGTGTGTACATTGAGTATAGTGAGTATAGTGAGTATAGTGTTTATAGTGAGAATAGTGAGTATAGTGTGTATAGTGTGTAAAGTGTGTTAAGTGAGTATAACTTATAGTATGTATAGTGTGTATAGTGTGTTAAGGGAGTATAGTGTGTATAGTGTGTATAGTGTGTAAAGTGTGTTAAGTGAGTATAACTTATAGTATGTATAGTGTTTATAGTGTGTATAGTGAGTATAGTGACAGGTCTCCATTCTTCAATGGCTTTAATGGGGCTTATCTGTTACCTCCAGTGAAGGGTTAAGGGTGGGGCTCATTCACAGGCAGAGTCTTTCATAGTTACATAGAGGCTCAGACACAAGTCCATCAAGTTCGACCTATTGTGCAAGTGAAGCCAAACTTAGCCAGGCTTTAGGGGCCCCAAAGACCAGTCAGGGCTGCATTAGGCCTTCCAGTAGGAGCAGCCGGTCATTGCACCCCCAGGTCAAAACTGCCAGACGGGATGTGAGTGTCAGCTGGGCCGGATAGTGGGTGTCCCTAGGCCCAATGTTGTTTGTCACCCCTGTCCCCTCCAGGGGGACCGGAGCAATGGGGATTGGGGCATGGGAGATTTAGAAAATGATTTTATCTCCAGCACATTCCCCGTGTTTTTGAACCAATGTGGGTGTGGTTTGGCATTATCCTGCCCCCCTAAATCCTGCTGCCCAGACCCCCAGCCCTGGCTAATTGGAGTTTGGGGCAGTAACATACAAACCACACAGGGATTATTATAAGAGATTTATAGAAAAGAGGCCAAAGATCTCTCAAAGCCATAAGTGCCCGGACTTCTTTCTCTTATTATTCCCGATCCCTGTGTCTAATATAGAGACACCGCGCAGCTCACATCCCCCAACTACAACTCCCATGAGGCCTAGAAAAACCTCCAGTGTGGCCTGATATAATTTCTCTGAGAAAATAGTGGGGGAGAGTAGAGCCAAACAATTGGGGGAGAATAAAAAAGGGGGAGAAGGAGAGAAGGGAAAGGGGGTTAGGGAGTAGAGAGACAAATGGGGGAGAGGAGAAATATAGAAGGGGAGAGAAGAGGGAGGATGGGGGAGAGTAAGGACAAACAGTTGGGGAGAAAAGGAAAGGAGAGGGGATGAGAGACAGAAGGAGAAAAGGGAAAGGGGGTTAGGGAGTAGAGAGACAAATGGGGGAGAGGAGAAATATAGAAGGGGAGAGAACATAGATCTCCTAAAAAAAGTTTCCATAAGAATAGTTGCTTGGATTGCCAGCTCTTGGGGTTCCTGGCACTAGCCTGGTTGGCTCAGGCCTGAGCCGCAGTTAGTGGTAAAACTAACTGTAGAGTAGAGAAAATTCCTGGACAAGATACAGAATCCCCTTTCTTAGGCTCATGGCTGAGTCCCAGGAAGGAACAATGCCCCCCATTAATTGGCAGGGAGCGACGCCTCTTAGACAAGGTGCCCGGGGTAATGGAGCCTCATGTTTTGCTCTCACATCTTCTGTATCCAGCGCTCTGTTTCCTGCTTCTCTGAGAGAGTCTCACGCACAATGAGCAGCTGCCCAGCAGAGGTGGTACTAGGAGGGAATCAGTCACCATATGGATGTTTATTGGGGTGTCTAGAGTTTCCCAAAGCAGAAATAACAGACACATCAACCCCTATGTGTATATGATATGGGGGTGTCTATATATTATACACTTACTGTCTGTGTGTATATGGGGGTGTCTATATATTATACACTTACTGTCTGTGTGTATATGGGGGTGTCTATATATTATACACTTACTGTCTGTGTGTATATGATATGGGGGTGTCTATATATTATACAGTTACTGTCTGTGTGTATATGATATGGGGGTGTCTATATATTATACAGTTACTGTCTGTGTGTATATGATATGGCAGCGGAGAGCAGAGGTAAGGAAAGGGTTAATACACAGGTAAGTGTAACCTGAGAGGAGGAATGTGTATCCCCTGCAGGTGGGGGCGGAGCTGCTAAATCACAGGCTGGAATTTACATTTCTAGAAATGGGATTGGATCCCGTGTTTGGGCCCTGCAGGTGGAAAAGGCAAGAGACTCCCCAAATCCTGGGATGAACCACATGTTCCTTCTCTCCAACTTGATGAACAGTAAGGGGTCCTGGGAGTTGTAGTTTAGTGAGAGCTGGTGAGAATGGGCTCCCCTGGCTTCTCTATGTGACACGTGGGAGTGGCATCTGACAGTCAGAGGTGGCACAGAGAGAGAACCAGTCATTACAGTATAGATGTGGGGCATTTTGGGGGTTCCAGTAGGCAGGAGGGCAAATCCAGTCAGGGCCCAATCCTGCAGCTGCTTCATATTCTCACTATGAACTGGATTCCCCAAGGGACCAGTTGAACCAGAACCTATGCCCGTCACCCGAGCCACGTAACTAATACTCCTGGCACGTGGCATTCTAACCTCACTAGTCACTGGCACAGGTGGCCCTACCTGCTCTGCCTGCTGCCGGTTCCAGGAATCCACTACTGCTTTTAAGGGGTTCCTTAAGGTGACGGCACACACAGAACCATCAGGTAGGACCAATCTATGGCTGTTTGTGTGGGACCCCAAACTGGAGAGCGGCAGAACAAGAAAAGGATAGAAAATAAAGGAAGACCAACTGCAACGCAGAATTGCACCATCCATGAGCAGATAAGGATCCAGATGATTAAGAGTTTCCCCCCACTGAAATAAATGTCTTTACCCGGGTGCAGCAGATAAACCAGAGGCAGTTCCATGTTGGATCTAATATAGGGGCTCCCGTGGGACCCTGGAAATGAGAGAGAGACAAAT
Source organism: Xenopus petersii (assembly GCA_038501925.1). Classification (NCBI taxonomy): domain Eukaryota; kingdom Metazoa; phylum Chordata; class Amphibia; order Anura; family Pipidae; genus Xenopus; species Xenopus petersii. The sequence continues at coordinate 2,103,060 of CM076687.1, forward strand.
CTGAGGGGCTGATTCACAGTGAAACTCTGTAAGGAGGGGGGGTGAGAGGGGGAGGCGCCGGCACTGCAGGGGGTCTGGGGGGTCTGACCCCCCCCAGGTATATTCAGGAGACCTGAGGGTGAAATTCCCCCCTGTGAGGCCAATAACCTGCCCACGTCGATCCTTTAGTGACAGAGTGAACCCCCCCCCCCGCAGGGCAGTTATCAGGGTGAGTCATGGGAAACCTTTCCTGGGTGGGGCTGTTACTCTCAGTTCAGACTCAGCAGTTGAATGAGCGACTTACCTCCAGCCTTGCTCCTGCTTCTCTGCTCACTGGCCCTTTAAGACTCATTGAGTGCGTGGCTTCCAGCCCTACTAAGTGTCTTCCTCATTCCGAGGTGTCAGACTTACCAGCTCCGACTCACTGACAGACGGGGATCAGTGCGACTAGGTAAGTGCCAGCGCTGGGGTTTTAGGGGGGTCCAGGTGTGGGTGAATGAAGGATGGGGGAGGGGTAACTTCTAGTGCTGTGGGGAACCCACTCAATAAAGGGGTTAAATCCATTCTCTAAAGTGAGGAGACGATACAATGTAACAAATAGTGTGGAGGGAACGATACAAAGTCTCTGGTCCAGACACGACTCTCTAACACATGTTCTGGTTCCGTTTAGAACAATGTTACGACTGTGACTTATAACTGAGGACAACAGTGTGTCCCCCATTACCCCGAGATACTTAGCCCCACTATACAGTTCCCATTGCTCTTACATGTGTGGTTGTGGGTCTGGATAGAATCCTGTTGTACTTATGTACGGTTCTGTTGTCCAGTCCAGATCTTGTGGGTTTGTTGTGGTTCTGTTGTCCAGTCCAGATCTTGTGGGTTTGTTGTGGTTCTGTTGTCCAGATCCTGGGGGTTCCCAGTACCATGTGGTTTTGTTGTGGTTGGTTCGGGATCTGTTGTGGTCACGGGGTCTCTCAGCTACACACAAACAGTCCAGAACACAAGGGGTCCATTGTGCGCCCCATTGACTTTAGTGAGAAGTGAGTGTGACTCTCAGCTCCCAATCCTGCCTCCCCCTATATGGGCACAAGCCCCAAATTTACCCCCGAGGCACCTTCACTGCTGGTCGCCCTTTCTGTTATATTATGTGATAGTGTCTGTTTCACTCACTTTCAGATAGATTGTAAGCTCTTTGGGAGACATGTACATCTAGCCATTCCCAGCACATTTAACCCTCTCCCTGCTGGTTCTGTTGTATAATGCTCCTTATCTGACCCCTCCCCCCTGCCAAAACCCAGAAAATTTGTTTACCTGCATTTAAGGTACAGGTAACCCTGGCCCCGCCCCCAATTCCCTGCATGCTTTGCGCTAGCACTAAAGGCAACTCCACCCAAGCAATGAAACAACAAGGTACATTTTCAATGGAATTAAAGAGAATGAAGTTGTTACACACGCCAGCACCCAGGTCATGTGACTGCCACACGTAGAAAGACATATGGGTATTTTGGGAGCTTTTGCATTGGCTGACACCCCCCCTCCCCATTAATTGGGGACCTCCCAGTGAATCTGTACCCCATTTAATACCTTGCAGGCCTTGGCATTGCAATTTCCCTATACCCTCTATGCTGAGAGGCCCTTCCCTGTACCCACTGCCTGTGTCTGTATTGCAGCTCTATGCTGAGCGATTGCTAGCAGTGCGGCGCAGCTCACATTTCAGAACATCCTGTGGTGTAATTACACACACACACCGGCTGCTTTGATGAGTGTGTGAGTGTGAGTGTGTGAGTGTGTGCGAGTGTGCAAGGAGGAGGAGGGGGACTTGTGAAACCAGGAGGAAGTCACCTGTTTGTGAAACACAGTAACAAGTAACAACTGCTTAGTGAACATGGGCCGCTGGCTCTTTCCATTAATAATGTAGGAGCCTGGGAATGAGTCTTGTTGCCTGGGAGCCACATCTATTGTTCCATACTGGGATTTGTAGTTCAACAACAGCTCTAGGGACTACTAGGGAATTAGTGGCCCTTGCATGTGGCATTGTCCCGGGGCCCTTCTGATTTGATTCCTGCTACTGCTCTTCCCTCTATTTGCTTAACAAATATCCAGCTGGGCAGGGAGGGGCCCGACTTCTGAATAATACTTCAAAGGCGTTGGGTCCAGGTCACCTAAGCAGCGCTACAGCTGAAAAATAAAATGTACCTGTTTGAGGGAGAAGTGAAGCTGAAGGGGTTTATTATTTATAGAAAAGGCAGTGAAAGTAACGTTTCTGTGCCCTGTTCTGCTTAACCACCAATATCTCATCCTTAATCTCAGCTACTTGTGATCAGTAATCGCTTCTCTAATTCCCTTATTGTGTCTTCTCTGTGTCTCTTCTTCCCTCTCCCTTCCTCCTCCTCCTCCTCACCCTTTCCTTTTCTACTAATCTGAGCATTATTACCCTACTTTTCTCCCCCAACTGTTTGGCCTTACTCCCTCCCATCTTCCCTCTTCTCTCCCCTTCTATATTTCTCCTCTCCCCCATTTGTCTCTCTACTCCCTAACCCCCTTTCCATTCTCTCCTTCTGTCTCTCATCCCCTCTCCTTTCCTCTCCCAACTGTTTGGCCTTACTCTCCCCCATCCTCCCTCTTCTCTCCCCTTCTATATTTCTCCTCTCCCCCATTTGTCTCTCTACTCCTGAACCCCCTTTCCCTTCTCTCCTTCTGTCTCTCATCCCCTCTCCTTTCCTTTTCTCCCTTTGGCCTTACTCTCCCCCACCCTCCCTGTAGCCTTTGTTCAGAAGCCACTGGAGCGTATTTAGGGCCCTATGATGGTGATAGAGTTTGTGGAGTTGACAGTATTTAGGAGATTAGAGGGTCCAATGCAGCCTGAGCCTCTATCCCCATTATTACAGGGCCCATAGCATTGGGTGAGTGGGGACCAGTAGCCAGTGAATTACTAAATGGTTCCGGCCCACAGATCTCACAGCGGAGCAGGAAATAAATTTGGGACAATTTGTACTTATTTTGGGCAAATGTGGATCAGTATTGAGTGTATTGGCCCCGTATTATGTTGGACCCTGAGTTACTGTTTTTATCCCTGGACCACTTGCCTCTCTAACCCGCTGAACTGGAAACCTTCAGGCAGTGGCCCTTGTGGCCCTCACTTAGCTCTGGACTCTCCCATTGTTTCTGCCCAGGAGGGGGGGCAAAGAGTATATTTTAGGGTGCAGGTGTCGTGTGTGAGGTCAGAGATCCCCCCCCCCGGCTGCCGACAATGGGCTGAGACACCAGTGGGGAGGCTGCTGGGAGTGGCTCGTCTGCATAACTCCCAACTCCCTGCCGCTGCTCAAAGCCTCAAATTCTTTTGGTTTTTATGAGAAAAAGAAAATATTTGTTTACAACTAGGAGCAATGGGAGAAATCACCTTGTGTGCGTCAATATTGCTGAATTCTGCACTTCACACGGCCCTTTCTCAATTCCTCCTTTCTGTGCACATTCCTTCTCTGTACTCTGCATTTATACATATGGTGGGAGCTGCCATATAGTTTCCCATAGACAGAACCAGAGATGAGCGAGTGAAAAGGATGTGGGGGAGGAAGAAGATACTAGAGGGGGGGGGGATGGGCTAATAGTTTCATACAGACCCCACTCAGGACTTCTGCTGCTAAAACTTCACACAGAAAGTGAGTAGCGCTCGGCTCATATCTGATACTATTATAGCGGATGTGAGGCTCCGAGATATCTCCACCACTTCCTCTGGCTCTTCTGCTCTATATAATCTCCAGTCTGATGCAGATATAGGGGGGCTCCTCCAGCTTCCTCTCCACCCACTTATCTACATTTTGTCTTCCCTCCGCTGCCATAAAGCAGGACAGGACTGTTGCTTACAATGGGGATCAGATAGGATCTGTGCAGCCACTGGGACAGAATGTTCTGTTATACAGATAGCTAGAATCTCAGCTGCCATAAAGCAGGACAGGACTGCTGCTTACAATGGGGATCAGATAGGATCTGTGCAGCCACTGGGACAGAATGTTCTGTTATACAGATAGCTAGAATCTCAGCTGCCATAAAGCAGGACAGGACTGCTGCTTACAATGGGGATCAGATAGGATCTGTGCAGCCACTGGGACAGAATGTTCTGTTATACAGATAGCTAGAATCTCAGCTGCCATAAAGCAGGACAGGACTGCTGCTTACAATGGGGATCAGATAGGATCTGTGCAGCCACTGGGACAGAATGTTCTGTTATACAGATAGCTAGAATCTCAGCTGCCATAAAGCAGGACAGGACTGCTGCTTACAATGAGGATCAGATAGGATCTGTGCAGCCACTGGGACAGAATGTTCTGTTATACAGATAGCTAGAATCTCAGCTGCCATAAAGCAGGACAGGACTGCTGCTTACAATGGGGATCAGATAGGAAAACATACCTCACAACATTTTGGAAACAGAAAGAGGGACAAAAATAAAAACAGCACATGGTGAAATTGTTTTGACCACGCCCATTTTTCAGACCACACCCACTAATTGCCATGCCCATTTTACAAAATGGGTCGGGTTATGAAAGTTTAAACACATTTCCTTATGTTTAAATCTAGTTTTACTAATGAAGGTAAATTGCCCTTTAGGGACAAAACTGGTACACATGTATCTTAAGTATCTATTGTGGGTTCTCTGCCAAGAGCCAATTAAGTTAGAAACATTGGGGCTCATTTATTAACACTGGGCAAATTTGCCCATGGGCAGTTACCTATAGCAACCAATCAGTGATTAGCTTTTTAAAGCCAGCTGCAAGTAGAACAATGAATGCTGCAATTTGATTGGTTGCCATGGGTTACTGCCTATAGGCAAATTTGCACAGTGTTGATAAATGGGCCCCAATGTTTCTAACTTACTCCCATTGTATCTTTTTTGGCTGTTCAGTGCATAGAAATCGTGACTTTCCAGTACAAAAGCAGGACTGCGGGTTGAGCTGTCAAAAGCAGGACTGTCCCACTCAAAATGGGACAGTTGGGTGGCATGGGACAACTTTCCCTTTTTCTGCATAAAAGGGGGATTTTGTCCCAAAAAACTTCTTAACACAGTTATTCTTATAGTTACGTGTCAATGTAATTGGTATTCAACGCCGTGCAATTCCCGTTCTCCAGTTCTGAGTTCATGTAGCAGAGCTCTGTTAATCAGCTGCTTTGTTCTTTGAGGAGTCAGAACCAGCAGTGCAGAGAATACAAACAGATACTGCTTTATATTCATACAGAAAGTGAATAAAGGGACCCTGTAAACTTCTCACATCCGTTGGCTCAGCCTCTTATCTGTTGCACTTCCCACGGCTGGTTATCGGTTCCCTGCAGAAGTCGCTGACCCGTTTCACTTACCCTTTAATAGATATTTTGAGACAGACCGGAAATCTGGATTGAATGTTACCCATCTGTCCGACCCCAATGATTGGGCAATGATTGGATAGTACTACAGGGGTGTTTAATGGGGGGCTCCTCACTCTTGTCTCTGCAGTGCCGGGAGAGCGGTGAAATTTGGGGACTGTGAGTAGAGGAGGAGCAGATCTAACCATGTCCACGTGTTTGTGGCTGATCCTGACGTTGTTGCCCTGCGTGACCTCCGACCTGGTTCCCAGGATCACATTCAGACACGGTGAGTGACAGGGAAATAGGGGGGTGGGAGAATTAGGGGTGCCTGTTCTTGCTCCGTGCTGGGATTCTGACCGCTCGCCCCTGACACAGCAAGAACTTCAAATCCGCAATTTCTATTTTTGTTCAGCAGCTCTCCAGTTGGGATTTCATCACATAAATGGTTGCTAGGCTCTAAATGACCCTAGCAACAGGGCCTTGGTTTGAATAAGGAACTGGAGAGACTACAGACACCTGAACAGAAAGATAAATAATACAAAGTAACAATGACAGTTGTAGTCTCACTGTGGGGGTCAGTGACCCCTCATTGAACGCTGGAAAGAGTGCCCAGAATAAGACAAATAATTAAAAAAAAACATTCAGAATAAAAAAAGGAAGACCAATTTAAAAGTTGCTTAGAATTGGCCGTTCTATAACATACTAAAAGTTAACTTGAACCACCCGTTTAATTGCAATATACAATGTTTACTGAATGTCGGGAGCGCTTGCCCTTTAAACATGTTTATCTTGAAATCGGTGACTTCCTAAATGTTTCAGCAGCCGATAGGTGGGCAGGGCCTAAAACCACCTGGTGTTGTAATAACAGGTATTATGTCCTTTATATGGAGATACTTTGTGTTTTCCTTACAGCAGACGCGTCTCACACAAAGGGCCAAAATTAGGGTCTGATTCCCACTGAGGGCCACACAGGCTCTAGGGGGGCACAAACTTCTGACTCTCTGTTGTCTTTTCCTTTTCAGGGGATCCCAGCAGGTACCTGCACAACTACAGCCTGAATAATGTCTACAATTATGATCAGTTGTTGCTGAGCCCCGATGAGAAGACCCTGTATGTGGGGGCCCGGGATAATGTCTTGTCCCTCCTTGTTGGACCCGGCACCATAAAGCTCCTGCACCAGGTCTGAATGGGGGGACTATAGGGGTACTGGGAGTATATCAGGGGTACAGGGAGTATATCAGGTGTACAGGGAGTATATCAGGTGTACAGGGAGTATATCAGGGGCACTGGGAGTATATCAGGGGCACTGGGAGGATATCGGGGGCACTGGGAGGATATCGGGGCACAGGGAGTATATCGGGGCACAGGGAGTATATTGGGGCACAGGGAGTATATCGGGGGCACTGGGAGGATATCGGGGGCACTGGGAGGATATTGGGGGCACTGGGAGGATATCAGGGGCACTGGGAGTATATCAGGGGCACTGGGAGGATATCAGGGGTACTGTGAGTATATCAGGGGCTGGAGAGTATATATGGGACACATCTGACTCTAAAAGGATCATATAGAGTTGCTCCCCCCATTCACTTAATTTTGATCTCTTTATTGCCCCAGGCACCCTGGCCTGCCAATGATACATCAATTATCAACTGTGTGAACAAGGCAAAGAGCAACAAGGTGAGACCCCCCCAATGCTTCTGTCTGAAACCCCAAATTCTGAAACAACTTGTGCCTGTCAGGGATCAGTACAATGTGGAAACTGCATTAAAATGAGTCAGTTAAAGGGGCAGTACACCCTGCCAGTGAGTAATGGAGATCCCAGTAGGACAAGATTGAGACAGTAGGACACAATGGAGATGTAGGACAGGGTGGAAACAGTAGGGCAAGATGGAGACAGTAGGGCAAGATGGAGACAGTAGGACACAATGGAGATGTAGGACACGATGGAGACAGTAAGACACGATGGAGACAGTAAGACACGATGGAGACAGTAGGGCAAGATGGAGACAGTAGGGCAAGATGGAGACAGTAGGGCAAGATGGAGACAGTAGGACAAGATGGAGACAGTAGGACAAGATAGAGACAGTAGGGCAAAATTGAGACAACAGGGCATGATGGAGATAGTAGAACAATATAGAGACAGTAGGACAATATGGAGATAGTAGGGCAAGATGGAGACAAAAAGAAAAGATGGAGACAGTAGGACAATATGGAGATAGTAGAGCAAGACGGAGACAAAAAGAAAAAATGGAGACAGTAGGGCAAGATAAAAACAGTAGGGCAAGATGGAGACAGTAGGACAATATAGAGACAGTAGGACAATATGGAGACAGTAGGGCAAAATGAAGACAGTAGGGCAAGATGGAAATAGTAGGGCAAGATGGAGACAGTAGAGCAAGATGAAGACAGTAGAGCAAGATGAAGACAGGAGGGCAAGATGGAGAAAGTAGGGCAAGATGAAGACAGTAGGACAAGATGGAGACAGTAGGACAAGATGGAGACAGTAGGGCAAGATGGAGACAGTAGGGCAGGATGGAGACAGTAGGGCAAGATGGAGAGAGTAGGGCAAGATGGAGACAGTAGGATAATATGGAGACAGTAGGGAAAGATGGAGACAGTAAGGCAAGTTCTTCAACTCTTGTTATATAATACAGTCACCTACATTAGGTTTGTTCATTATTGGGGATGTAGCAGATGATGAAAGCCAAAACCTCAGGTGCCTCAGCTTGGTCACTCTCCTTTTAAATATCATTGGCTCCACAGACTGAGTGCTTTAATTTCATCCGTATACTGGTGCCAGTGAATGAGAGCCATCTGTATACCTGCGGAACCAACGCCTTCAACCCTGCCTGCACCTACATCGTAAGTACTAAGCCTTTCCTGGAATGTGTCATTAGCCTGACCAACTACAATTAGGCCGTCAACAGCAAGGGAGGGGTTAACAAAGCTTTCACATTTACCCTTGAAAACAGCTTTAGCCTTTTGCCTGTGCTAATTATTATATGTGGGTCAGGCTTTACAGGCAGCACGTTAAGTGCATGTAAATGGCTTAGACAGGATCAAGGAAGGTGGGGGTTCTGTCTCTGTATGGCGTCTGAGCCCACCCAACCTTGGCTTGTTACAGGCGGCACCAACCCTCAAAGCTTGCAATCTAGTGGTATATTTATCATTTCTAGGTCCTTGTTATAATTTGAAATCCAGCCCCAAAGAGATTAGTCTAGTGCTTTTCGAAGGAGCTTACAATCTATTAGTGTCTCTTCACACTCCGGTGACTAAATCTAACTCTCTTCTGTACTTCTGCCTCCTCCAGGAACTGGACCATTTTATAGTGCCTAAAAACTCCAATGGAACTATAATCACAATGGATGGAAGGGGCCAGTCGCCCTTTGACCCCCGACATAATCACACGTCTATCATCGTAGGTAAGAAGACTTTATTGGCATCATGGGCAGGTTTAGTATTGTTATTACTGTTTTTTTAAATATATCAAGTGGTTTATTAGTCTTCTTCCTTTGTCCAACCATTATGTCATGATACAACCAATTGTTACCGCTGTTAGTATGGGGCTGACGGAGAACACGAATAACACATAGCAAATGTCAGTTCCATAGCCTAATAAAATAATACAGCAGCAGCTGTACCTTGAGGATAGCAGGTATATTAGGGCAAGATGGTAAACAGGGTGGGTCTGACGGAGACTATAGGACAAGTCTAGAAAAAGATGAAGGCAAGTAGACAAGATTGAGACAAGTAGGATGGAGACAGTACGGCAAGTTGGAGACAGTAGGGCAAGATGGAGACAGAAGAGTAAGATGGAGACAAGATGGAGACGGTAGGACAATATGGAGACGGTAGGACAATATGGAGACGGTAGGACAAGATGGAGACGGTAGGACAAGATGGAGACGGTAGGACAAGATGGAGACGGTAGGACAAGATGGAGATGGTAGGACAAGATGGAGATGGTAGGACAAATTGGAGACAGTAGGGCAAGATGGAGACAGTACAACAAGATAGATACAGTAGGGCAAGATGGAGACGGTAGGACAGGATGAAGATGGAGACGGTAGGACAAGATGGAGACGGTAGGACAAGATGGAGACGGTAGGGCAAGATGGAGACAGTACAACAAGATGGAGACAGTAAGACAAAATGGAAATGGTACGGTAAGATGGAGACGGGAGGGCAAGATGAAGACGGTAGGACAAGATGGAGACGGTAGGGCACGATGGAGACGGTAGGGCAAGATGGAGACGGTAGGGCAAGATGGAGACGGTAGGGCAAGATGGAGACTGTAGGACAAAATGGAGACGGTAGGACAAGATGGAGACGGTAGGACAAGATGGAGACGGTAGGGCAAGATGGAGACAGTACAACAAGATGGAGACAGTAAGACAAAATGGAAATGGTACGGTAAGATGGAGACGGGAGGGCAAGATGAAGACGGTAGGACAAGATGGAGACGGTAGGGCAAGATGGAGACGGTAGGGCAAGATGGAGACGGTAGGGCAAGATGGAGACGGTAGGGCAAGATGGAGACTGTAGGACAAAATGGAGACAGTAGGGCAAGATGGAGATGGTAGGACAAAATGGAGACAGTAGGACAAGATGGAGACAGTAGGACAAAATGGAGACAGTAGGACAAGATGGAGACAGTAGGGCAAGATGGAGATGGTAGGACGAAATGGAGACAGTAGGGCAAGATGAAGACAGGAGGGCAGTATGAAGATAGTTAGGCAACATGTAGACAAAAGTGATGGTGTAGAATGTGTGCCAGGGAATCACTGAGCTATTTCTTGTGCCTATTAAAACTCTTTCTGTGCAGACGGAGAACTCTACACCGGCACTACGTATAATTTCCAAGGGAATGACCCTGTTATTTTACGAAATCTGGGCACCAAAGTCAGCCTCAAGACAGAAGGGTCTTTCGGCTGGTTGAACTGTAAGTTGTACATTATTTAGCCTTTACACCACACTAAATGTTCATGTGGATAAAATGACCTGATCATTCATGCTTGAGGTAGGATCGGCTTGGCTTCACAGGTTACCTGTCTGCAAACACAGCATCTAGGGTTCTCCTATCTTCATTCTCCTGCCACATTCTCTCTCGGGTCAGATTCAGACCTTGAGAAGTCTATGGAAGGAATCATCTCCAAGGGGAGGGATAAGAATGCTGTCCCTGCCATCTAGTGACAAAACGCAGAATATTTAAATAAATATAAAATATAAAACTAGATGACTGTACCCTAATTCCCTCACATGTCGATACCTTGCCAGGCAGAACTCACCAGGCAGGAATGCTGGAAACCCCAAAGTCCAAGGCAATTGAAGGTAGGGATTAGGTACTTGCGCCAGGCATTACTGAGCCCTCTTTTCTCCTTCTCTTGTATCCTGCAGCAGACGCCACATTCGTGGGGTCCTTCAATCCTCAGGGTTCCTCTCCAGACAGTAAGATCTATTTCTTCTTTGACGAGACCGTTAGGGAATATGACTTCTTTGAGAAGATGACAGTTGCACGGGTTGCCCGGGTGTGCAAGGTAAGTGGCCCTGAAGTGTTTTGTTTCCTACAGTGATGTCTGGGGGACTAAAGGGTCATAAGTTTGAGAGACCTAATTCATATTAATTGGTCCCTGAAGCTCACTGGCTTCTCCCATGATGTCTAATCTTTTGTTCTGCAGAATGACATAGGGGGAGAGAAGGTTCTCCAGAAAAAATGGACCACGTTCCTGAAGGCCCGACTGAGCTGTTCCCTCAACAATCACCTCCCTTTCAACATTCTGCATCATGTGGCCTTACACAATGACCCCAACCCAAAGCACAGCATCTTCTATGGGGTCTTCAGCACCCAATGGTGAGTACAGGGAGTGGGGGTAGAATTGATGAGTGGAAGGGGAGTTCATGCTAGGGTGGAAGGATAAATCAGCTCTAAGCTTATGACCAGAAGTAGCCAAGGGATTGAAGTGTTGACCCATAATGAGTAAGAGATCAGAGAAGCAGGCTGTAGGCTGGGAGTCCAGTAAGCAGGTTAGATCATCTAAAGCAGTGATCCCCAACCAGTAGCTCGTGAGTAACCTGTTGCTCTCCAACCCCTTGGATGTTGCTCCCAGTGGCCTTAAAGCAAGACCTTTTTTTGAATTCCAGCCTTGGAGGCAAGTTTTAGTTGCATAAAAACCAGGTACACTGCCAAACTGAGCCTCAATGTAGGTTGAACTCCACATAGGGGCTACAAAATGGCCAATCACTGCCCTTATTTGGCACCCCAGGAACATTCTTCATGCTAGTGTTGCTCCCCAAAGCCTCTTACTTCTGAATGTTGCTCACGGGTTGGTCACTGGGATCCAGGAACAAGGCAGGACCCCATAGAGAAATGAGGTGAGCAGACTTGATCCCAGCAGTGGGGATGAATAATAGAGCAAGAAACAGGATTAGGCATATTAGGCTCTCCATATCTGTTAACAATAATAATTCTATTTTGGTGTGCCTGGTCCTTTAACACTAATTAGGTTGATATTTGCAGTTATATATATAGATATCTACAAACCACTAGGCCAGTTAACTAATCCCTTTAACAAGCGTGAATCCTCTGTGCCTCATGATGACTTATAATGGTCCATCATTATCCGAGCCTCACAGACGTTCCCGGGAGATGGAATTGTTTCCTGTAAGGAATCCGATAACAAGGAGTAAGTGGCCAATATATTGATAAGTAGCCGTCTCTGCACTTAGCAGGAACCATAATGAGAATGGGAAGAATCAATCTGTGAGGACAATTACGCACCATTTATCTTCGGCCGGGTTTGGAAGCTGCAGAAAGTTGAGGTTCAACAACATCTCAAGCTCCTGACAAAGGGCTCCATCGCCTTATGGACGGAGATGAATCAACTAGACCTTTCTCTGGGGTTTGATGAATAGGAATAAAAGATACATTAGGAAGTTACATTGTGGTCTATTTGGCATAACTGTTGCTTGATACACAGGAAGGTGATCTAGAGAGAGATGTATTTCCTGGAAGTCATGTGATTGTATCTATTTCCTTCCTGCTATAACATGGCTGCCCACTTGTGCTTTGTGATTGGGGTTTTATTAATTATTATAAACAGAATATTCCATGCTCCAGCTCTAGCACATGGACACTGACAGCCCCTCTACTTAAAGCAGCTGGAATTTACTCTGTATCCTCCAACCCTTAAAGAAACATAACCCCCTGCATTTCTCTGTGTTGGGCAGGCAAGTTGGGGGGCGGCGAAGCTCTGCTGTCTGTGTGTTCACACTGGACCAGATTGAGGACGTCTTTAATGGAGCCTACAAGGAGCAGAATAAGGAACACTCAAAATGGACTCGGTACATGGGAAAGATATCAGACCCACGTCCAGGCAGTGTGAGTGTCACAGAAATATGCACCATCTATTGGGGATAATGGGCCAGACTGACTGATATAGGTGCAAATCTACACTACAGATCTAAACCTGGTTGCTGAGGATGGCTTAAAATTTTAATAGGGCCAGGTACTGGGGAGGAAAGGGTTAAATAGAGGGGGGGGGTGAGACAGGAGGATGATTTTAAGAAGGTAGGGAGAGATGTTAGATCTCATGGTAACAGGATGAAAAGTGTTATTTGGGAGGAGAGAGGTGTCAGAGCACAGTGTATCAGGGAGGAAAGGGTTATTGGGGCGGGGAGAAGTGTTAGAGCACAGGGTATCAGAGAGGAAAGGGTCATTGGGGCGGGGAGAAGTCCTAGAGCACAGGGTATCAGAGAGGAAAGGGTTATTAGGGGCGGGGAGAAGTGTCAGAGCACAGGGTATCAGGGAGGAAAGGGTTATTGGGGGCGGGGAGAAGTGTTAGAGCACAGGGTATCAGGGAGGAAAGGGTTATTAGGGCGGGTGAAGCGTTAGGGCACAGGGTATCAGAGAGGAAAGGGTTATTGGGGGCGGGGAGAAGTGTTAGAGCACAGGGTATCAGGGAGGAAAGGGTTATTAGGGCGGGGTGAAGCGTTAGGGCACAGGGTATCAGAGAGGAAAGGGTTATTGGGGGCGGGGAGAAGTGTTAGAGCACAGGGTATCAGGGAGGAAAGGGTTATTAGGGCGGGGTGAAGCGTTAGGGCACAGGGTATCAGAGAGGAAAGGGTTATTGGGGGTGGGGAGAAGTGTCGGAGCACAGGGTATCGGGGAGGAAAGGGTTATTGGGGGCGGGGAGAAGTGTTAGAGCACAGGGTATCAGGGAGGAAAGGGTTATTGGGGGCAGGGAGAAGTGTTAGAGCACAGGGTATCAGGGAGGAAAGGGTTATTAGGGCGGGGTGAAGCATTAGGGCACAGGGTATCAGAGAGGAAAGGGTTATTGGGGGCGGGGAGAAGGTTTAGTTCAGTTTAACAGATTATTATATTTACCCTCTTTCTCCCCACAGTGCTCGGGGGATAAATTCTCAGACTCAGACCTGAACTTCATGAAGGAACATTTCCTTATGGACAAAGAGGTCTCTCCCTACGGCTCAGAACCAGTCCTGGTCAAACAGAACGTCCAATACACCAGAATTGCCCTCGACTCAGTCCAGTCAGTGTCTGGTCTCAACTACACCGTCATGTTCCTGGGAACAGGTATTGCCCCGGCCCCTGATGTCCATATTAGTCATATTAGTCCCACCAATCACACATGGTAAAACTACACCTCTCTCTCATGTCCCTCAGATAAAGGCTTCTTGCACAAAGCTGTCCTGCTGAGTGATGCTCGGGGGTCGCACATTATTGAGGAGATAGAGGTGCTGAGTCCAGAGGAACCGCTGGAGAACATGATTCTAGCAGCCAATGAGGTGAGAGGTGGCTTCTGGGTAACTGGCATTAGGAACGACATTGATATAGTATTGTGTGCCCAGAGCATTCCTTCTCTGTGTATTTCTATTCATAGAAATATTGGCTAGTGAATTAAATATCCTCCCTGTCCTGCAGAGCTTGCACTCTAAATACATTTCCCCTTCTGTTGTTGCCGTTAGGGTGTCCTGTATGTCGGGTACTCTGCCGGGGTCCTCCAGGTGCCGCTGGCTAATTGCAGTGTATACCGGAGCTGTTTCGACTGCATTTTGGCCCGAGACCCTTACTGTGCCTGGGACAGGGTGACCCAGAGGTGCCGCAGTGTTGGGGAAAATAAAGGGTAAGTAGCATCATACAGGAATAGCCCTATTTGTATGGGAATATTATATTGGCAAGATCCATGGGCAATGCTAGAGTCCTGCAGCGGGTCGGGTACCCGTAGGTTACCCGCATGAACCCACGGTACCCTGCAGTTCGAAGTTCCGGGTGCAGGTATTGACACGGGTCGGTGGTTCTGCAGGCAGCGGGTCGGGTCGCAGGTCTTCTCAATATCGATTTTTACTCCATTTTTCTGATCACTCCTACTTCCTATGATGTCGCTTCCGGTTTACAATGACATCACGTCCTGTTTACTCCTTTCACGCCTACTTCCAATGATGTCACTTCCGGTTTACAACGACAGCACTTCCTGATTCTTGATGGTCAGTGGGTCGTGGGTCCATGTTGCGGATAAGGTACTTGCAGGTCGGGTCAGGTAGCGGGTCCAAGCGGGTAAGAATGCGGGTTGCTTGTAAGGGTCAGGTATGGGTTCCAAAAAATGGACCCACGCAGGACTCTCGGCAATGCATCAGGTTCCAGTAATAGTAGTTGGCACCTCGGTGGGCACATGAAGGAGGGAACAAAGAATGGGGGTGCCCTGTATATGTAACATTCCTTCTCTTCCTCCAGGGAATCCTGGCTGCAGGATATTGAGACGGGAAACCCAAATACCAGCTGCTTCCGTGCGGGGACCCCCAGAGTAACGCGTCCACCCAGCGCACCAATCAAAGGTAAGAACCAATCAAAGGTGAGAACCAATCAAAGGTAAGAACCAATCAAAGGTGAGAACCAATCAAAGGTGAGAACCAATCAAAGGTAAGAACCAGAACGAGACTTTACCTACATTGGGTGCCAGTGCAGGGCATGTTCTGGGCACAGGGATGTTTAGGTGATGTTTGTGCTACAACAAAAATATATCTTTTTTAACATTGTCTGTGATTTTTGGGTTTGCAGAGAATTACAGCAGCTGCTATAACTCCATCCTGGAGCTGAAGTGCCCCCATCGCTCGGCCCTGGCCAGTTACAGCTGGAAGACCCCCGATCTGTTAACCCCCGAGATGCAGATGGTGAGTGGGGAGGACACGCGGGTGATTATAGTGCGGGACGACACTGCGGGACTGTACGAGTGCTGGGCTACAGAGAATGGCTACAGATACGAAGTTGCCCATTACTGGCTCACCGCCGTCGGCTGCCCGGGAAACAGACTGAGTGGAGCGTCCCCCAATATTGCTGAGCGGGATTATTACAACCAGTTTGTGGTGGTCACAGTTCTCCTGGTTCTGACGTTATTGGCCTGCGTGGGACTTGCCCTCTATTCACTGAGAGACACAATAAAAGCCAGGAGTAAAGTCCAGGGGTGCAGCACCCAAGAAACCATGAAGCTTTCAGACAGTAGATCCCAAGGGAAGAAGCCACTGAACGGCCTCTGTGATGGGGACAGACCCTGCTGTGTCCCCCTGGGCAGATCCACGGGCAAAATGGACATAGAGAATAACAGCGTTGCCATTTCCTCATAGTCAAACAGGTTTGGGGGTCTCATCCCACTGTAATGGCGTTACAGACCCTATAGGTGGCGCTTGTCAGAACTGATCTTAAACAATGACTAGAAATCTCCAGTGAGTTGCCCTCAAGGGGGAGAGAGTAAGACTTTCTGGGAGCAATGGACAAATCTGCCCCTTTCTCTTCCTGGAGTTTTACCCACCCACAATTTTATACCAATGGGGGGGCTGCCTGACCCTGAGTGGGGTTTTAATTGGGGAACTTTGACATGGATAATGTACAAACTCGCCATTCCAGACTCATGTACTGAAGTGTCCGACTCAGTACACAAAATAGCTGCCTGCCATAATCTGTTGGCTGTTTGCGGAAAAGGATCACTAGTGATGAGCGAATTTATTTGCCAGCCATGGATTCGTGGCAAAATTCCAGATTTCACCATGTGCGAATTTTTTCTGTGAAACTGCGACGAAAATTCACCGTGAACAAAAAAAACCCCCAGTTGACTTTAATGCATTTGAGAAAAAGTAGCCGTAAGAAAAAATGCCCACTGATTAATGCATTAGGGGGAAAAAGTCGCCATAAGAAAAAATGCCCATTGACTAATGCATTAGGGGAAAAAAAAGTCGCCATAAGAAAAAACACCCATTATTTGGAGAAAAAAAGTCGCCATAAGAAAAAATGCCCATTGACTAATGCATTAGGAGAAAAAAAGTCGCCATCAGAAAAAAAACACCCGTTATTTGGAGAAAAAAAGTCGCCATAAGAACAAATGGCCATTGACTAATGCATTAGGGGAAAAAAAAGTCGCCATAAGAAAAAACACCCATTATTTGGAGAAAAAAAGTCGCCATAAGAAAAAATGCCCATTGACTAATGCATTAGGAGAAAAAAAGTCGCCATCAGAAAAAAAACACCCGTTATTTGGAGAAAAAAAGTCGCCATAAGAACAAATGGCCATTGACTAATGCATCAGGGAAAAAAAGTTTAAGATTTAGTCGCCGGCAACTAATCGCCTCTACTTCGGGGCGACTAATCCCCCCGAACTGCTTCCCCGTGGCTTCCATCTGCGCCAATGTACTTGCAGCACTTCGATTTCCGAAGTCATCTAAAGTTTACTCGTGAGGCAACTTCGGAAATGAAAGTGCTGCAAGTGCATTGGCGCAGACGGAAGCCACGGGGAAGCAGTTCGGGGAGATTTGTCGCCCCAAAGAAGAGGCAATTAGTCGCCAGCCGATTAAATCTCCCCGAATCTCCAGGTGTGCCCTTAACCTAAGGGAAGAGACACGCTCAGATTCGGGGAGATTTAGTCGCCCAAGGATAAATTGTCTCTTCTTTTGGGGAGACTAATCTCCCTGAACTGCCTCCCGTCTGCTAGAATGTAAATCACTGAAAGGATGGAACACGGAGCGCTTCGTTTTCCGAAGAAGTTGCCTCACGAGGAAACTTTGGGCAACTTCGGAAAACGAAGCGCTCCGTGTTCCATCCTTTCGACGATTTACATTCTAGCAGGCGGGAGGCAGTTCGAGGAGATTAGTCTCCCCAAAAGAAGAGGCAATTTGTTCCTGGGCGACTAAATCTCCCCGAATCTGAGCGTCTCTGCCCTAAAGCATTGAGTGAGAAAATATTGTCCCACACCCACTGACTTTAATGCGTTTCACTAATGTTTGTGCAGTTTTGCTAAATTTTCAGTGAAGTGAAACCGGACAGAACCAATTCACGTGAGCAATATGGCCGCCTCTCACGTTTTGTACAGAAGTGTGTGTCGTATTGTGCGTCTGTCTGGTGGGTGTTAGTAACGTGTGTTGTCTCGTATGAACGCCCCGGGGTGTGTTTGTGCGGTGGATTCTGTTACCTGTGAATGGACCCTTGTGTTTCTGCCGCTGGACAAGGGGGTCTTCTGCCCGGACCGTTTCAGTATTAAACCTGTGATTTGCTATTTTTTTTTATTTATGAAATTAAACTGGCTTTTTGTAAGAGATTTCATGTTTCTGTGTGCGTGCCGCGGCATTTGTGAAACGGAAAGTACAGAGAACAGCAACTAACGCAATAAAGGGAATAAGCCGGCTCCCAGAAAAGACAGGACTGGCGGATACATTTGATTCAGGTGAAGAAAGGGTTAAAGGCGATAGTAACACAGACCACTCACAGTACAATATTGGAAATATTAAGTCTAACATTGAGTGTGTGCTGCCACCTACTGGTCTTATAGTGAAATGCTTCCAATCTGCTACTTCCAGTTATAGTCAATCCTTCTGTTACAGCTCCAATGATGCTGAAGAGCTAAATAATAGAAGTAGGGTTTATTATAACAATAAATAGAAATATACAGATACCTATTGAGTGACATACATGTTAGTTACAGAGAATTATGGGAGTTATCTTGCCTGATTTGCCTCCTCTCTTATTTATTTGTGCAGCAGCGATGCCCCGAGGACTTTGCATTATACACAACACACAGACTTACTCTTGCTGGAATCAGCTAGAATCTCAGCTGCCATAAAGCAGGACAGGACTGCTGCTTACAATGGGGATCAGATAGGATCTGTGCAGCCACTGGGACAGAATGTTCTGTTATACAGATAGCTAGAATCTCAGCCATAAAGCAAGGCTGCTTTGTGACAGATACGAAGAGTATAACCTCTGCAAGTGCAGAGAAAGGGACAGACACAATGACAGTTACACGGAACTATAAACCCAGTGAGAATGAGGAATGAATGGATATTGGGAAGTTGTATCAGGAGTCAGAAGCAGCAGTGCAGAGAAAGGGACAGACACAATGACAGTTACACAGAACTATAAACCCAGTGAGAATGAGGAATGAATGGATATTGGGAAGTTGTATCAGGAGTCAAAAGCAGCAGTGCAGAGAAGAGAAAGGGACAGACACAATGACAGTTACACAGAACTATAAACCCAGTGAGAATGAGGAATGAATGGATATTGGGAAGTTGTATCAGGAGTCAGAAGCAGCAGTGCAGAGAAGAGAAAGGGACAGACACAATGACAGTTACACAGAACTATAAACCCAGTGAGAATGAGGAATGAATGGATATTGGGAAGTTGTATCAGGAGTCAGAAGCAGCAGTGCAGAGAAAGGGACAGACACAATGACAGTTACACAGAACTATAAACCCAGTGAGAATGAGGAATGAATGGATATTGGGAAGTTGTATCAGGAGTCAGAAGCAGCAGTGCAGAGAAAGGGACAGACACAATGACAGTTACACAGAACTATAAACCCAGTGAGAATGAGGAATGAATGGATATTGGGAAGTTGTATCAGGAGTCAGAAGCAGCAGTGCAGAGAAAGGGACAGACACAATGACAGTTACACAGAACTATAAACCCAGTGAGAATGAGGAATGAATGGATATTGGGAAGTTGTATCAGGAGTCAGAAGCAGCAGTGCAGAGAAAGGGACAGACACAATGACAATTACACAGAACTATAAACCCAGTGAGAATGAGGAATGAATGGATATTGGGAAGTTGTATCAGGAGTCAGAAGCAGCAGTGCAGAGAAAGGGACAGACACAATGACAGTTACACAGAACTATAAACCCAGTGAGAATGAGGAATGAATGGATATTGGGAAGTTGTATCAGGAGTCAGAAGCAGCAGTGCAGAGAAAGGGACAGACACAATGACAGTTACACAGAACTATAAACCCAGTGAGAATGAGGAATGAATGGATATTGGGAAGTTGTATCAGGAGTCAGAGGCAGCAGTGCAGAGAAGAGAAAGGGACAGACACAATGACAGTTACACAGAACTATAAACCCAGTGAGAATGAGGAATGAATGGATATTGGGAAGTTGTATCAGGAGTCAGAAGCAGCAGTGCAGAGAAGGGGACAGACACAATGACAGTTACACAGAACTATAAACCCAGTGAGAATGAGAAATGAATGGATATTGGGAAGTTGTATCAGGAGTCAGAAGCAGCAGTGCAGAGAAAGGGACAGACACAATGACAATTACACAGAACTATAAACCCAGTGAGAATGAGGAATGAATGGATATTGGGAAGTTGTATCAGGAGTCAGAGGCAGCAGTGCAGAGAAGAGAAAGGGACAGACACAATGACAGTTACACAGAACTATAAACCCAGTGAGAATGAGGAATGAATGGATATTGGGAAGTTGTATCAGGAGTCAGAAGCAGCAGTGCAGAGAAAGGGACAGACACAATGACAGTTACACAGAACTATAAACCCAGTGAGAATGAGGAATGAATGGATATTGGGAAGTTGTATCAGGAGTCAGAAGCAGCAGTGCAGAGAAAGGGACAGACACAATGACAGTTACACAGAACTATAAACCCAGTGAGAATGAGGAATGAATGGATATTGGGAAGTTGTATCAGGAGTCAGAAGCAGCAGTGCAGAGAAGGGGACAGACACAATGACAGTTACACAGAACTATAAACCCAGTGAGAATGAGGAATGAATGGATATTGGGAAGTTGTATCAGGAGTCAGAAGCAGCAGTGCAGAGAAAGGGACAGACACAATGACAGTTACACAGAACTATAAACCCAGTGAGAATGAGGAATGAATGGATATTGGGAAGTTGTATCAGGAGTCAGAAGCAGCAGTGCAGAGAAGGGGACAGACACAATGACAGTTACACAGAACTATAAACCCAGTGAGAATGAGAAATGAATGGATATTGGGAAGTTGTATCAGGAGTCAGAAGCAGCAGTGCAGAGAAAGGGACAGACACAATGACAATTACACAGAACTATAAACCCAGTGAGAATGAGGAATGAATGGATATTGGGAAGTTGTATCAGGAGTCAGAGGCAGCAGTGCAGAGATTCTCCCATTAGAGTGGGGATGCAGAACACTCAGCCTTCTGGGATATGTGTTGGAAAATTCGCAGCACCCTTTCATATTGCCACCCAGTGCCTGTGAGACTGGGCCCTAGAGCTCAAGTTGCCCTTTGGGCTAAGAGTAACTTCACTGCAAGATCCCAGAAGAGATACCAGCAGCCAATCACATGCACAGCCTGGAAAATTTCATTTAATCCTTTAACACTTAAAAAGTCACTGTATCCGTGCAGAAATACAGGGAACTTAGGGGGCAACATTGCAAGTAATGTTTATAGTACTTTCCTCAATTGTTACTCTGCACATTCTCTCACTGTACCGGTGCTTAGACTCACATACTACCTCTCCTATGCTGATGGTGAAATCTCTTTCCCCCTCTCTTGGTAGGGAATCCCATAACCTGACTGTCCTTACAGTAAAGAACCCCTTCCTATGCTGATGGTGAGATCTCCTTTCCTCCCCACCAATGAATCACTCATTCCCCCTCTCTTGGTAGGGAATCCCAATAGTATATAGCGGTGTGTATATCTATATGTACAGCAGGATAATGCAGCTTTGAGTTTCAGTTGGTATATCCTGCTGTCTAATGGGCCACTGATATAAAAACAATGGCAAAAGCAAAGCCATTGCTCACACAGATCTAGGCCCTGCCCTCTGGTGGCCATGGGAAAGAGAGCAGCCCAAGAAAAGGTGCCATGGGGACATTTAAATCACTTCTGCAGTGGAGATTCCAATCTAACCATGGGAAAGAGAGCAGCCCAGGAACTGGAAACACAGGGAATCAGGGTAAGTTCTGAGTTAAGGTTGGATTCACATAACCCCAGCAAAGGATCTTGTAAGAGAAATGGAAAAGAAGCGGATATCACTATATATAAATATATAAGGGGATATGATCACTATATATAAATATATAAGGGGGATATGATCACTATATATAAATATATAAGGGGGATATGATCACTATATATAAATATATAAGGGGGATATGATCACTATATATAAATATATAAGGGGGATATGATCACTATATATAAATATATAAGGGGGATATGATCACTATATATAAATATATAAGGGGGATATGATCACTATATATAAATATATCAGGGGGATATGATCACTATATATAAATATATAAGGGGGATATGATCACTATATATAAATATATCAGGGGGATATGATCACTATATATAAATATATAAGGGGGATATGATCACTATATATAAATATATCAGGGGGATATGATCACTATATATAAATATATAAGGGGGATATGATCACTATATATAAATATATAAGGGGATATGATCACTATATATAAATATATAAGGGGATATGATCACTATATATAAATATATAAGGGGATATGATCACTATATATAAATATATAAGGGGGATAAGATCACTATATATAAATATATAAGGGGGATATGATCACTATATATAAATATATAAGGAGGATATGATCACTATATATAAATATATAAGGGGGATATGATCACTATATATAAATATATAAGGGGGATATGATCACTATATATATAAATATATAAGGGGATATGATCACTATATATAAATATATAAGGGGATATGATCACTATATATAAATATATAAGGGGATATGATCACTATATATAAATATACAAGGAGGATATGATCACTATATATAAATATATAAGGGGATATGATCACTATATATAAATATATAAGGGGGATATGATCACTATATATAAATATATAAGGGGATATGATCACTATATATAAATATACAAGGAGGATATGATCACTATATATAAATATATAAGGGGATATGATCACTATATATAAATATATAAGGGGGATATGATCACTATATATAAATATATAAGGGGGTATGATCACTATATATAAATATATAAGGGGATATGATCACTATATATAAATATATAAGGAGATATGATCACTATATATAAATATATAAGGGGATATGATCACTATATATAAATATATAAGGGGGGATATGATCACTATATATAAATATATAAGGGGATATGATCACTATATATAAATATATAAGGGGGATAAGATCACTATATATAAATATATAAGGGGGATATGATCACTATATATAAATATATAAGGAGGATATGATCACTATATATAAATATATAAGGGGGATATGATCACTATATATAAATATATAAGGGGGATATGATCACTATATATATAAATATATAAGGGGATATGATCACTATATATAAATATATAAGGGGATATGATCACTATATATAAATATATAAGGGGATATGATCACTATATATAAATATACAAGGAGGATATGATCACTATATATAAATATATAAGGGGATATGATCACTATATATAAATATATAAGGGGGATATGATCACTATATATAAATATATAAGGGGATATGATCACTATATATAAATATACAAGGAGGATATGATCACTATATATAAATATATAAGGGGATATGATCACTATATATAAATATATAAGGGGGATATGATCACTATATATAAATATATAAGGGGGTATGATCACTATATATAAATATATAAGGGGATATGATCACTATATATAAATATATAAGGAGATATGATCACTATATATAAATATATAAGGGGATATGATCACTATATATAAATATATAAGGGGGGATATGATCACTATATATAAATATATAAGGGAGATGTGATCACTATATATAAATATATAAAGGGGGACAGTAATGTAATAGGGAAAGTACAATATGATGCAGTGACAAATCAGTATCATTTCTTATACACAAGTCATTTAAAGTCATTGGCAACATAATCAAACGGAACGTTATGGAAATCTAAAATGTTCTGCTCTTCCCACAGGAGACTTTGATCTCATTCTATTTCCACAGAATCCAACTCTTCCGTCTGCTCCATCTCCCGTCGGCGCTTTAAATGAGCAGATGTTTCCTCCGCCGCCACCTTGATCGCGTCTCTTTAAGGAAAGGTGCAGGGAGTCCGACACAGGTGTGTTTGGCGCTCGCTCTCCCTTCCCAATAAATCAACCTCGTTAGTCGCTATAAGGAAACATAATTTACATGTTACACATAGAGAAATATAAATGCAGGAGGAGGTTTGGGGGCAGATGTTGCTTTTATATGTGGGGACTTAATGATGGATTTTTAGTTTAGGACTGAGACACTTCCAGACTTCTAGTCTCTGGTGCAGGCAGAAGGAAAGGAAGAATGTATATATATATCCTTCATTTATTTATATATAGCCTTATATAGCCGTAATGTATATATATCCTTCATTTATTTATATATAGCCGTAATGTATATATATATCCTTCACTTATTTATATATAGCCGTAATGTATATATATATATATATATATCCTTAATATATCTATCCTTTATTTATTTATATATAGCCATAATGTATATATATCCTTCATTTATTTATATATAGCCATAATGTATATATATCCTTCATTTATATATATATAGCCGTAATGTATATATATCCTTCATTTATTTATATATAGCCGTAATGTATATATATCCTTCATTTATTTATATATAGCCGTAATGTATATATATATCCTTCACTTATTTATATATAGCCGTAATGTATATATATATATATATATATCCTTAATATATATATCCTTTATTTATTTATATATAGCCATAATGTATATATATCCTTCATTTATTTATATATAGCCATAATGTATATATATCCTTCATTTATTTATATATAGCCGTAATGTATATATATCCTTCATTTATTTATATATAGCCGTAATGTATATATATCCTTCATTTATTTATATATAGCCGTAATGTATATATATCCTTCATTTATTTATATATAGCCGTAATGTATATATATCCTTCATTTATTTATATATAGCCGTAATGTATATATATATCCTTCACTTATTTATATATAGCCGTAATGTATATATATATATATATATATCCTTAATATATATATCCTTTATTTATTTATATATAGCCATAATGTATATATATCCTTCATTTATTTATATATAGCCATAATGTATATATATCCTTCATTTATTTATATATAGCCGTAATGTATATATATCCTTCATTTATTTATATATAGCCGTAATGTATATATATCCTTCATTTATTTAAATATAGCCGTAATATATATATATCCTTTATTTATATATAGCCATAATATATATATATATATATATCCTTTATTAATTTATATATAGCTGTAATATTTATATATAGCCTTGATATATATATATATATATATATATATATATCCTTTATTTATTTATATATTGCCGGAATATATATTTCCTTAATATATATATATATATATATATATATATATATATATCCTTTATTTATATATATATAGCCGTAATATTTATATAGCCTTAATATATATCTATAGCCTTAATATATATATCCTTTATTTATTTATATATAGCCGTAATATATATATTCTTTATATCCTTTATTTATTATTATGCAGCACTAGTTACCCCGGATGTTTTTGGGGTGTCAGTTTAAAGGTGGAGGAACCCCGAGCAGTCACAGGGGAAACAGACACTGGAATTGAACCTGGGATTTTTATTTCAGCAATTTCAGCAGTCTGGTTGCTGGGATCCCAATTCCCCTAGCAACATGCACTGATTTGCATAAGAGACTGGAATATGAATAGGAGAGGCCTGAATAGAAAGATAAGGCATACAAAGTAATAATAATAATGAAGGATGCACCAAATCCAGGATTCGGTTTGGGATTCGGCCAAGATTTGGTCTTTTCAGCAGGATTTGGATCTCAGCCAAATCCTTGTGCCTAGCCGAACCGAATTCAAAGCCTAATTTGCATATGCAAATTGGGGTGGGGGGAAGGGAAATTACATGACTTTTTGTCAAAAACAAGGAAGTAATATAAAATTCCACTTTTTCCTTTCCCGCCCATAATTTGCTTATGCAAATTAGGATTCGGGTTTCGATATTCTGCTGAATCTAACACAAAGGATTTAGGGATTCGGCAGAATCCAAAATAGTGGATTCAGTGCATCCTTAATAACAATTTTAAGTGTGTTGCCTTACAGAGTTTTGTTATTTAGATGGGGTCAGTGACCCCCATTTTGAAAGTTGGAAAGAATTAGAAGCAAATAATTCAAAAACTTTAAAAATTACAACATACAAACATACTAAAAGTTAACTTAAAGGCGACTTTATGGCGTCACTTTACAGCAGATAAAAAAAAAAAAAAACAACGTCTGGCAGGGGCTGCTGGGAGTTGTATTCCATTGGGACCACGGCTGAAGTTAAAGAGGCAAGTAGAAAGTTGATGGTAGTGCAACTGCACATATACACTATTACACTGTGTGGGGTAATGAGCTGAGCCGCTCTGCAGGCACGACCTTGAGAAGAGATGAGCTCTGCAATCCTCCCGGCATCATTAATAAAGATTGAGAAGCGGCTTATGCAGTTGGTCGCTCAGGGGTGACTGACAGAATAACTTTGTTACCTGAAAGAGTTAATAACCCCCCCAACGTAAAGAAAAAGCAAATATATGGCAGCACCCACCCCTTCGATCCAATCGCTCTTTGCATTTGACCTCTACCCAGCAGGCCTTTCTAAGGAGGCTTAAAATAGACTGAAAGCTCTTGGGACCACCCTCAACCCCCTGCATTTCTCTAATGTCATGTTTCCCTTTAATCCGGCAGAGCAAGTGCGACTCCCTGAAAGGCAAAGCTCTGCGTATGAAGCAAATAATCCAGGAGTTTATGGATATGTGTAATTAATGGGAATAATTCTGCCCAAATTCATATTGTCTGTGCCTCTCACTCTAATATATTGTAACATCTCACACACAGCGACATATTCGTGGCAAATATACATTATTTATAGATTTATAGCAACTCCCTCGTCTCCATTTATTCTCCCTCAGACAGGACGGAATATTGGATTCCTGCTCTCCGGATTTGTATTTATACAACAGACTCAGCTGCCACATTGCTGCACTTAATACACCACTAGGATGTGGCTCATTAGGACAGGTTTTCTATTAATTAGACTGTAAGCTCCTTAGACAAGACTTCACATTATACCACTACACATCAAGCTCTGTGCGGCAGGGTTCTCCATTGGTGGAATGTAAGCTTAATTGGGAAGGGCCTGCCATTATAACAATAGACTGTAAGCTCTTTGGGGAAGGGTCTCCCACTATAAAACTAGAGTGTATGCACCTTCTTGGGGCAGGGCCTGCCATTATACCACAAGATTGTAAGCTCCTTGCTGAAGGGTCTCCCACTATAAAACTACTATAAAAGCTTTTGGGTCAGGATCTCGCACTATACCACTAGAGTGTAAGCTGTTTTGGGAAGGGTCTCCCACTATAAAACTAGTCTATAAGCTTTTGGGTCAATGTCTCCCATTATACCACTAGAGTGTAAGCTGTTTTGGGAAGGGTCTCCCACTATAAAACTAGTCTATAAGCTTTTGGGTCAATGTCTCCCATTATACCACTAGAGTGTAAGCTCCTTGGGGAAGGGTCTCCCACTATAAAACTAGTCTGTAAGCTTTTGGATCAGGATCTCCCATTATACCACTAGACTGTAAGCTCCTTGAGGAAGGGTCTCCCAACATAAAACTAGTTTTTAAGCTTATGGGTCAGTGTCTCCCATTATACCATTAGAGTGTAAGCTCCTTGGGGAAGGGTCTCCCACTTTAAAACAAGTCAATAAGCCTTTGGGTCAGGGTCTCCCATTATACGACTAGACTGTAAGCTCCTTGGGGAAGGCTTTCCCACTGATGAGACCCAGAATGAACACTGCCCTGGTTCTGTTGTTAGGGGAGCCTGTGCTCTTCTAATACACAGACGTGTCCCTTTGTCCCTGACTCTAAGGCAAGAGCTGACTCAGTAGCCCATACTGGGAACATGAGCCAAACATCATTGCTGGGCTCATCACTACCTGATCAAATAACTACAGAGCAGAAATCGGAGCCTTTTCTGCTGCTTCCGGAACATGAGAAGGACACTTGCACTGCTGCTAAATCTGAAGCACAAAAGAGAGAGTCTTGTCTGTGCTCTGACACCTGCCCCTGCATTCTCTGAGCCAACTATTCCAAAACAACTGGCCTCTTCATGTGTGCCCCCTCCTGCCATGTCATGCCAAGGGCAAAGGCACTGGCCATTACTGTAAGCAGTGATTTCCTATAGGAAATAGTATAAACTCCCAGTATTAAATGGCACAGTGACTCCCGGCATTAATTTGCACAGGGTCTCCCATAATTAAATGGCACAGTGAAGAGGGGCCGATAAAAGCTGCTACAGACCGAGTCCTCCGATGGGCTTCCTCGATCGATATCTGGCTGAAGGTCGGCAAGATGTCGATCAGGCAGGGTTAAAAATCCTATTGGATCGTGACTGCATCTGGTCCAGTGATCCAACCGCCTGTATTGGCAGCATTATGATCTGATCCTTGGTCCCTAGGGCCCACGATCGGGTCAGCCCAATATCGCCCACCTTAATGTAGGCATATCGGGGAGACATTCGCTTGTTTGGCAACATCGCTAACCGAGCAGATCTCTCAGTGTATGGCCAGCTTATCTCCCAGCATTAAATGGCACAGTGACTCCCAGAATTAAATGGCACAGTGACTCCCAGAATTAAATGGCACAGGGACTCCCAGAATTAAATGGCACAGGGACTCCCAGAATTAAATGGCACAGGGACTCCCAGAATTAAATGGCACAGTGACTCCCAGAATTAAATGGCACAGTGACTCCCAGAATTAAATGGCACAGTGACTCCCAGTGTTAAATGGCACAGTGACTCCCAGAATTAAATGGCACAGGGACTCCCATAATTAAATGGCACAGTGACTCCCAGAATTAAATGGCACAGTGACTCCCAGTGTTAAATGGCACAGTGACTCCCAGAATTAAATGGCACAGGGACTCCCAGAATTAAATGGCACAGTGACTCCCAGAATTAAATGGCACAGTGACTCCCAGAATTAAATGGCACAGTGACTCCCAGAATTAAATGGCACAGTTACTCCCAGAATTAAATGGCACAGTGACTCCCAGAATTAAATGGCACAGTGACTCCCAGAATTAAATGGCACAGGGACTCCCAGAATTAAATGGCACAGGGACTCCCAGAATTAAATGGCACAGGGACTCCCAGAATTAAATGGCACAGTGACTCCCAGAATTAAATGGCACAGTGACTCCCAGAATTAAATGGCACAGTGACTCCCAGTGTTAAATGGCACAGTGACTCCCAGAATTAAATGGCACAGGGACTCCCAGAATTAAATGGCACAGGGACTCCCATAATTAAATGGCACAGTGACTCCCAGAATTAAATGGCACAGGGACTCCCAGAATTAAATGGCACAGTGACTCCCAGAATTAAATGGCACAGGGACTCCCAGAATTAAATGGCACAGTGACTCCCAGTGTTAAATGGCACAGTGACTCCCAGAATTAAATGGCACAGTGACTCCCAGAATTAAATGGCACAGGGACTCCCAGAATTAAATGGCACAGTGACTCCCAGAATTAAATGGCACAGGGACTCCCAGAATTAAATGGCACAGTGACTCCCAGAATTAAATGGCACAGTGACTCCCAGAATTAAATGGCACAGTGACTCCCAGAATTAAATGGCACAGTTACTCCCAGAATTAAATGGCACAGTGACTCCCAGAATTAAATGGCACAGTGACTCCCAGAATTAAATGGCACAGGGACTCCCAGAATTAAATGGCACAGGGACTCCCATAATTAAATGGCACAGTGACTCCCAGAATTAAATGGCACAGGGACTCCCAGAATTAAATGGCACAGTGACTCCCAGAATTAAATGGCACAGGGACTCCCAGAATTAAATGGCACAGGGACTCCCATAATTAAATGGCACAGTGACTCCCAGAATTAAATGGCACAGGGACTCCCAGAATTAAATGGCACAGTGACTCCCAGAATTAAATGGCACAGGGACTCCCAGAATTAAATGGCACAGTGACTCCCAGTGTTAAATGGCACAGTGACTCCCAGAATTAAATGGCACAGGGACTCCCAGAATTAAATGGCACAGTGACTCCCAGAATTAAATGGCACAGTGACTCCCAGAATTAAATGGCACAGTGACTCCCAGAATTAAATGGCACAGTTACTCCCAGAATTAAATGGCACAGTGACTCCCAGAATTAAATGGCACAGTGACTCCCAGAATTAAATGGCACAGGGACTCCCAGAATTAAATGGCACAGTTACTCCCAGAATTAAATGGCACAGTGACTCCCAGAATTAAATGGCACAGTGACTCCCAGTGTTAAATGGCACAGTGACTCGCATAATTAAATGGCACAGTTACTCCCAGCATTAAATGGCACAGTTACTCCCGGCATTGACTCGCATAATTAAATTGCACAGTGACTCCCAGCATTAAATGGCACAGTGACTCGCATAATTAAATGGCACAGTTACTCCCAGCATTAAATGGCACAGTTACTCCCGGCATTAAATGGCACGGTGACTCCCGGTATTTTATGGTACAGTGACTCCAGGCATTAAATGGCACAGTGACTCCCATAATTAAATGGCACAGTGACTCCCAGCATTAAAAAACAAAAAACAGATACACTTATACCATGTGATATATACAAAAAGAATAATGGGTAAGTGTGTAGGGCCTCCAGACTTATCTACAATGTTATGGATGGGGGGGGGGTGCCTTGAGTAAAAAAAAGACAGAAGTTGAGTAAGAGATGCATCTTGTTTTATGTCCAGACTGAAAGGCAATAGTATATATACAGCACATTTAAAGAAAGAATTGTTTCCTACAAACTGTTCTGTTCTTTCCAAATTGTCTGTCGACTCTGATTCGATTGCAAGCTTTGTTGGAGAAAGCTGATCTCCACACAAATCTCTCTCTTACTCTGTATAAAACTCTGATTTCTTAGACAGGAAATAAAAATATCATTAGAAAGAATTGTGTTTGGAGCAACCTGTACAATTGCCTTTTTGCTCTCAGTAAATGACACATAAACACTTGGTTTTATATTTAGCAAATGGAAGCGTTTGGGGAGCGGGTGTGGATGGAGGGTGTGAATATAAAAGAATGTCTCTGTGTCAGGGGAGGGGGCTACACAATGTGAGGTGACACTTTATCTCTGCCCTGATGTGACACCTATGTGTTTCCTTTTCGCACCTTTCCCTGCGTGTGTTTGTAGAACCTATAGAATTACTGCTGGGGGAGACTAGGGAAGCATGGGAGTGTGAAGATAGGGCTGGCGTTGCACCTTTGGGGAGAATCCCTTGTCAAGAGGGTGATCCTACAGCAGGTTTAGCTCATATAGGGATCTGGGAGTGAGGGGGGGGAGTGGTGATTGTCAGCCAGAGATCTACTCAGAATGGAGCTGTTGGGGTGTCACCTGCAAAATCTGGGCACGGTGCCCACTATCCATTCTCATCTTCCTTCATTCCCTTCTCTCCCTAACTCCCCCTTTTCCTTCTCTCATCCCCTCTCCTTTTCTATTCTCCCCCCAACTGTTTGGCCTTACTCCCCCCATCCTCCCTCTTCTCTCCCTTCTATATTTCTCCTCTCCCCCATTTGTCTCTCTATTCCTGAACCCCCTTTCCCTTCTCTCCTTCTGTCTCTCATCCCCTCTCCTTTCCGTTTCTCCCCCAACTGTTTGGCCTTACTCTCCCCCATCCTCCCCTCCCTCTTCTATATTTCTCCTCTCCCCCATTTGTCTCTCTACTCCCTAACTTCCTTTCCCTTCTCTCCTTTCTCTTTCTGTCTCTCATCTCCTTTCCTTTCATCCCTCCTTCCCATACTATTCTTTCTTGACGTTGCCCTTAAGCTGTTGATACATAATAAGATCTGCAAGTTTTGCGAGTTCACCAAACAAGTGGATCTTTCAGTGATATACCTACTTTGCTATTGTTTAGCCCTTAGGCCAATGATCGGATCCTAACTGTCACATATGAGGGCCCCATACACAGGTGAATAAGCTGCAGAATTCACCTGAAGGACCCAAATCGGCAGCTGAAAACTGCTTGCGTATGGCCACCTATAGTGCATCACTCCATTGCCTTTATAACTCCCTAAAGAATAAACTGGAACCTGGGGCCATTAAAATGACATTTAGGACTATCCAATAAGTAATGGGACTTTACAGAGCTGAGCCTAGTTGGTGACAGTGGGCCGGCCAATGAGACCTGAGACACACTGATGGCAGGGAATTCAGGCCAATGGGACGTGAGACACACTGATGGAAGGGAATTCAGGCCAATGGGATGTGAGACACACTGATGGCAGGGAATTCAGGCCAATGGGCTGAGGAGAATATTGAGCGGCATCTGTTTATGGTGTTAAACTACAATTCCCAGCAACCCTTACTTCAGGTGACATGTTGGAAGTGTTTGAATCAAAGGTTGCCTTCTCCTATCATTTAACAAGATTTAGAGGCCTGTCAGAACTGGAAACTACAACTCCCAAACCCCCCAACATCAGCCAGCTGACACACGTATATAACAGCACAGAAGTCTGACACTGAGAGCCCTACGGCTGATGAGAGGCCAATCAGTTGCCTTCTCCAATGTGTAGGTACTGGGGGCCCCTCAGTATAGTCTCTGCTGCTCTGGGACCACCTTTTGCAGCTGATGGATATAAACGTGAGAGCCCCCCTCCCCTTCTAATAACATCTCAGCAAAAGCAAAGAAAGAACATTTAGAAAGAGCGGGGGGGGGGGGAAGCTGTGTCCATGGCAACCCCTTCTTGCCGTCGCTACCGAGGGCACCATCCATGTAAACTTTCTATTCCCATCTGTGGGAATTTGGGGAGGGGGGGTCTGTAATCAGAGAGGAAACCTTAATGGCACCTTCAGGGAATGCTCATTTCCAGGTCTCAGGGGGTGATATCTCCGCAGCCCACGGGGGGTTAACTAGTGTGCCTTTTATTTAATGTTACAGAAAGGGAATAGGGAACAGCTGACTGATTGCTCTCCCCCCAATCTGAACTTTCCTTTAGGCCAATGTCATATGTAGTTATTTCAGGGTGCCCTTGCCCCCCCAATAAGAGCTTTTCCGATCCTAATGGGGGGGGCACTATCTAAGCCTACGATGTCCCCTGGAACCATTTAAGTAAATATGATAGGGATGAACTGAATCCAGAATTCGGTTTGGGATTCGGCCTTTTTCAGCAGGATTTGGATTTGGCTGAATCCTTCTACCCGGCCGAACCAAATACGAATCCTAATTTGCACATACAAATTAGGGGTGGGAGGGAAATCACGTGACTTTGTCACAAAACAAGGAAGTAAAAAATGTTTTCCCCTTCCCACCCCCAATTTACATATGCAAATTAGGATTCAGTTTCGGTTCATTATTCAGCAGAATCTTTCGCGAAGGATTCGGGGGTTCGGCCAAATCTAAAATAGTGGATTCGGCGCATACCTAAAATATGACAGGTAATTGAGCAAAAATGAGGCCCGTGTGTGTGCGTGGGAGGGGGGGGTAATTAGATGACATTAATAAAGTCCATTAGAAATAAATCCTAGAATAATAAATAATAGATAAATTATTTTAAATAAAATAAATGTAAGTATAAATAATAAATAATAGAAATAAGACCCCACGTTGAATAACATTCATTAAAATCCCTTCCATCATTTTTCTTCCAGATCAATAACCCCCCTAATTCCTCCCCATATTCCCCACGAGACACAGAATAAGTGTCAGTTCAGCTTTTACAACATTAACTCCCTCAGCGCCACAGAAATATTCGATTATTCTCATTTGTGCAGGAAATCTTTAACCCCGAGATACTGATAATAACGGCCATGCGACAGGCCACATTTTACTCCCTGTTCTGTTTCCTGGTGAAATGTACGATTCTCTATGGTTTCCAGAAACAACAAACTAGAGTATTCATGAGTAGCGATGGGCGAAACTATCCCGTTTTTGCTTCTACCAAAAATCTGAAGTCAATGGGCGTCAAAATGAGTTTGACGCGCGACACTTTTTATGCGCTCGACAGTTTTTACACGTGCGACTTTTTTGTCCGAATGCATGAAAGTCAATGGGCGTCAAAATTATTCATTTCTACACAAACGACTTTTTTGTCGCAGTGAATTTTTCTCAGCAGTTTTCACGAAACAATTCGCGGGTGGGGAAATGAATGAATTAATTGGCCCATTACTATTTATAAGGCTCCATGTAATTATTGCTGGGTCTAATCAGTCCTGTCTGGTTGTTAGGGGCACTGAGCTTAGCAACCCTATAAACAGTGGGCACAGCATTATTTGGGTTCCTTCCATATAAACCCAGGCAGGGCGCAGGCTCTGGATGAAGGCTTCCCATGTGCCTATTAGAATTAGGAAATGAAAGAGTCAGTGGGAGAGGAAGGGAAGAATGTAACAATCACTGTAGGGCGCTGCTGCTTTAGAAATAAAGGAGAATAAATGACAAAGGCTCCTGCGTGTGCAACAAATGATTCAGTATATGACAATGTCTGCTTATCTCATTCATACACTAATGTGCCTGTGCTGAATGGCTACCAAGCAGGTTACCTGTGTGCCGGGCACATGCAGTACTTACCTCTGTAGCCCCAGAGAGGTTAACATGACAGTTGCAGGGAAGGGCTGTTGCATGTGACAGTTAGCAGGCAAACCAATGAGAGGTAGCAGCCAGCTGGTGGGCTTGGCTAGGGAACAGGAGAGAAGGAAGAAGAGACAAGAGAGAGACTGAGAGAGACAGAGAGTGCAGCTCCTAGCCCCCTGGCACAATGATCCTGAGGAGCTCAATGTGGGGGAACTGAAGGATCACTTACCACCGAGGGATCCATTCGGCTCATCCTGGGGGGAGGGAGGAGACAACCCCGCAGCCCGTTTTTACCCCGTAGAAAGCAATCCATTCCAGGAGGCAGAATTGGGGGGCTGAAGGTAGCCCACCAAAGCCAAAGGATGGACACATCCGGTCACTTCCATGATTCTGGGGTTGGGGACATGGAAGAGGACCCTAAGTGCCATTGCCCACTTTCTGGGGAGGACCACCAGCAGCATCCGCTGAGCCAGCTGCAGAGTCAGACTTACCAGCCCAGCCTGTTGCACTGCTCTCCAGCTGCTTGCAGGGCACCTCCTTCCAAAAACTCCAGCGCTCTCCGCCCTTCCTCCAGTCAGGGCAGTCAGCTCAATTTAAATGACCACTTGGTTGGACACTCTCCAAGTTCGGCGTCTACAAGTGGGGCAGGATACAAGCACAGACAAGCCAGTCCTCTGGTCCACAGGAGAGACAGCAACCCCTTCACCGAAATAGCCATGAGCTCTTGTAGATACACCAGCGGGGTCATGAAACCCCTCAGCCGACTAAGTGCCTCCAGAAGGAACCTGATCGAGTCCGAGCCGGAAAGCCAACCTCTTCAGCTCTTCAACTCCACCATCCCCCCGGAGATAGTGATCTCTTCCAAGGACGAGCACCACCCCAATCACCAACTCTCAGGCAGCAACAGCACCAATAACCACCCCAAAGGCAACAAGAGAAAAAACCAGAACATTGGATACAAGTTGGGACACCGGCGGGCGCTTTTCGAGAAGAGGAAACGGCTCAGTGACTACGCTCTCATTTTTGGCATGTTTGGAATTGTGGTTATGGTTATTGAGACTGAACTCTCATGGGGTTTATACGAAAAGGTAGGGTATGGCGTATGTTACTTTGGGGGGTATCTTGGGTGGGGGAAATGGCTCCTCCCCCTTTCAGAGTGGGTGCTGGGAATTGTAGTTTTAACAGCTGCAAATGTCGTTTCCTTCTTATTTCCTCTCTCACCTGCTGAGTTAAATTCCCACACACGTTCCATGGAGCTTCCAATATCTGTTCAGGGTTGAAGCCTGTACCTGCCTCTAGTCTCTGTCACAGATTGCATGCAATCAGATCACTGTGTGTGTGTGTCTAGGAAGAAGGAGGCTTTCTGCCTTGAGAATTGTGGAAGAAAAATGGCTACAGGTGTGAGTGAGGCAGGGAATGTGGGAAGCAGGTGTAGGAAGTGCTTGTTAAAGGGGATCACACAGATAGAGGCACTTAGCTTTGAAGCAGCAATATACAGTAATACTGAGTAGCGCAGGCAATGCCTTAGTATGGGGGGCTATTCTCTCTATAGTCTAGTTTTATTATAAAGCACCAGAGAGGCAGCAGAAATGTTCTGTCTCTCAGCTTCCCCGACTGTCAGTTCCAGTGCCGCATTTCAGACAGGCAGTTTGAATGAACAATCAGCTCATTCTCATTCTGAGATGTTCCTCGCACCGAAGAGCCGCACAAAATCCAAGGCACAGATTTTGGGTTTAACAAAGGCAGCTTTTTCTGTTTGTGTTTCAGCAGTCAGACCCCCCCAACGCGTTTCGCCTGGCCGAGCTGCTTACGGCTGAGCAGCAGCTTCTGCTGGGGGGGGGGTGCAAAATCCTTAATGTGAAGTGTCCACGAAAAGAGCCACAACTGCAGGAACTCCACTCTAAAGCCATTTACTGTATATTGACTGTCAGCTCCTGCTACTAGTGAATAGGCCTCCAGGCGCTGGACTCAGGAGGGAACAGCAGTGAATTCCCCCCTATTCACCCATCACTTCTTCCCACTGAGATTTAAGGGGAATGGGGGGCTCATAGCGACAGGTGGATTCAACACTCACTTCAGCCATAGACCCCCGTGTTATAGGCCTCACACACTGATACTGGGGATAGTTCACTGGTAAGCGAAACGTTGTATCTACTACACATTAATTACATTATACCATAGAGCAGGGCCCCAATCTGGGGTAGTCAGTATGTACCTAGGGTATGGGGTGATAATTCCAATGGCCTGTATCTATCCCCCTTTCACTCTCCCTCCTATTATTTTACTGAATTAGTCCCACCACCCCTGCTGGGAGTCTGTTCCCTGTATCTATCCCCCTTTCACTCTCCCTCCTATTCCTTTACTGTATTAGTCCTACCACCCCTGCTGGGAGACTGTTCCCTGTATCTATCCCCCTTTCACTCTCCCTCCTATTCCTTTACTGTATTAGTCCTACCACCCCTGCTGGGAGTCTGTTCCCTGTATCTATCCCCCTTTCACTCTCCCTCCTATTCCTTTACTGTATTAGTCCTACCACCCCTGCTGGGAGTCTGTTCCCTGTATCTATCCCCCTTTCACTCTCCCTCCTATTATTTTACTGAATTAGTCCCACCACCCCTGCTGGGAGTCTGTTCCCTGTATCTATCCCCCTTTCACTCTCCCTCCTATTCCTTTACTGTATTAGTCCTACCACCCCTGTTGGGAGTCTGTTCCCTGTATCTATCCCCCTTTCACTCTCCCTCCTATTCCTTTACTGTATTAGTCTTGCCACCCCTGCTGGGAGTCTGTTCCCTGTATCTATCCCCCTTTCACTCTCCCTCCTATTCCTTTACTGTATTAGTCTTACCACCCCTGCTGGGAGTCTGTTCCCTGTATCTACTTCCCTGTGTTGAGTTTCAGCCTCTTCCCATCAGTTTGAGGACATGACGATGCCCCAGGCTATACTCGTTTGTGAGAAGCAGTCACTCAGTTAAATCTCTATATATCTCAATGAGTTTCTATCACATCATTGGCCTCTATTCCGGCTGCTAGACATCGGGGTCCTAGTGCCCCTGCATTGTATTTCGAGCAGTTTCTGTATCATTAATGCCTGTCCTGTCTAGTTGTGGACCTGTTTTGTTAGACATAAAGTAGAAGCAAGAGGTTCTGCAGATGCCGGGTGACTGATTTCAGACTCAGGACGGCAGAGGGGGACGAGGAGACGCATTATGTTTTGGCTCTGGGGCTTTCCTAGGAGACAGGGGTTAATTTAACTCTAATAGGGATTGAGGCAAGTGATACATGAGGTGCCTATATATTATATATCACAGCAAAATAAAATCCTGCCACATGCCGTGGGATTAGCTGCATACCTCCCAACATTTTGGAAGTAAAAAGAGGAACAAAAAATTTTTTCCGCACGTAGTGCAGCGATTTTTTTGGCCATGCCCTTTCTGTGGCCACACCCCCTAATTACCATGTTCATTTTACAAAATATGGCAGGTAAATCTCCTTATCTAAACTGTTTTTTTTGTGTCTCAGAATTGTTACAAAGTATCTTATTTGCACCTGTTAGCCGTTCTGGGCTCTCTGCTAAAAGCCAATTAAGTGAGAAACTTTGTTTCTTTTTCTGGCTGTTCAGTGCAGAGAAAAGAGGGACTTTCCAGTACAAATGAGGGACTGCGGGTTGAGCTGTCAAAAGAGGGACTGTCCCTCCGAAAAAGGGACAGTTGGGAGATCTGCAGCTGCAGTTTTATCTTGTGTTTAGCTTTATATTCAAATATTTATTAAAGGAACCTTCTCAATTCACCTTCTGTGTCTATTTCTTTCTGACTCTGCCACTTAAAGGGGCGGTTCACCTTTAAGTTAGCTTTCAGTATGTTACAGATTGGCTACTTCTAAGTAGGGATGCACCGAATTCAGGATTCGGTTTGGGATTCGGCCAGGATTCGTCCTTTTTCAGCAGGATTCGGATTCGGCCGAATCCTTCTACCTGGCCGAACCGAATCCGAATCCTAATTTGCATATGGAAATTGGGGAGGGAAATTGCGTGACTTTTTGTCAGAGAACAAGGAAGTAAAAAATGTTTTCCCCTTCCCGCCCCTAATTTGCATATGCAAATTAGGGTTCGGATTCGGTTCGGTATTCGGCCGAATCTTTCATGAAGGATTCGGCCGAATCCAAAAAAGTGGATTCGGTGCATCCCTACTTCTAAGCAACTGTTCAATTGGTCTACATTATTTATTTTGTATAGCTTTTTAATTATTTGCCCTCTCATTACCCATTCCAACCTTCAAATGGGAGTCACTGACTAAAAAACAAATGCTCTGGAAGGCTATAGTTTTATTGTTATTGCTACTTTTTTATTCCTTGTCTTTCTATTCAGGCCTCTCCTATTCATATGCCAATCTTTTATTCTAATCAATGCATGGTTGCTAGGGGAATTAGGACCCTAGCAACCGGACTGCTGAAACTGCAAACCGGAGAGCTGCTGAATATAAAGCTAAATAAGTCAAAAACCTCAAATAATAAAAAGAATATCATACTAACAGTTCATTTAAAGGTGAACAACCCCATTAATGGGTGGCAAAGCCAGGCAGTCTGTATGGGTCGCTGTGACTTATAGTAGCCACCCTCCAGATCATTAACCCTGCGAGAGCAGCACTTATCTCCTCTGCCCGACTGGCACTTGCCTAGTTAGCCGGCATTCAGCAAAACCACTGATTTAACCCTTTATGCCCCTATCTATGGCTTTGGCACAATGACTAAAGGCCAGCTTCTATCTGTCAGCACTGAAACTGCCAGCAGCTACACAGATGGTAAAAATAAAATTACACCGTACCTTTAATACATCCAGATACAAATACTGACGGGGTTAAATAACATTTTGTGGCACGAGAGATACAATTGACTGATGCCCATCTCAAGCCCCTGTATGGGTACAAACAATTACGGTGCCACAAGATAAACCACTTAGTTTATTATTATTATCACACAATTACCTCCTCGGCTGGGAGGCGCTTCCCTAAGCATATGGCTACTCGAGCCACCTCTTAAATTGGGGTAGAGAATGGGGGTGAAGGGAAGGACAGGCAGATGCAGGTTACAAAGCAATGTGGGAGGGGCAGGGAAGAGGCGCTGGGTATGTGAATCTATTTATCCTCTTTAGAAAGAAAATCAATATTTCCCATTCTATCGAGTTTTTTAGCTCAGAAAAAATAACCTCCTGTTTTGTGACTAATGAGTTAATCTGGTGAGTGTTGTGTCTGCTGGAGTGATGCCCATAGGCCGGCTCAGGAGTCGCACCCACTAATCAGCTGAGCATTACTGCACCCACTTACATACCCACCACTAACTGTACCCCAACAATATCATAAACCAATACTGAGATTACTGCACCCACTTACATACCCACCACTAACTGTACCCCAACAATATCATAAACCAATACTGAGATTACTGCACCCACTTACATACCCACCACTAACTGTACCCCAACAATATCATAAACCAATACTGAGATTACTGCACCCACTTACATACCCACCACTAATTGTACCCCAACAATATCATAAACCAATACTGAGATTACTGCACCCACTTACATACCCACCACTAACTGTACCCCAACAATATCATAAACCAATACTGAGATTACTGCACCCACTTACATACCCACCACTAATTGTACCCCAACAATATCATAAACTGACAATGAGATTACTGCACCCCTTTACATACCCAAATTCAGCTGAATTTTACTGAGCATTACTGTACCCCAATACAGCCCCCTGCAGCACAGAGTGGTATTGAGTATTACTGTACCCGGATACATCCCCTGCTTTCCAGTTTGGGGTTCAAGGGGAGATTCTGTTTGTATTTAGTATTACAATTTGTATCCCCTGGGACTTAACCGACCCTGCAGCAAACAGAGTGGAAAGGAGAAGAGGAGGGAGTTTTATTTGGGAGAGTCTGTCCTACTGGCCTGAATAAAGAAGATTCTTCATGTGTTTCCCAATCTATTTGCATGTCTGTAACATCTGTCCAGCAATGATGTGGGGGGCACCTTAGTGTTTGTTT
Organism: Xenopus petersii; assembly: GCA_038501925.1. Classification (NCBI taxonomy): domain Eukaryota; kingdom Metazoa; phylum Chordata; class Amphibia; order Anura; family Pipidae; genus Xenopus; species Xenopus petersii. Next base: position 2,143,490 of record CM076687.1, read on the forward strand.
ATAGAATGGAAAAAAGGCTCGGGGTCGGGAAATCTCTCGCTCTACAGGGAAATAACTGGCTGCTCTCAGTAATGGAAGATACTGTAAATAGGGACCCCCAGGACCTGCAGCTGTAACAGGCTAAGAGCTGCTGATAGGGTCATAACATAGAGAAGGGGGTACGGAAACCCAGATCCAAATTCTAAAGAGAGAAGGGGGTACAGAACTAGGGCCGGAACTAGGGGTAGGCAGAGTAGGCACGTGCCTAGGGCGCAAAGCTGGGAGGGCGCCAGGCACGTACCTGTCTCCTACCCCAAGTCCGGTTCCCTTCTTTTCTCTTCGCGCTTCTCAGCGCATGCGCCGCGACTGCCGGGCCTGCCTAGGGCGCCTGCCCAGCGTGGCCCGGCACTGTACGGAACCAAGATCCAAATAATAAAGAGAGAAGGGGGTACAGAACCCAGATCCAAATCCTAAAGAGAAAAGGGGGAACGGAACCCAGATCTAAATTCTAAAGAGAGAATGGGATACAGAATCCAGATCCAAATCCTAAAGAGAAAAGGGGGTACAGAATCCAGATCTGAATCCTAAAGAGAGAAGGGGGAACGGAACCCAGATCCAAATCCAAAAGAGGGAAGGGAGAACTGAACCCATATCCAAAACCTAAAGAAAGAAGGGGGAACAGAACCCAGATCCAAATCCTAAAGAGAGAAGAGGGAACGGAACCCAGATCCAAATCCTAAAGAGAGAAGGGGGTACAGAACCCAGATCCAAATCCTAAAGAGAGAAGGGGGTATAGAACCCTGATCCAAATCCTAAAGAGAGAAGGGGGTACAGAACCCAGATCCAAATCCTAAAGAGAGAAGGGGGTACAGAACCCAGATCCAAATCCTAAAGAGAGAAGGGGTACAGAACCCAGATCCAAATCCTAAAGAGAGAAGGGGGTACAGAACCCAGATCCAAATCCTAAAGAGAAAAGGGGGTACAGAACCCAGATCCAAATCCTAAAGAGAGAAGGGGGTACAGAACCCTGATCCAAATCCTAAAGAGAGAAGGGGGTACAGAACCCAGATCCAAATCCTAAAGAGAGAAGGGGTACAGAACCCAGATCCAAATCCTAAAGAGAGAAGGGGGTACAGAACCCAGATCCAAATCCTAAAGAGAAAAGGGGGTACAGAACCCAGATCCAAATCCTAAAGAGAGAAGGGGTACAGAACCCAGATCCAAATCCAATATAGTGGCGTTTGGCTGTTTGCTGTACAATGAGGCAAATGAACAGACACAAAATAAGGCACCAGGCAACACCACTCTAATATTAATAATTCTTGGCCTGTGCAGGATTTAAGGGGAAGTTAATTCAAGGCTTAATTAGAGAATAAAGAGAATATTTCAGATGTAGGCAAATCATTGCTATATCAGAGGGTTGTATCGCCCTACAATCATTTTATACATTACAGATTATAAAATATTACGGGTCATGGAAATCAGATCAGATTTATTGTATTATCAGCTCAGACCCAGGGACATGAATTTACTCCAATCCGTCAGTTTCTGTCTTGGGCTTCTGATAGCTCTAGAGCCCCTCTGGGATCCACCTTATGGCTGAAATGTGAAACTCTGGCTGTGATACAAATACAGGGGATGCTGGGATATGTAGTGCAGAGCAGCAAAGAACTGAAAGGTGTAGATCACCTTCAGGTTAACATTTAGTATATTATAAAACGGCATAAAAAAAGTGAGCACCCCAAAAATGGGACCCTTCAAGTTTGTTATTTCTAGTGCCTCGGGCAACACTGAGCCCCCGACTAGGAATCATTTTATATTCTCAGACTGAGGCTCTTCTCCACTGCACCCTGCCTGCAATAACCCTAAGTAACATGTATGTCCCATTGGCTGGGTTTTGTTTCCAATTTATTTCTTAAAGGATAAGTAAACCTTTAAAATAAGTGAATGTAAAACTGACGAGGGGGCTATTCTAAGCACTTTTGCAATGTACATTCATCATTTATTTTTATTTAATTCCAAGATATTAAGGGATACATGTGCTGTTAATATGAATGAATTTTGTTCCAACAGCGCCACCTGCTGGTCAGTTTCCCACCAGTCTGACCAGCAAGTAGTCAAGGAAGTTGTCAGGAGAAAGAAAGAGGCTGATGTTCTTCTGCTTAGGAATAAAATTAGAAACCTTTCTCACATCTTTCCTAAGCAGAAGAACATCAGCCTCTTTCTTTCTCCTGACAACTTCCTTGACTACTTGCTGGTCAGACTGGTGGGAAACTGAGGGGTTGTTCTGTGACCATATAAAGGCACAAGGCTGCAGGCTGAGTTATACAGGGAACTCTGAGTATCACTCATGTATTATAAGGGATAATGTACCCCCTACTGTAAATGATAAGGATATTAGAAGTCACTGAGGGGTTGTTCTGTGACCATATAAAGGCACAAGGCTGCAGGCTGAGTTATACAGGGAACTCTGAGTATCACTCATGTATTATAAGGGATAATGTACCCCCTACTGGGTAGGGAATCAGATAGGATCTGTGCAGCCACTGGGACAGAATGTTCTGTTATACAGACAGATAGCTAGAATCTCAGCTGCCATAAAGCAGGGCAGGACTGCTGCTTACAATGGGGATCAGATAAGATCTGTGCAGCCACTGGGACAGAATGTTCTGTTATACAGATAGCTAGAATCTCAGCTGCCATAAAGCAGGACAGGACTGCTGCTTACAATGGGGATCAGATAAGATCTGTGCAGCCACTGGGACAGAATGTTCTGTTATACAGATAGCTAGAATCTCAGCTGCCATAAAGCAGGACAGGACTGCTGCTTACAATGAGGATTGGATAGGATAATTTCCACTGTGAATAGCTTTAAAACAAGCAAACATATTTCATTAACATACTGTATATCGCAAACTTGTTTAAAATTAGATTTTCTTTCCTTATATAGAAAAAAAACAATGTTTGGTGAAGTTCCCCCTCAGGTAGATTTTTTACAAAGAGTAACTAAGCAGTGCATGTTGCCTTCAAGCAGAACTGTGTGTATGTGTGATGATAATGAGTAAGTGTAGGGAAGGGAGTGAGAGCTATTGGAGCAGGGGGTGAGTAGGAGGGAGGCCGGGGGACACGTGAGAGTGGGGCACTTGATGGTGGATAAGAGAGCGCAGAGATGTCTGAAGACCGATGCAATCACTCAAGGAGATCTCTATAATTTCATTGGCATTACATCCAACTGTCAGTTCCTTAGTGCCAGTAATTTAGACTGAAAGGAACGTCAATGGCTATGGTGAGAAACCAGCCGTAATGCTTTCCACACAACAATAGGCCTGTCTGTTACTGGCTGATCAAATGTTCCCATCATTCACTGCAGCCTGTAACGGAGCTGCCATATCAAATGACAAATACACAGCCCCAAATCACAGTCTCCTGTGCTGCCCCCAGTAATCATCTATAGATCAGGGAACAGAGCGCCAGGAATATGAATTGGCCTGCCACACGATACCACTATAGATAGGTAGCACAGGACGCAGGCTGGCAGATTAGGGGAGAATTAAAGGTACACAATGAATAATGACTCTTAGTTCTCACATTAGTATTGTGGGGAGCAGCCATCACCCTTTAGCCCTCTTCCCTAACTGTAAGCCCCTGAACATTGGGGTGCAACATGAGAGACTACAGGAAAACACCCCAAAAAGTAAATCCTATGCTGATGGTGGGATTTCCTTGCCACCAATGAATCACTTATTCCCCCTCTATTGGTAGAGAATCCCATAACCTGACTGTCCTTACAGTAAAGAACCCCTTCCTATGCTGATGATGAGATCTCCTTTCCTCCCCACCAATGAATCACTCATTCCCCTCTCTTGGTAGGGAATCCCATAACCTGACTGTCCTTACAGTAAAGAACCCCTTCCTATACTGATGGTGAGATCTCCTTTCTACCCCACCAATGAATCACTCATTCCCCTCTCTTGGTAGTGAATCCCATAACCTCAAAGCAAAGGAAAAAGGGAACAAAAACAGATATGCGTAATATGGTGTAGTATTTCGTGCTATTTTTTGTATAAATGCACCTTTAACTGTGCGTGATTAAACGTATATAAAAAAATATATAAACAGTGTGTGATAAAAATAAGAGCACTACGATTGTGCGACTTGTGTCTATTTTATATATATATATACACCACTGTTAGTTTATGCATTGGTGTAAAAAGGATATATGTGAATTGAAAGAATGTGATCTCGAGGAATATAATATTGTAACAGCGTGTAAGAGGTTTCCTTTGTCATTTTATACATGGATGTTTTAGTGATAGCGAATACAATGTTGCTGCTGCGATATAACAACTGTGTCAATGTGAATGTTGCAACAGAGGTTTGAAAATATTGTGGAATAATTAGTTATAGGTGCAGATATGCCTTTAAGATGGGTTACGTTCATTTGTGTGGATAAAGTTTGGACAGTCTTGAATCTAGCTGGGCTTTAAGTTGAGAGCATTATGGGAAGAAGAAATCGCTCTTGGAAGAAGCCTATTGGCGAAACGCGTTGAGCGGAGACAGATCGTTTTGGAGCTGCAGCGTAAGACTGAGATACGCAGAGCAAAAGTGAAAGGACGCTACGGCTCCATTTGAAAAGCGGACTTTACAGATTTTACATGCGATTTTAAAAGAGGCGTTTGTGAGTGTATTTTATATTTTTATTAAACTGCTTTTTTAAACGATACTGCACATGCCGCTCTATTTTCTGCCCAGCTAGAAGGTTGTCGGATGATTACTGGAAGGACACGGCTTGTTCTCTCAAAAGTGTAGATTCACTCACGTCTGTGAGTATAATATACCACCAGATCAGCACTGGGTGAAGATTTCACTTAAAAGAAACTAATTAAGCAATTAGACCAAACCCTTTTATCAATTGGTGTCTTTAGAACTAATTTGTTACCATAAGAGGTGTTTGTGAAATAAGGGTATTTTTGCACATTGTTGTTTAAATGAAAAAAAATTTTGTGTTTCTTACTTTTCACTATTTTTGATTTCTCACTGGTTTGAATTTTTCTATTCACATATATCCTTTTTACACCAATGCATAAACTAACAGTGGTGTATATATATATATATAAAATAGACACAAGTCGCACAATCGTAGTGCTCTTATTTTTATCACACACTGTTTATATATTTTTTTATATACGTTTAATCACGCACAGTTAAAGGTGCATTTATACAAAAAATAGCACGAAATACTACACCATATTACGCATATCTGTTTTTGTTCCCTTTTTCCTTTGCTTTGTCAGGAAATGCAGCGATTCCCCTTTACCTATATTTGAATTTTCTACGGGCCTGGGAGAGCCCTTGATAAGGACTCGCTGTAAGTTGGAACTTCACTGCCCAAAAGACTCAAACACTTTTGCTTTGAATCCCATAACCTGACTGCCCTTACAGTAAAGAACCCCTTCCTATGCTGATGGTGAGATCTCCTTTCCTCCCCACCAATGAATCACTCATTCCCCTCTCTTGGTAGGGAATCCCATAACCTGACTGTCCTTACAGTAAAGAACCCCTTCCTATGCTGATGGTGAAATCTCCTTTCCTCCCCACCAAGGATGAGGCCAATCCACTTGGAGATGCCAACCATACCTTCTCAGGAGACAGCTAATGGGGCACCCAAATCTGTTAGGATTACCATTAACAGCTCATGAGATACCTGATGGACTCCTCAAACTTACCTCCTCTGGAGATACCTGGGGTGTTCCAAACTTCCCTTCTTAAGAATAGGGTGTTTCCCCACTAATCGAGATATATCTGGGGGTGTCTTGACCTCGGATATCCCTAGAGTAGTTTACTTTGGAGATACCCAGGGTACTGAGATTAGTTGAATAATCCCCCTAAGAGCATTTGCCACATCAACTAACATTTTCACTGGCAAATGGAAGTGTCCAGTACAGCTGATGACTTCATAAAGGAAAAGTGACACAACATTAAACTCTTTCACTGGCCACTCCCTGCAAGCTCACAGGGATTGGTGGGTTAAATCTGCTGAGAAAAGAGTGACAGTAATCCTAAAAAAAGCCACTTTCTAATCATCATCATCATTTATTTATATAGCGCTGTCAAGATACGCAGTGCTTTCTAATTTTAATTAATTACTGCCATTTTTATGCCTTGGCACTGAGGAAGAACCAGCCAGCTCCTAATAGAAGTATTGGCAGGACACTGTGATTATGAGCAGAGAGTATGGAGATAAGTCATATTTTATTCCCCTGTCCCGAAAGTGCAGCCAAAGACTCTCTCTTGCATTGCTTCCAGACTGTTGGAGGCCCTGTATCTTAGCCTGGGTATCTCAGGTTCAAAGTAGAGACCCACCACAAGGGACCCAAAATCCCAGTATTCCCTGACAGCTGGGACACTCCAGCACAAACAACTTCACACTCTTTCCCTTAATTGGCCCTGTCCGAACATAAGAAAAAGGGTAATAAAATGCCCAAAAGCCACTTAAAACCACAACTCCCAGCATCCTCAGATATTCGGGTTTCCTTGTAAGCAGAGAGAGAGAAACACCCCATTTTCAGTGTTGATCAAATTGACTATAAATGTAACTGTTACTAAAAGCAGCATCTGTCTGGCTGTTTATATTCTCTGCACTGCTGCTTCCAACTCCTGAAACAAGGTTATAACTAGGGTTGCCACCTGACTGGTAAAAATGATGACTGATCCCAATGTTATTAATAGGGAATAAAGATAAATATATAGGAAGGTCAGTGATCCCAATGTTATTAATAGGGAATAAAGATAAATATATAGGAAGGTCAGTGATCCCAATGTTATTAATAAAGAATAAAGATAAATATATAGGAAGGTCAGTGATCCCAATGTTATTAATAGGGAATAAAGATAAATATATAGGAAGGTCAATGATCCCAATGTTATTAATAGGGAATAAAGATAAATATATAGGAAGGCCATTGATCCCAATGTTATTAATAGGGAATAAAGATAAATCTATAGGAAGGCCAGTGATCCCAATGTTATTAATAGGGAATAAAGATAAATATATAGGAAGGTCAATGATCCCAATGTTATTAATAGGGAATAAAGATAAATATATAGGAAGGCCATTGATCCCAATGTTATTAATAGGGAATAAAGATAAATATATAGGAAGGTCAGTGATCCCAATGTTATTAATAGGGAATAAAGATAAATATATAGGAAGGTCACTGATCCCAATGTTATTAATAGGGAATAAAGATAAATATATAGGAAGGTCAGTGATCCCAATGTTATTAATAGGGAATAAAGATAAATATATAGGAAGGTCAGTGATCCCAATGTTATTAATAGGGAATAAAGATAAATATATAGGAAGGTCAGTGATCCCAATGTTATTAATAGGGAATAAAGATAAATATATAGGAAGGTCAGTGATCCCAATGTTATTAATAGGGAATAAAGATAAATATATAGGAAGGTCAGTGATCCCAATGTTATTAATAGGGAATAAAGATAAATATATAGGAAGGTCAATGATCCCAATGTTATTAATAGGGAATAAAGATAAATATATAGGAAGGCCATTGATCCCAATGTTATTAATAGGGAATAAAGATAAATATATAGGAAGGTCAATGATCCCAATGTTATTAATAGGGAATAAAGATAAATATATAGGAAGGCCATTGATCCCAATGTTATTAATAGGGAATAAAGATAAATATATAGGAAGGTCAGTGATCCCAATGTTATTAATAGGGAATAAAGATAAATATATAGGAAGGTCAGTGATCCCAATGTTATTAATAGGGAATAAAGATAAATATATAGGAAGGTCAGTGATCCCAATGTTATTAATAGGGAATAAAGATAAATATATAGGAAGGTCAGTGATCCCAATGTTATTAATAGGGAATAAAGATAAATATATAGGAAGGTCAGTGATCCCAATGTTATTAATAGGGAATAAAGATAAATATATAGGAAGGTCAGTGATCCCAATGTTATTAATAGGGAATAAGGATAAATATATAGGAAGGTCAGTGATCCCAATCTTATTAATAGGGAATAAAGATAAATATATAGGAAGGTCAGTGATCCCAATCTTATTAATAGGGAATAAAGATAAATATATAGGAAGGTCAGTGATCCCAATCTTATTAATAGGGAATAAAGATAAATATATAGGAAGGTCAGTGATCCCAATGTTATTAATAGGGAATAAAGAGAAATATATAGGAAGGTCAGTGATCCCAATGTTATTAATAGGGAATAAGGATAAATATATAGGAAGGTCAGTGATCCCAATGTTATTAATAGGGAATAAAGATAAATATATAGGAAGGTCAGTGATCCCAATCTTATTAATAGGGAATAAAGATAAATATATAGGAAGGTCAGTGATCCCAATCTTATTAATAGGGAATAAAGATAAATATATAGGAAGGTCAGTGATCCCAATGTTATTAATAGGGAATAAAGATAAATATATAGGAAGGTCAGTGATCCCAATGTTATTAATAGGGAATAAGGATAAATATATAGGAAGGTCAGTGATCCCAATCTTATTAATAGGGAATAAAGATAAATATATAGGAAGGTCAGTGATCCCAATCTTATTAATAGGGAATAAAGATAAATATATAGGCCGGTATTTTTCTAGAAAAGGTGGCAACCCTAGTTATAACCTTAATACACAAGGTATGGAAGACTTTCTCTTAAACGGTTGTAGTTTATTGCTGTGGCTCCTTCTTAACAGGTAGACAGCGGCACAACCTTTTCTCCTCACCTATCCCTAACAAGGACTGCTCTTACTTCCTTGTGGAATTCATGTATATTGGAAAATTGCTCTGAAATGACGTTTTCTTTCGCTGTTTTTGAGTTTACATCTCCTTTAAGGACAATAGGCTGTAATCGTCCCTGATTGATGGTTGTAAACACTGCAGGAAACAGCCGGCCTCACCTAATTAAAAATTACAGTAAAAAGGCAAAGACATAAACATTCTGGCACAGTCACTTCCCAATTAGCGAGCCTCTCCCCTGACACTACCTAATTACAGCGAGACGGTGGCCATATTTGTCACTGCCCAAAGCATTTGTTCCACAGTTCTGCAGCTGGTTATTATTGCTTTTTATTTTCCCCAAGGTTCTTTCTAGATTGCAAGCTTCTCAGGCAGGGATGGCACATGTTACTGTAAAGGATAGAAAGAAATTTGGCTAGTGTGTGAGGAGGCTGAAGGGGTGAAGGATGCATGTTTTTACTTTATAATGATCCATAAAGAGAATGAGCACTTCTAAGGAACGCAGGTCCTCTTGTCAAGAGTCTATTGTTGGTCCCAACCCTTGGCTATAAAAAAAGCTGGGAGTTGTAGGTTCTATAATATGATCCTTTGTGCAGTGTAAAGGCCACAGCAGGGGCTGAGAGGGGCTAGAAACATGGCAACTTTTCTTGGTTCAGCTAGAGTCCTGCAGCGGGTCGGGTACCCGCAGGTTACCCGCTACAAACCTGCGGTACCCTGCGGGTTGCGTGTAGAAGTTCCAGGTGCGGGTATAGATGCGGGTGGCCGGTTCTGCGAGTTTACGGGTCGCCGGTCGGGCCGCGGGTCTTCTCAATATCGATATATACTCCTTTTCTTGGGTCACTTCTACTTCCGATGACGTCACTTCCGGTTTACAATGACAGCACTTCCTGATTCTTGATGGTCAGCGGGTCGCGGGTCCGGGTTGCGGTACTTGTGGGTCGGGTAGTGAGTCCAAGCAGGTAAGAATGCGGGTTGCGGGTCCAGGTTGCGGATTGCAGGTTGCGGGTACAGGTCGGGTTCAGGTCCCAAGAAATGGACCCGCGCAGGACTCTAGACTGAGCTGCTAGAGAACAATCACAGTACAGGTATGGGACCCGTTATCCAGAATGCTTGGGGCCTGAGGTTTTCTGGATAATGGATCTTTCTGCAATTTGTTCACCTTTTTTCAGTTCAGTTGGTTTTAGACAGTTCACCAGAAATAAAGACTTTTCCCAATTACTTCCTATTTTCTATTTGTGACCATTTTCCTAATACTGAAGTGGAAAGTGTCAGCTATCACCTTCTAAAGCAGCTCTGCGAAGGGGGGGTCGTCGACCCTGTAAACTGTTCTAAATTGATACATTTTTGTTGATACATATCTTATCTTTGGCCCCACTGAGCACAATGACTGAGTTTCATATATATAAATTTAACCCAATAAGCTGGTTTTGCTTCCAATAAGGATTAATTATATCTTAGTTGGGATCAAGTACAAACTACTGTTTTATTATTACACAGAAAAAGGAAATATTTTTTAAAAGTGTACATATTATTATTATTATTATAAATAACATGTACAGGTATGGGACCTCTTATCCAGAATGCTAAGGACCTGGGGTTTTCCGGATAAGGGATCTTTCTATAATTTAGATCTTCATACCTTAAGTCTATTGTAAAATCATATAAACATGAAATAAACCCAATAGGCTGGCTCTGCTTCCAATAAGGATTAATTATATCTTAGTTGGGAGCAATTACAAGCGACTGTTTTATTATTACACAGAAAAAGGAAATCATTTTTAAAAATATGAATTATTTGATTATAATGGAGTCTATGGGAAAAGGCCTTTTTGTAATTAGGAACTTTCTGGATAATTTGTTTCCAGATAATGGATCCCATACTTGTAGTAAGGTTATATTTTTGTTAAAGCTGGACTTCTCTTTCTAATTCCATCTTCTGTCTCCCTTGCAGAATTCCATGTTTTCCTTGGCCTTGAAATGCCTTATAAGTTTATCATCAATTATCCTTTTGGGACTGATCATCGCATATCACGCACGGGAAGTGCAGGTAAGTTGCTTTACTGGGGGTTGCCCACTGTACTCTCCCAGCTTTGAAATGTATATAGGAGGTGTAAGATATTACATAGGGGTTCTGTCCGCTATATTGTGTGGAGCAGAAAAAAGAGAGAAAAGGCTTTGCAGGACGGTGTTGAACACCCGCAGTGCTCGGCACAACAGCTAACTACGTTGAATCTCCTGTAATTAACAGCCTCAAACACTTCCCTACGCTGGTCTGGAACACATGACACTTAGGGGCAGATTTATAAAGGTTTGAATGGTAAATTCTAATTCAAATTTTCGCTTTTTTTGGTTAAAACTCACAAATTCAAATTTTTAACCACCAACTCAACATTGAATTCAAATGTCATATTTATCACACCTGGACCTTGGAAACAGTTCAGATTCAACTATTCGTCACCTAAAACCCCACGAATTCCTGTAGAAGTCAATGGCAGAGGTCCGTTGACCCATTCGTAGACGTTGACATTCAAGTTTTTTTCCCAGAGGAAAATTCAATTAGAATTTTATTCGTATTAGATTTGAATACAAAATGCATTTTCAGGTCATTCTCATTTGACCAAATTATAGACGTTCAAACTCTCTCATAAATAACCTCCCATTCTGAGTACATTTGAATTCATTAGAGTAAAAAAAATTCACAGAAATTCAAAAAATTTGACCTTTGATAAATCTGCCCCATAAATATTGCGCTCGCACAGAAGAAGCCATAATCACTTCTAGCGCCAGCTCCATGATTTAGCAAGAGACACATTTTTAAAGCTTAGAAATTGGCTTCCAGTGAGAGCAAAAGCCAACCATGTATTATCCTGTATTACTCTAATTCGCATCTGCTGCTCGACCCTAAACAACACATTCAAAGGGCCTGTTTATAACTAATAAAAATATCCCGTACCTTCAGAAAACGTGCAAAGATGAGCAACAAAATATACCTTTTGAAATAAAAAGAAATAAACTAGGAAATAGTTAGAATTAAATAGCTAGGGAATAGAACATATCACCTTGAAAGAAATAGAACAGAGACTAAAACAATCCCATTACAAATAAATGGAACAGAGAATAGAACAGTTCAGTCAGAAATAAACAGAAGATACTTCCATTAAAAAAAAACAACAGTTCACACAACTGTTCTGCTAGAAAAAGAAATAGTGAACAGTAAAAAATAAAAAGGAAATAGAAAAGAGAACAAATGTTCAGTTAGAATAAGAACATTTCAGTAAGAGTAAGAAAGAAATAGAACAGAGAACAGAACAGTTCAGTCAGGCAGAAACAATGTAAAAACAGGTCAGCCAAAACAAATAAAAAGAAGTTAAATAAAAAACAGAAAAGCGAACTAAACAGTTCACTTAGAAAGAAAGAACAGGGAGCAGAAAAGTTCAGTAAAAAGCAACAGACTAGCAAATAGAACAGTTCAGTTAGAAAGAAACAGGATAGAGAATAATTCTGCAAAAAAGTAATAGAACAGAGAATAGAACCATATAGTCAGAAAACAACATTGAACTAAAAAATAAAACAGTGAACAGTTTGGTTGGAAAAGATAGAAACACAAACAAAACAGTTCAATTAGAAAGAAACAACCGTTCAATTAAAAAGCAACAGAATAGCTAATAGAACAATAACATTAATAGAAAGAAGTATAACATAGAATAGAACAGTTCAGTCAGGAAGAAATATAAAATACTTTAGTCAAAAATAAAGAACAATGAATAGAACAGTTCAGTAGCTTGGTTAGAAAATATAGAAAAGCGAGCAATACAGTTCAGTTAGAAAGAAATAGAACAGGGAACAGAACAATTCAGCTAGAAAGCATCGCAAATAGGAAATATACAGTAAAAGTTCAGTAAGAAATAAACAGAACAGTTCAGTTCAGGAAAAGTTTAGCTAGAAAGCATCACAATATGAATTATAACAGTTCCGTAAGAAAGAAATAGAACCGTTTATTTAGAAAAAGATAGAATAGGGAACAGAACAGTTCAGCTATAAAGCAATAGACTAGCAAACAGAACAGCTTAGTAAGAAAGAAATAAAACAGTTCAGTTAGAAAGAAATAGAATAAGGAACAGAACAGTTCAGCTAGAAAGTGTAATGGAATCCGAAGGTTCTTACCTGCATGGCGTCCAAGATGGCGACCAAGATGGCGTCCCCCTGCTCCACCATGTGGTCCCTGCTGGTCGCAGGCCATCGACGTCAAGATCGAGTCGCCCAGGGATTGGTCGCCGGCGACGGAACGGACGCCGGCGTCAGAATCGGGCGCCGGCGTCAGGACGTCAGCGTGGGGACGCTGGCGTCTGCGTCTGACGCCAGTGCGTCAGTTTTTGGCGCCAAGCCCAGGACTATTTTAACCCCATTCCCCTTTTCTTCATTGCCCGATTATAGGTTCCTTTACTGTGTTCCTGGGTGTTATCATTCTGCTATATTTTCCTGTGTACCGTTTATTGCCTGTTTCCTGGACTTTGCTGATTGCCGCCTGAACTGACCCTTTTGCTTGTATTTGACGACTCTTCTGGATAAACCCTTTCTGTACTGCGAACCTGGTCTGGTCTCCTTTTTGGTCCTTACTATTACTGCGCCTTCGGGCCCATTACAGTATAATCGGGCCATGGACCCTGCGGAGGAGACGCAAGTTACGCCCGATGTCTACCAAGCTGTCCGAGGATTGTCTTCTCGTCTTCTCTCTTATGAGAACCAGCAATCTCAGTTCAGCCAAGTCCTTCTGGCGATTCAGGAGAAGCTGTCCGCATTCCCGTCAGCGGCCCACGCCCCTGCTCCAAGACCTGCTACTCCGGTATGTGTTCCTGAGCCCCGCATACCTGCACCCCCTCTGTATTTCGGCGATCCGGAAGCATGTCGCGGATTCATCATCCAATGTGAAATCCAATTTGCTCTGCTTCCCGGCCAGTATGTCTCAGAGCGTGCAAAGGTGGGCTTCATCATCTCCCGGTTGCAAGGGAAGGCTCTGGAATGGGCATCACCACTCTGGGAAAAGCAAGATCCAGCCATTGACGATGCAAAAGTCTTCATCCGGGATCTCCGCACTGTGTTTGACGCGCCAGGTCGGTCTGCTTCGGCTTCTGCTCGGTTGTTCCAGTTACAGCAGGGAACTCGCTCTGTGCCGGAATACGCCATAGAGTTTCGTACCTTGCTGGCAGAAACATCCTGGAACAACGACAGTTACCACGCTGCCTTCTACAACGGCCTGGCAATGCGTATCAAGAATGACCTAGTGTCCCGCGAGATCCCTTCTTCTTGGGAAGATTTGGTTTCCTTGGCTGTAAGAGTCGATACCCGGCAGAGGGAACATCTTGCTGACTGTGAGCGGGTCTGGAAATCGCAGAGGTCTCAACCAGCTTTAGCTCCTCGTTTCCAGAGACCCATACTACCTCCCCAGTCTACTTCTACTTCTTCTGTTTCTCCTCCTCTGCCCGCCAAGAAGCAAGTACAGATTGGTCACTCTCATCTGTCTGATCAGGAGAGACTTCATAGAAAGGCTTCTGGACTTTGTTTCTATTGTGGGGGCAAGGCTCACTTCGCTCAGGAATGCCCCATTAAGCCTGGAAACGCCAGAGCCAAGGTTGGGGAAACTTTTCTGGGAGGAATTGTCCCCTCTCCACAGTCTTCTGCCCATCGATTTCTTCTTCCTGTGCAAATCCAATGGGGCCCCCGGAAAGTCTCCCTGCAAGCCTTTCTTCACTCTGGTGCCGCTGGAAACTTTATGGACAAGGTCTTCGCTGCTAAACACGCTATTCCTCTTCAGCCCATGGCGAATCCTCTTCGAGTCCTTGCCATCGATGACCGTCCTCTGTCTTCTGCAATCATTTTCCAGTCTACACAAGAACTTTCGCTTAAGGTGGGCACTATGCACTTGGAGAGACTGTCCTTTCTTATTATTGACTGCCCTTCCACTCCAATTGTTCTGGGGCTTCCATGGTTGTGTACCCATAACCCAGTCATTGATTGGACCTCCTCACAAGTCTCCCATTGGAGTCCTTATTGCCAACAGAATTGTTTGCCTGCTGCGCCTCTTGTCAAAGTTTCTTCTGTGTCTTCGAATCCTTCTCTTCCTCCCGTTTATCAGACCTTCTCCGATGTCTTCAACAAGGGCTCTGCTGAGACTCTCCCTCCTCACCGTCCTTACGACTGCCCAATCGAGCTTCTTCCTGGTTCCATGCCCCCTCGTGGTCGCACCTATCCACTTTCTCCCTCTGAGACTGCCGCCATGAAGACCTATATTCAGGAAAATCTTCAAAGAGGTTTTATCCGCCCTTCTTCTTCCCCTGCAGGAGCAGGGTTTTTCTTCGTTGAAAAGAAAGATGGAAGTCTGCGACCTTGCATTGATTACCGGGGGCTTAATAAAATTACCATTAAAAACCGCTATCCCCTCCCGTTAATTTCTGAACTTTTTGACCAGTTGAGGGGCGCCAGTCTCTTCACCAAGTTAGATCTTCGGGGCGCCTACAACCTCATTCGGATCCGTGAGGGGGATGAGTGGAAGACCGCTTTTAATACTCGTGACGGGCATTACGAGTACCTAGTAATGCCATTCGGTCTCTGTAATGCTCCTGCGGTCTTCCAAGAGTTTGTAAATGACATTTTCAGGGACTTATTGGGGCAAAGTGTGGTCGTTTACTTGGATGACATCCTTATCTTTTCCAAGAATCTCCAGGAACACCGTTCTCAAGTCAAAGAAGTTCTTCTTCGTCTTAGGAGGAATAATCTGTTCGCCAAATTGGAGAAATGCTCTTTCGAAGTGCCTACCATTCCCTTCCTTGGTTATATCATCTCCCAGCAGGGTTTCAAGATGGATCCCGCCAAAGTCTCGGCAATTATCGATTGGCCTCTTCCCACCTGTGTCAAGGCCATTCAGAGGTTTATTGGCTTCGCCAATTATTACAGACAATTCATTAAAGGTTTTTCTTCCAAGATTTCTCCAATTCTTTCTCTAATCCGTAAAGGGGGTAGACCTCAACACTGGCCCCCTCAGGCTCTGGAAGCTTTTGAATCCCTTAAAGAAGCCTTTTCATCTGCACCAATTCTCAGGCACCCGGAACCTCTTCTACCCTTCTTCCTCGAAGTCGACGCCTCTGATGTGGGAGCGGGAGCAGTTTTGTCTCAAAGGTCCTCTTCCGACGGTAAATTACATCCCTGTGCTTTCTTTTCCAAGAAATTCTCTTCTTCCGAGCAAAACTACGATGTTGGGAATCGTGAACTACTTGCTGTCAAGTTGGCCCTGGAGGAGTGGAGGCATCTACTTGAAGGGTCTTCTGTTCCTGTAACCATCTTTACCGACCACAAAAACCTCGAATTCATCCAGTCCCTCAAACGTCTCAATCCACGACAAGCCAGATGGTCTTTATTCTTTTCCCGTTTCAACTTCATCATCACCTTTCGTCCTGGCTCTAGAAATAGAAAGGCTGATGCCCTGTCCAGAAGTTTCATTTCCGAAATGCCTAGTTCCGAGGTTCCTGAACCCATTGTGCCTTCTTCCAAGATTATCGCTGCCTTATTTCCGTCCTTGGCTTCGCAACTCCTCTCTGCCCAGACCTCGGCTCCTGGAAATGCCCCCTTGGGGGTTGCTTTTGTTCCCCCAGATTGTCGTCAGTCCATTTTATCCCAAGTCCACACCTCTAAGCAAGCCGGTCATCCGGGAATTGAAAAAACCACGGAACTACTTTCACGCCTGGTGTGGTGGCCATCCATGAGAAAGGACGTCAGAGACTTTGTTTCTTCCTGTGCCACCTGTGCTGTTTCTAAATCTGGACATTCCTCCCCCAAGGGTCTTCTCTTGCCATTACCCATCCCATCTCGCCCTTGGACTCATTTGGCGATGGATTTCATTGTCGACCTGCCTTTATCCTCCGGCCACACTGTCATCTGGGTGGTGATCGATAGATTTAGCAAGATGGCCCATTTCACTCCTCTTCGTAAATTGCCTTCTGCTCCTGAACTCGCTGAACTGTTTATTAAACACATTTTTCGTTTACATGGTTTCCCTGCCGAGATTGTGTCAGATCGAGGTTCTCAATTTGTCTCTAAGTTCTGGAGAGCTCTGTGCAAGGTTCTTAATATTTCTCTTCAGTTTTCCTCAGCTTATCACCCACAGTCTAATGGTGCCGCTGAACGGGTCAACCAGGCTTTGGAGCAGTTTCTTCGGTGCCACGTGTCCCTGTGCCAGGATGATTGGTCGGATCTTCTTCCCTGGGCTGAGTTCGCTCATAATAACGCTTTGCATTCCTCTTCTTTGAAATCTCCATTCTTCTGTGTATATGGTCGGAACCCGTTGGCCTTCCCTCAGGATCTTCTCCTTACCAACGTTCCTGCGGCCAACGACCAAGCTGCTCACATGTCGGCTATCTGGCAGGCTACTTCCTCTAATTTGGAAAAGAGTTCTTTGGTTCAGAAGAGGTTCGCCGATAAAAAGAGAGTTCCTCCCCCACCATATGCTCCTGGTGACAAGGTTTTTCTTTCCACCCGCAACATTCGCCTCAAGATTCCCACTCCCAAGCTTGGTCCTAAATTCATTGGTCCTTATCCTATCATCGAAGTTATCAATCCGGTGGCGGTCCGTCTTCAACTTCCTCCCGAGATGCGGATTCCTAATGTCTTTCATGTTTCTTTACTTAAGCCTGCCATGTCTTGTTCCGCTTCTTCTTCCCCCCCAGCTCCTGTCCTGGTTGATGGTCACCAAGAGTTCGAGGTCAAGAGGATTCTGGATTCTCGCTTTTCCAGGGGCACTCTTCAATATTTAATCGAATGGAAGGGTTTCGGTCCAGAGGAGTGTTCCTGGGTAAAAGACTCGGATGACCATGCACCTACCCTGGTCCGTAAGTTTCACAGACTGTTCCCTTCTTCCCCCAGTCTCGGTGGTCCTGAGGCCCCCCCTAAGGAGGGGGGTACTGTAATGGAATCCGAAGGTTCTTACCTGCATGGCGTCCAAGATGGCGACCAAGATGGCGTCCCCCTGCTCCACCATGTGGTCCCTGCTGGTCGCAGGCCATCGACGTCAAGATCGAGTCGCCCAGGGATTGGTCGCCGGCGACGGAACGGACGCCGGCGTCAGAATCGGGCGCCGGCGTCAGGACGTCAGCGTGGGGACGCTGGCGTCTGCGTCTGACGCCAGTGCGTCAGTTTTTGGCGCCAAGCCCAGGACTATTTTAACCCCATTCCCCTTTTCTTCATTGCCCGATTATAGGTTCCTTTACTGTGTTCCTGGGTGTTATCATTCTGCTATATTTTCCTGTGTACCGTTTATTGCCTGTTTCCTGGACTTTGCTGATTGCCGCCTGAACTGACCCTTTTGCTTGTATTTGACGACTCTTCTGGATAAACCCTTTCTGTACTGCGAACCTGGTCTGGTCTCCTTTTTGGTCCTTACTATTACTGCGCCTTCGGGCCCATTACAGAAAGCATCAGAATATGAAATATACAGTAAAAGGTCAGTAAGAAATAAACAGAACAGTTCAGTTTAGGAAAAGTTTAGCTAGAAAGCATCACAATATGAATTATAACAGTTCTGTAAGAAAGAAATAGAACCATTTATTTAGAAAAAGATAGAATAGGGAAAAGAACAGTTCAGCTATATAGCAGTAGACTATCCAACAGAACAATTTAGTAAAAAAGAAATTAAACAGTTCAGTTAGATAAGATAGAAGAGGGAACAAATCAGTTCAGCTAGTAAGCAACAGAATAGCAAATTAAAGGGTTTCGTTAAAAAGAAACAGAAGAGGGAATACAAAATAATCCAGTAATAATGAAACAGTGCACATAACAGTTCAGTCAGAAGGAAAGAGAATAAGGAATAGAAAGTTTCAGTTAAAATCTTGCTGATGCTGTTCAGGGTGAATAACCTGCTGCCAGTTTATAGTAAGGCTGACAGTAAGGAGGTGATTTTAGGGAAGAGAACTCCCTAGGAATATAAGTAGAGGTTACAATGAAAAGGCAATTCTGCAGCATTGAGGGTATAACTATGGGATTTTCTGCAAGCTTATAGAGGCAGATTGGTAAAAGAAAGAATTTATTTATTCAATCTGAAAGGGATCCAGTGAAATCAGCTCTACCTTACCCAGTCTAAATTGTAATGTATTTCATTGGTAACAACTTTCTCAATCACCGTTTCATGGGACTTTCTATTGCTCCCATTCACTTTCCATGGGACTTGCTGCCCCTGACAGTCACTTTGTGGCCCTCCTGGCCTGGGATGTCAGTCTGTCTCATTATACTTGCCATTGGTTGCTTCCAAACTTGCCACTTAACCCTTCTGGTTGTTGCCCCTGTTTCTATCTGTCATTATAACACAGGTCCTGAGACTTGTTCTTCACTATTAATGAATGTGTTTCCTACAACTCAAAACTGCCTGTTTAATGCTTATCTGTCATGGAACTTCTACTCATAGATGTCATAGATGTATGTGGTTGCTGCAGTGCAATTCGTCCCATAAGGATCCCCCCACCCCACTGGGATTCCCACTCTGACCTATGGTGGCCCAGCCTGGGAAGCAGGGATGGCAGATATTATTACCTTGCTATTCTCAGTATCCGGATGTTTCTTTTCCAGACCTCTCGACCTCCCTTTGAAGTCCTACTTTTTTCTACCACCTCCAGGGTCTTATGTGCTCTCTGAGGTCACGTCTCTGGGGCAGGTGCTGAGTGGAGGGCAGTTAAGGATGACCTGTAAGAATTCCGCGGTTGAGTAATAGCAAACAACTGTAAGCCATATTATAAATAGCAGCCCCCAAAATGACCCAACGATGCTACCTGCAGCCCCTTACATCTAATTCTTTTTAGAGAACTGGAAGTGTTTAAATGGAACTAAGAAGAGGGAGGTCACTGTCCCACAGAGCTTTCAGTCAAAATGGACAGGGGTGGGTGGGCGGATATACAGACACCAGTGGGGGAGTTAATAGGTGCTGTAGCTCATAGTGACAGTGGTAGGGGTATGGAAAGATTAAGGAAGCATAATGGCATGTTCCTGCCTGCCAGAACATCACATCTAAAAGACTACTCTCTCCATATTGTCCTACTATCCCCATCTTACCCTGCTGACATCATCTTGTTCTCTTCTTTCTAGCTTTCCCTATAGTCTCCATCTTGTTATACTGTCACCATCTTATACAAATGTCCTCATCTTGTTCTCTTCTCTCTAGTTTTGCCTATAGTCTCCATCTTGTCCTACTGTCACCATCTTACCCTACTGTCCCCATCTTGTTCTCTTCTCTCTAGCTTTCCCTATAGTGTCTATCTTGCCCTACTGTCCTCATCTTGTTCTCTTTTCTCTAGTTTTCCCCTATAGTCTCTATCTGTCATCCTCTTTCTTGCTTGTCTCATCTTGTTCTGTCTACATCTTGTCCTACTTTCTAGTCTTTCCCTGATACCACCAGCTAATTCTACTATTGCCATATTTTGTTACTGTCCTGATCTTCCTTTCTTATCTTCTTCTTGTCTTTTTATCTTCATCTTGCTCTACAGTTTCCATCTAGTCCTACTGTCATTATCCCGCCATTGTGCCTTTGACTTGCTCTATTATCTGCATATTGCCCTCTTGCAATTATATGGCATTACTACCACTATCTAGCCATATGACCACCCAATATCTTGCTCTCCTGTCTCCATCTTGCTCTATCTGCCATGCTTGAATTATTCTGCAAATACCACCAGCCATTCTGCATTTGCCAACCAGATGAGGCGTAGGCCTGGGCACTCCGAGTTTTTTTGCTACTAAATAAAAGACTTTATAAACAATTGCTCTGGTCTAATTCTAGTGTGAGATTGTTCTGAAAGAGTTGGGGGAATAAAGGCGGCCCTGTGGGAATCAAATCCTAATACTGTACATCACTGCGGAGTTCTCTCTGTATTGCAGCGCTCCATAGAAGTACCAAGTGTAGGTGTATTGCATGAAACAGCAAATTAACCACTTCAACCGCACATATGAGCTTTTCTTCACTCAGATTTATAATGATGAACGTGAAGCTGACATATCTGGGTAATTGGGGGGGGAGAAACCCTGTTACTTACAGAGACCTTTCTCTTTTGGTAATAGGAACGCATAGACAAATCCCATTGTGATTTGCAATCAAGTCAGTTTTGATTCCGTGTGATGGATAGTACTTATGTCTGACTTATGTTTCTCTTCAGAAATGTTTGATTCTATCCATCATTCTGCCAATTATCCTCATTCCCTTTTACCTTATGTTCCTTTAAATCAACAGAGAATGTTTATCTTTTCCAATAAACTAGGTTTTCTCATGGTCCAAGTCCAAAATAAATGAGTTTCATTCAGTCATCGAGCTTGAAGACGAAGTCCAAGTGTGATTTAGTGAGAGTTCTACTGGTTTCTTAGGTTGAACTCGATGGACATGTGTCTTTTTTCAACCTTACTTACTATGTTACTTACTATGTTACATGTACCCTCAGAAGTTTTTCGCTTCCTTATTGTCCAGCCTTCATATGCTTAATGCATAGACTTACATGTAAAGTGGTTTGACAAGTGCTCAGGACACTATTTTGGAGTCCACGTTTGGTTCACTGTTCAACCCAACTTTTGAGGAACATAGCAAAAGTCTGACAAGACACGTGGCAGGAAACTATTACTCTTTATCTGAAAGGCTCATTAATACTACATGCTTCTCTTTCATGCCTTTTTACTCATTATCAACAAGAGTGGGAGGAATAAGAAGCACTTCATTTTTAACATATATGAAAATATGAAATCTGAACCCCTAATGTGACCGAAACGAACACTACACCATAAAAGCTTGTGTAAGAAATGAAACAGATTTATGATTAAACGTGGCAATTGTTTGATGATAATGAAGCTTTCTGGCTTTTGTTATCTAACGTTTCGTCACCACCTCTTCCCTCATATATATGTAAAGATCTCACTGTAACAGTAATGTATTTATTCGTGTATTCTCATGCAGAAAATAAGTTGGCCTGGAATTATAGCAGGGTGACACCCTAATGTTTCTATATATCTGCAACCTTATGAGCTAAGGGGGCCCAGCCTGAAGATCAGTTAGGGGGAGATTTTCAATATTTCTAAGACAAATCTTTTCAGTATGATGCTATCCCCATCTATTTATGATAGGGTCTTCCCTTCTGTGATAGGCGCTTGCCATAGCCCTGCTGTCTCAGTTTACTTCAGGGATACTTACAAAGCATCTTAATAAGGGATGAGATTAAATAAATTGCCTAAGTGTCTTTTTCCTGTAATTTTCCTGTAAGGAAGAGAAGTAGGATTTGGTGCAGGCTCTCAGCAATAACAACATTTTCCACAGAGGCTTTGACACTAAGTTCACACATTTCCTGTTTATTGGGGAGGGGGGGAGGTCTGGGGGTGTTAGTGTTGAATAAACATTACCCTGTCCATTTCTCGTCTGTTCCAAAAAAAAATTGCAATTGAAATTAAATGGTTCTGTGACTGTCGGATGCAAACGATTCAAGCTGTGTTTGCATCCGACAGTCACGTCGGATTACCGTTCGATTTTGTCGCCCAACATCGGATCGCATCAAAGTAGCCCGTGTAGTCCTACCCTAATATAACAATCAGCAAAAAAGTGTACTTTACATGCAGTGACATCACTCAACATATGGTCACTATTCTGAATATGAACTGTATCCCCCTCTCCCTTCTACACAGAAAGTTGTCCAGGTACCCCAGGAACCCAATGTACCTACTGTACTGGGACTGTGTATCCCTCCCCTCTCCCACCCACACACAAACTACCTACCCACATACCTACTGTACCTACTGTACTGGGACTGTGTATCCCTCCCCTCTCCCACCTGCACACAAACTACCTACCCACATACCTACTGTACCTACTGTACTGGGACTGTGTATCCCTCCCCCTCTCCCACCTGCACACAAACTACCTACCCACATACCTACTGTACCTACTGTACTGGGACTGTGTATCCCACCCCTCTCCCACCTACACACAAACTACCTACCCACATACCTACTGTACTGGGACTGTGTATCCCTCCCCTCCCCCACCTGCACACAAACTACCTACCCACATACCTACTGTACCTACTGTACTGGGACTGTGTATCCCTCCCCCTCTCCCACCTGCACACAAACTACCTACCCACATACCTACTGTACCTACTGTACTGGGACTGTGTATCCCACCCCTCTCCCACCTGCACACCAACTACCTACCCACATACCTACTGTACCTACTGTACTGGGACTGTGTATCCCTCCCCTCTCCCACCTGCACACAAACTACCTACCCACATACTTACTGTACCTACTGTACTGGGACTGTGTATCCCACCCCTCTCCCACCTGTACAGAAACTACCTACCCACATACCTACTGTACCTACTGTACCGGGACTGTGTATTCCTCCCCTCTCCCACCTGCACAGAAACTACCTACCCACATACCTACTGTACCTACTGTACTGGGACTGTGTATCCCTCCCCTCTCCCACCTGCACAGAAACTACCTACCCACATACCTACTGTACCTACTGTACTGGGACTGTGTATCCCTCCCCTCTCCCACCTGCACAGAAACTACCTACCCACATACCTACTGTACCTACTGTACTGGGACTGTGTATCCCTCCCCTCTCCCACCTGCACACAAACTACCTACCCACATACCTACTGTACCTACTGTACTGGGACTGTGTATCCCTCCCCTCTCCCACCTGCACACAAACTACCTACCCACATACCTACTGTACCTACTGTACTGGGACTGTGTATCCCACCCCTCTCCCACCTGCACACAAACTACCTACCCACATACCTACTGTACCTACTGTACTGGGACTGTGTATCCCTCCCCTCTCCCACCTGCACACAAACTACCTACCCACATACCTACTGTACCTACTGTACTGGGACTGTGTATCCCACCCCTCTCCCACCTGCACACAAACTACCTGCTGGGGGCATTTACCTTCATAGTGGGAGAAAGTACATTTACCTGTTGGATATTATTTGGTGATAATTTCAATATTTCTCTGTTCTATGTGCCAATTCGCCTTGGAACAATCCCAGGTTGCACTGCAGTATTTATTGTGGGCACACTGCCAATCATGTTGCCAAGAGTGTACTACATAGGGGACTGTTCCTGCTGAATTGTGCTTAGTACAGAGGAATACCTATGCTGCCATAGTTTTATGGGATCTCTCTGTACAGACTATGAGCAAACTTAGGGGACTGTTCCTGCTGAATTGTGCTTAGTACAGGGAATACCTATGCTGCCATAGTTTTATGGGATTTCTCTGTACAGACTATGAGCAAACTTAGGGACTGTTCCTGCTGAATTGTGCTTAGTACAGGGGAATACCTATGCTGCCATAGTTTTATGGGATCTCTCTGTACAGACTATGAGCAAACTTAGGGGACTGTTCCTGCTGAATTGTGCTTAGTACAGGGAATACCTATGTACCATAGTTTTATGGGATCTCTCTGTACAGGCTAAAAACAAACTTAGGGGGCTGTTGCTGCTGAAGTGTGTAGCCATAGTTTTATGATGTATTTTCTTTTATGATGTCATTCAAAAATATAATTTCTGCAGCAGTTATAGCTGTACAATTCCATACGTGTCTCTGTCTGACATACTTGTCAGGTTTTGTATATCCAAAGGGAAATGCTCACACAAGTTCCAGTAAGAGCAGAATTCGCATGCACAGTGATTATATAAACGTCTCTGTATTTAATTGAAGCTGCAGCAGAAAGTGGGGCCAATCCTCTCAGACAATAAAATGGGATCAATTTCGTCTTATTAAGCAGCCAGAGTTTAGGGGTGGGTTGGACGGAGAGCACAGAGCACATAACTACAGGTGTACAGAGACACATTTTGTGCAGTTTCATCTGGCAGCACCAACAGATTCATAAGAAGTAGATTGATTTGCTTTTCAGGATCCTGTATAATGAGGTCCTGAGTTCCCCTTTCCCCTAATCATGACTAAGCTGGGAAAGAAAAAGGCTATAAATTACTAGTCCAAAAGGGACTCATTTTGTAAATGGTTTGTTTAACACTGGGAGTGGAAGGAAAGCGGCCTGCAAGGAACAATGATAGAGCAGCACAATATGGACTCAGATCCTTATTTTGGAGGCATCATTGGAGCCCCTAGGGTTTTACTGGAGTCCCTCAGAAGTTGTATGTAGGAAGAGTTGAGTAACATATAGACAGAAGAATAAAATGGATTCAGTAGGACAAGGCAAAGACAGTAAAAGAAGGTGTCAAGAGATGGACAAATTATAAACAACAGATTGAAATGTAGTTAGTAGGAGAAGATAGAGACCGTTGGACAAGGTGTCAAAAACTGGACAAAATATAGACATCTGATTAAGATGGAGTGAGTAGGACAAGATGTCAATAGTAGGGCAAGACACTGACAGTAGATTAAGATGGAGACAGTATAACAAGATAAAGAAAAAGGGCAAGTGTAGAACAACAGTAGGTTAAGATGAAGACAGCAGGACAAGACGGAGACAGTAAAATAAAAAGTCAATAGTTGTATTAGATATAGACAGTAGATTAAGAGTGAAAAAGTAAAGTGAGACAGAACAGGTAGGATAGAGACAGAAGGGCAAGATTTAAAGGACAAGAGTTGGGCACCATACAGTAGATTGATATGGCAACTGTAGGACAATATGGCAAGATATGGACAGTAGATTAGGATGGAGACAATAGGACAAGGTGGACAAGATTAGGGCAAAATGTGGAAAGTAGATTAAAATGGAGACAATATGACAAGGTAGACAAGATTAGGGCAAAATATGGACAGTAGATTAGGATGGAGACAATAGGACAAGGTGGACAAGATTAGGGCAAGATATGGAAAGTAGATTAAAATGGAGACAATATGACGAGATTAGGGCAAAATATGGACAGTAGATTAAGACAGAGACAATAGGAGAAGATATAAACAGTTAATTAAGATGGCAACAATAGAGAAAGAAGGAGGTAGAAGAACATGTCAAGACAATAGGGCAGGAAGGAGAGAGAAGGGCAAGCTGAGACAGAGAAAGTTGGTAGAGATAGTAGTATGAAATGGCAAGAGGAGGACAAGATGCACATTGGATTGATTTAGGAAAAAGAAAGTGTCTATCACCGGGGAAGGCGGATGTGATCCTCTAATTCCACATTTTCTTTCTTGAATGCCCCCAGGCTGATGTCCGTGCAATAGAGTGAAAAGGCCGGGTTTCTTGTTAACGTTTGGCTTTTCACTTTACTGCGCATGTACCTGGGTGAAGAAAGAAGAAGCATGAAGAGGATTGCTCCATGGTGCTTGCTGAAAAGCACCCCAGACTGAGACATTCCTTCTCTTTTTAGATGGAGGCAGCAGAGCAAATAGAGAGAAAAGATGGTAGCACAGGAGCACAATTAAAACAGTGGGGCCAAATGGCAACAGAACAACATGATGGAATTCACAGAGAAATATGGTGGCACTAGGACAACATTTAAATCAAAATATGGCAAGATGGTGCCAGCAGGAGGCAGTAGATCAAATTGGCAAGAGACAAAGGGCAAGATGGAGATAGCACAAGATGCAAAAGTAGGGTATGATATAGACAGTAGATGAAGATAAACACAGTAGGACAAGTTGTAGACAGCAGGTCAAGATGGAGACCATCCTTCTGGTGAGTAGGACTATGGCAAAGCCAGGGTAAGATCCCTACAGTGCTGTTTTTGAAGTAAAAATCATAAAGCTAAAGGCTCTCAGGGGTGTTGTGAATGGATAACCCAAGTGATGGGCACAGTTATTACAGTTCTACTATAAATTAAAGACTGCCCTGGGTGAAGTTTTCTACTCAAGTAACAATCTACTTACTCCACAAACGCAGTGGGCCAAATCATGATGATCTGTTTTTCTGCTAAAATACGGGGCCAAGGAAAACCCATCGAGGACCCACTCATTAATATTTACAAACCCTCAACCCCACAAAAAGTGAGGGTAAAGGCAATTTCTAATTGAACCAATGTTGTTAATGGAGTACCGCAGGGGCGTGTCTTTAGGCCTTTGCTGCTGCTATGATGTTCTTCTGCTTAGGAAAGATGTGAGAAAGGGTTCTAATTTTATTCCTAAGCAGAAGAACATCTGACTCTTTCTTTTTCCTGACAACTTCCTTGACTACTTGGTGGTCAGACTGGTGGGAAACTGACCAGCAGGTGGCGCTGCAGTAACAAAATTCATTCATATTAACACTACACGTATCCCTTAATATCTTGGAATGAGAATAAATAATGAATGTAAATTTCAAAAGGTTTATTTATCCTTTAAACATAATCTTGCCTCTGAACAGATCCATGGTAAGGCCTCACCTTGATTATGGGGCAGTTTTGAGCTACAGTCCTGAAATTGGTGGTTCCCCTTTAAGTTAACTATGTTTTAGAACATCTAATTAATTCAATGCAGCGTTTCAACAGGTCTTCATTTTTAATAGTTTTTGAGATATTTCCAGTAGTTTTTTGACTCTTTCACATGGGGGGTCGCTGACCCACCCAAAAAATAATCACTCTGTATGGCTTACAAATGTAATGTTATTGCTACTTTGTATTACTCATCTTTCTATTCAGGCCTCTCCGATTCATTTTTTAGTCACTTATTCATATCAGTGCAGGCACGGATTTGTGGCAATGACACAAAGGCCAGGGCCTAGGGCGGAGAAATTTTAGGGGTGGCATGCCGCCCTGCTGTATAGTAAACTATATTGGGAACTCCGAGTTCCTTTGTGCAAAGGCGCATGCGTGCTCACAACGGGGAGCGGATGTACGCATGGCTGGCTGGCACTAGGACTCGGAGGCCTCGGGGAAATCTGAATTAGTGCATGGTTGCTAGGGGAATTTGGATCCTAGCAACCAGATTGGGGAAACTGCAAACAAGAGAGCTGCTGAATGAAAACAATTACAAAATAAAACCAACTGAAAATCAATGGTAAAATCTCACTCTGTACATAATACTAAAAGTTAATTCAAATGTGAACAACCCCTTTAAGAAGGATATAAATGAGCTGGAGAGAGTGTAGAGACTAAACTGGTTAGAGGGAGGGAAGAGTTAAATTATGAGGGGAGACTGACAAGGTTGGGGTTGTTTTCTCTGGAAAAAAGGCGCTTGTGAGGGGACATGATTAGACTTTACAAGTACATTAGAGGACATTATAGACAAATAGCAGGGGACCTTTTTACCCATAAAGAGAATCACGTACCAGAGGCCTCCCCTTCAGACTAGAGGAAAAGAAGTTTCATTTAAAGGAACAGAGTAGGGGGTTCATCACAGTCAGGACAGTGAGGTTGGGGAATGCACTGCCGGGTGATGATTCAGGTAATGACTATAAGAGGGACTTGGATGATTTCTTGGAATATCAGAATATCTAAGGATTTTGGAATCTTAAAATCTACAGTTATAAATTTGAGATGTATATGCGAATACATTAGTCTATAAATGCACCAATAAAGAGATTCCGAGCACAGGGCACGTCACCCACACATGCATGCACCTCTCTCTGCTCACAAAGGTGCAGCTCCCCATGTAAGCTGGTGCAGTTCTGCTTTGTCCTTATCCTCCCTCTCTAGGGAATCTTAATTAGGCAAGTCTTGGACTTTTGATGCGGTTGCCATGGTAATTCCAACTGTCAATCTCCGTCCTCGTTAAAGAGAACTGAAACTGAAGTTCGGTTTCATTTGCTTTAAGTAACGAACCTGCTGGCAGTATTCCTTGCACAAGTGCAAACACTTTTCCTTTTTTGGAAACCAGAGAACCAAAGTGAAAATTCTGAATTGGTACAATACTGTCATAGTGTGTAGGAACCATAATCCTCAAGGTTTGGTCATCTACACCCTCATACTGTACTGTCTAAGGGAATCAATATGGCACCTCCTCCTCCCATATGTATAAATACAAATATACAGAGAAGGAATGTTCTGGGCACACAATAAGCTATACCCTCATACTGTACTGTCTAAGGGAATCAATATGGCACCTCCTCCTCCCATATGTATAAATACAAATATACAGAGAAGGAATGTTCTGGGCACACAATAAGCTATACCCTCATACTGTACGGTCTAAGGGAATCAATATGGCACCTCCTCCTCCCATATGTATAAATACAAATATACAGAGAAGGAATGTTCTGGGCACACAATAAGCTATACCCTCATACTGTACTGTCTAAGGGAATCAATATGGCACCTCCTCCTCCCATATGTATAAATACAAATATACAGAGAAGGAATGTTCTGGGCACACAATAAGCTATACCCTCATACTGTACTGTCTAAGGGAATCAATATGGCACCTCCCTCCTCCCATATGTATAAATACAAATATTCAGAGAAGGAATGTTCTGGGCACACAATAAGCTATACCCTCATACTGTACTGTCTAAGGGAATCAATATGGCACCTCCTCCTCCCATATGTATAAATACAAATATACAGAGAAGGAATGTTCTGGGCACACATAAGCTCAGATATAAAGGCACATGAGACATCAGGGTGAGACTGCCAGGACTGCAGTAGGCTGTGTCTCCAGGCCATGTGTGCGGGTGTCATAGCCATATGTCCATGCCATTGTATAACATAATACAATAATATAACTGGGGATATTCTGCTGTTCTTGCTAATTCCTACTGAGCTGATCTTTATACACAGGTGAATATCAGATTGTGCCTGTATGTCAATGAGATCCCTCTCCCAGTCTCCCAACTGTCTCCTTGCTCTGACCTTCTGCCATTTACTGATACAGCAGAAGCTTCTCTTCTCATACCCCTTGAGGCATCCTTGGCCTCTACAATTCATGCTCTGGCCCTGCTTCTTTTTTACTCCTGTCTACGGGGGAAAAGACCCTTTGTGTACTATGGCAGTGTTCACACATTGTCACGGTTGGCACCCAACACCAGAACAAACACCAGGCACCCTGGTCTCGGCTCGTGCTTCACCAGTAGTGTGACCGCCTTTGGGCCTCGGGAGGAGCCCTCGGCTTACTTGGATGCCACCTGGACTTAAACGAGAGGTGCAAGATGAGGGTTCTGGATAGGCAGAGGGGCACAACAGTAAAGCAAAGTCTTTTGGACCGAAGATCGTAGTACAAGGCGTTTAGGCAAAAGAGTAGTCAGAACAGGCCGGGTCGAGGCAGGCAGAGAATAAAGGTTGTCAGGCAGGCAAGGGTCAAACCAGGAAGTCAATCAGAGGGTTAATCAGAAGAGGTAGCGCGCATGCGCATAAATCCCAGGAAGAGGCCCTAACAGACCAGCGCGGCTCAGTGCGGCGAGCGTCCTCGCCGAGGGGGCGGCAGGCGTCCCTGCCGTCCCCCCACTAGACCACCAGGTAAGGTTGTTACACACATTCACTGTTATCATAGAGGCTTAAATCTGGTTGTGTTACAAAACTGTGCCATGGTACAGTAGTTATAGTATCCCTAATAATAATAATAATTGTCCTTGCCTGAGACATCTCCATAAGGCAAAGGATGACTATTGTAGGATCTGCATTTGTCACTACAACACTTCACGCTCACCTTTTCTTGAAACTCTTTTGCAGCTTTTTGTCATTGACAACGGTGCTGATGATTGGAGGATAGCGATGACCTATGAGAGGATCTTCTACATCAGTTTGGAGCTGATTGTCTGTGCCATCCACCCTATCCCTGGAGAATACAAATTCTTGTGGACTACTCGCTTGGCCTTCTCCCACACACCAACCGAGGCAGAGGCTGACGTGGACATTATCCTCTCCATCCCAATGTTCCTGAGACTTTATTTAATTGGCAGAGTCATGTTACTGCACAGCAAGCTCTTCACAGACGCCTCGTCCCGGAGCATCGGGGCCCTAAACAAGATCAACTTCAACACCCGCTTTGTAATGAAGACTCTAATGACCATATGTCCGGGGACTGTTCTATTGGTCTTCAGCATATCTATGTGGATCATTGCAGCTTGGACAATCAGGGTTTGTGAGAGGTGAGCAACGGATAAACATCACAATCAACCTCAGATCACATAAACTGACTGCCCTTATAGTAAAAAAACCCTTCCTATGCTGAGAGTGAAATCTTGTTTCCCCCCCCCCACCAATGAATCACTCATTCCCCCTCTCTTGGTAGGGAATCCCATAACCTGACTGCCCTTACAGTAAAGAACCCCTTCCTATGCTGATGGTGAGATCTCCTTTCCTCCCCACCAATGAATCACTCATTCTCCCTCTCTTGGTAGGAAATCCCATAACCTGACTGTCCTTATAGTAAAGAACCCCTTCCAATGCTGATGGTGAGATCTCCTTTCCTCCCCACCAATGAATCACTCATTCCCCCTCTCTTGGTAGGGAATCCCATAACCTGACTGTCCTTATAGTAAAGAACCCCTTCCTATGCTGATGGTGAAATCTCCTTTCCTCCCCACCAATGAATCACTCATTCCCCCTCTCTTGGTAGGGAATCCCATAACCTGACTGTCCTTACAGTAAAGAACCCCTTCCTATACTGATGGTGAGATCTCCTTTCCTCCCCACCAATGAATCACTCATTCCCCTCTCTTGGTAGGGAACCCCATAACCTGACTGCCCTTACAGTAAAGAAACCCCTTCCTATGCTGATGGTGAA
The DNA here is from genome assembly GCA_038501925.1 of Xenopus petersii. NCBI lineage: Eukaryota > Metazoa > Chordata > Amphibia > Anura > Pipidae > Xenopus > Xenopus petersii. The sequence goes on from CM076687.1 coordinate 2,174,885, forward strand.
ATCTCCTTTCCTCCCCACCAATGAATCACTCATTCCCCCTCTCTTGGTAGGGAATCCCATAGCCTCTTGATATGTAGAAAGTAAAATATGTTACTTCCAAGCACCTGCCTTGTCCAACTAGAAAAAAGTGTATCTAACTTATCAACTTATCATTGGATAAAGGTTTGTACTGACATTATATATATATATATATATATATATATATATATATATATATATATATATATATATACACACATAGCATTTCAGTACAAACATGTATCCAATGATAAGTTAGATATGCTTTATAAGTAAGATCATTCTTGCTCTAAGCTGATTTCATTTTTCTTTTCTGATATTTTTCCCAATGTATTTTTTTAACATTGAAATCCAGAATACATGCTAACCTCTAAGCCTTCCCGGCTGCAATTAACCATGAAATTGTTAGGCTAATGGTAATGTAGCAGTGCCCGAGGCTGAAATCCAAGCTGAAATTAAATGCTGAAATCCAATACATGTAGATCGGTTTTTCACTGACAGTGTCTGAAGAACAACCACATACCAGCTCCTTCCAGCCTTCCGTATGTGATTCTGTCCCTTTACACAACTTTTCTCTGGGATTAGAAAGGCATTGGAGGTTGCTATAAACCTGCTACAGCTGATTAACTCTCATTATTATATAAATAAATATATATATATATATATATATATACAGTATATATATATCTTACAGGTTACAGGTGAGAGTTCCGGTGAGATTTAAAACAGGCCCCAGCATTTCATATACACAAAGGCCCAAACAGCCCCCTTAGTGACTTGCTATAGAATTGGAGCCGACTGGGCTGTTGTGGTCCTCTAGTTATGAGCCTGAATAGACTGCTGATATGATCTGACCAAATATTGGCCCACCAACTGAGTCACCAAACAGAAGAAAGTTTGACTGATTTAGTGTTAACTTCATTATCAGTACACACTTTGTATGTGAACAAACACCCCTAAGGGCATAAATTCTAGCTACAAAATCCTATGTTATTTCACTGTATTCTTCCTGAGAAAGGAAAGAGTCTTGCATGGAGTTGGGGACTTATTGTTCCACTTCAGAGGTGAGTTTCTTAAAGGAGAAGAAAAGCTACCAAAGCAGTTTATTGGCAATAGATTAGCCACAATAGTGCAAGTTAGAACGCTATATTAATTCTGTATAATGCTTTACCGTCTCTAGAAAATCTCCATGTTTTTTTTTTTATTATAGAAGCTGCTATATTAGCTTGGTGTGACATCACTTCCTGCCTGAGTCTCTCCCTGCTCACTCATAGCTCTCGGCTCAGATTACATCAGGGAGGGGAGGGAGAGAGGAGCAAACTGAGCATGCTCAAGCCCTAGAGGTTTAAGCTGAAAACAGTTAGTCTGATACAGAAGCCCATGAGTACACAATAGAAGGAAAGAAATGTGATGTTTCTATTGACAGAGGACTCAGAGCAGCATTACTTTGAGGGGTTACTGGTGTATTTATATAGACCTTTCTGATAAATCTTAATTACTTTTAGCCTTTCCTTATCTTTTAATGGCCCAAATGTATTGCTACAAAGAAGACATGATCAGCTGTGTAGGTGCAAGAGGCCTAAGGACGACTGAAGTGTTGCCTAATTCATAGCTGCCATTTAATAATCAACACATCCCCCCCACAAGACCTTTCATATCCCATATTCATCTCCACGCTTGTGTCTTCTGCAGGTACCACGACCTACAAGAAATGACCTGCAACTTCCTTGGCGCTATGTGGCTGATATCCATCACTTTCCTTTCCATCGGGTACGGTGACTTAGTCCCAAACACCCACTGCGGGAAAGGAGTTTGCTTACTCACTGGCATCATGGTAAGACACTAACTGCCAGCTCACAACCCAACCTCGAGCACTGAATTGATACTACAGGTATGGGACCAGCTATCCAGAATGCTCAGGACCTGGGGTTTTCTGTATAACGGATCTTTCCGTCATTTTGATTTTCATACCTTATTTCAACTAGAAAATCATGTAACCATTAATTAAACCCAATAGGCTGGGTTTGCCTCCAATAAGGATTAATTATATCTTAGTTGGGATCAAGTACAAGATGTTGTTTTATTATTACACAGAAAAAGAAAATTTGTATTATTTGGATAAAATGGAAGCGGCTTTTCCGTGATTAGGGTTGCCACCCGGCCTAGCCGGTAAAATACCTGCCAAGGCCGGGGCCAGTATTACAAATTTACCGGCAATGTAGCTGCCGGTAAATTTGTAATACGATCAAAAGGAGCCCTCGGCCTGCCCCCAATCCCCTGCAACTTACTTTTTTCTTTGCCTCTTCTCACGTCCGCGGGTCTCCGTCGCGTGGCCCCGCCCTTCTGATGTCACGCCTGCCCCTTTTGAGGCCCCGTCCCCCAGCAGCCGGTAAAAAAAATTATAAAAGGTGGCAACCCTATCCGTAATTCGGACCTTTCTTGATAACAGGTTTCTGGATAATGGATCCCATACCTGTACCACGATCTGCAATGCAATACAAGCATCTTGTTTAAAGGAAAAACGTCCCCTTTAAATGAGATGCAAACAATAAGGAGGCTGTGGAGGTGCCGTGCATCTGTGAATAATCCTGTCCTGGAATTAGCCATGGGCTCTGTATAATGGCCTTCCAGTTGAGATCTCCTTCTAATTCAAGGCTCCCAATTATCTTCTCCACCGGATTCCAGCAGTAATTATTCTGCAAGCTTTCAACTTTTCGAGTGGGGGGTATTCATAAAATTCTCTCCTTTCTCTAATCTCCGAGATTGATTCTGGCCTTATTTCTCTTATTATACAAATAACAGTATTTTCCAGCTGAGTCACTTTCTATCAGGGTTTCCCCCTTCTTTTCAATCTGTGTCCCTCACCGGTGGCTCCCCCCTCTCTCCCATTGATTATTATTGTTCAGCTGGTAATGGGCTCTTAGCGGAAGGTCTTACAGCTGCGTTCCCATGGCAACTGTGTCGGCCCGAAAACGCTGCCTACGGTATATTCCGGCACAGAGTGGAACATTTTTGTCACATTGTAAATAGGTTTAATCACTGTTTTCTTTTGAATTAACATTGCTATAGAGAAGTGGCATTCACCCGCTCGCTACCCACCACGTGCTTCTTAAAGGGGACCGTGTCACCCAAAAAAAATATTTAAAATTCTATTATATCACATTAGTCAAACAAAATTAACTTTAATTATAATGTATAAATTATTTGAATCTTGCTTCCTTCAGTCTGGGAATTTATAATTATAACAAGCAGGCAGGAGCCATTTTGTGGACACTGTTATTAAGACAAGTCTTATATCATCTCAGAATCTTGTTTGTGCACCAGAATAGGGGACCTGATGTCCATCCCCATGTCCTGGTTACACAATTAAATGGTAAAGAGAAATGGGGGAATGTGGGGAGAGCAGTGACATGTAGGAAGTGCTGAATGGAAAGTGAAAGTAATTGCCTAAGTCTAAGACATAGAGGAGGGGCAGACAATATTTGATTGACAGCTGAGATTTTTAAATGAGCTTACAACAGCTATGAATGCTTTAATAAAAAATAGAAATTGGATTTCATGTTTAATTTGAAAAGGACTTTTATTATACAGATTTTTGTGTCTGGGTGACAGGTCTACTTTAAAAGGGAAATGTCATTTAATATTAGCTTCATCATACTGAAATAAGAAACTTTCTAAATATAATCAATTAAATATTCTGTACTGAAATAATCAAGTTTATATTCACCATTCCTAGAAGATGTATTAGAGCTCACTCTATTAAAATCACCACGTCTCTCTACATGCAGGATTTGTGCAAAAGGCAGTTGTTTTGCTTGTACTGGAATCATTTTCGTGATAATTCCCCTTAAAAGATACAGCGTCATGCAGGCTGCATACAGAGCACTCCCCTCGAAGGTAGTGGACAAAAAACAGCTTAAAATTAGGGAATTTGTAAATAATTGTTGAATGAAGGGAGCACACGGCCATCTTTCAAGCAACTTGATATTGCAGCTGATTATTATAGGTGACAACAGAAGGCAATGTAAGGTTTGGCCTAGAGTAGCTAAACCCTACTTATAAATAAAATACAATTTCCCGTTTAAACGTCCGGGGCATTTATATGCTGGCGAATTCTCCGGGGTCTTGCGTTCAGAGGCCATTTGTACGCACACAGATTCTTCAGATGTTCTCTTCTCGCTTCACATCAGACTAATTGGAGGTACTATGAATTTTGTATGAATTGTCACCCATCTGATTCCTGACCTAGTTCTTGCAGTGCTCCTCGCATGACGTTTCCGCTGAGATTTCTGATTTCACGGACCTGCCAGTTGCAACGGGGATGCCAGGAGAGGAAATCTAGAAATGTCTCTCTGGGACGTGGAACAAAAAAGGGGGCCCGGGGCTAAAGAATATATCTTAACCAGAAAGATAGGCCCAGGTTTGATTGTGTCCACAGATCCCAGCCAGCTCCCACTTGTATCCCTTCAAGTCCGCAAATTCTGTTATTAAAATAAAAGAGCCAGCGCCAGAGGCACGGGAGACAGACAAACAGGCAAAAAATTTTTTGAGTTTTGTATTCTAATTCATTTTTTTATTTTTTTATTATATTACTACTATTATATATTTTTTTTACCTTCTGTGATAGGAGTGGTTTTTGTTAAATAGTACAATGATGTATTTTTGAAAAAATTCTGTATTTATATTTTTAATCTACTCCAATTGGAGGCCTCGTCAAAATAGCTATAGAAAGATCGTTCTGTATCCAACTATGCGTCCCTATGGCAACGAATGACCTAACGATCAGAAAGCGACGCGTCTCTATAGCAACGAACGAACGTGGGGTGAATGCGTCAAGTGACGCAAGGAAAGACGGAATAAAAGATCAACGCATGCGCAGCCAGAATCAAGCCTCTGAGGAAGTCGAAAGACGAAACGCGTAAGGCAGGTGACGTCACTGGTAGGCGCCGAGTATTGCACACGAGGAACGAACGCGAACGACCATCACATACAAGGAACGAACGAAAAGATTCTAATATTCGTTTTCCCAAGCCTGATCATCTTGGGACTTGTTGCTGTGGACTGGTGCAATCAGGGGGGCCTCCAGTTGGACGGTGCATAGATATGCTCTATTTTAACCATTGCCATGTGAGTGCATTTTAATCTTTGTTTTACATTATTAAAAAGTTTTCACTATTTGCTGCTATCTGTTGATCTACAGTCCACACGAAGGGAAACGCTCCAGATTTTACGTGCAAGCTGATATTATTTGTTTGTGAGTACCCACCCAAACAAGCTCTTGAAGAGTCCTTTTAACCCTTTTTTGGTGAAGGTTGACAGTAAAGGAAGGTCACACATATATGGTGTAACAAGCGATCCATTCCCTACACAAGAGGTGGCAACATTGCAAAACGATATTACTAGGGATGCACCGAATCCATTTTTTTGGATTGAGCCGAACCCCCGAATCCTTTGTGAAAGATTCGGCCGAATACCGAACCGAATCCGAACCCTAATTTACATATGCAAATTAGGGGTGGGAAGGGAAAACATTTTTTACTTCCTTGTTTTCTGACAAAAAGTCACGTGATTTCCCTCCCCGTCCCTAATTTGCATATGCAAATTAGGATTCGGATTCGGTTCGGCCAGGCAGAAGGATTCGGCCGAATCCGAATCCTGCTGAAAAAGGCCGAATCCTGGCCGAATCCCGAACCGAATCCTGGATTCGGTGCATCCCTAGATATTACCCTATTTGCCTGTTTGTCTGTCTCCCGTGCCTCTGGCGCTGGCTCTTTTATTTTAGTAACAGAATTTGCGGGGCTAAAGAATGTCAGCTCAAGGTTGTTATAATGATCATTCCATTCACTGGGGAGTCATTCTGTGGCTCTTTAGCATATGTTAATTCACAGTTATCCGCAGTAATTATCCATCTCTGTAATTATCAAATTTCATACACAGGATTTAATAGGATGACCACTCTCCTTGGACTAATGGAGATACTAACACAAGATCTATGGGACAGATTTATTAAGGGGCGAATTGAAAATCTAATTTTTTTTTACGGTCAAAACTCTCAAATTCGAATTGTGAATTATCCAGACTAATTTCGTCTGTGAATTTTGATAAAATTTGTCTGAGTTTTAGATATTCAATTTTTTTTTTTATAAATAACCCCCCAGTCGAATTTCGAGTATTTTCAAATTTAATAGAGTTTTAAAAAACTCACATGAATTCGAAATTCGACCTTTAATACATGAGCCTCTAAGTGTTCCCTTTATGATATCTGCCAATACACTCCCAATGGCACTACCCACCAAGGTGCTCTAAGGGACCTTTATTGATAGCTCCTTGATGAAGAGTGAGGTATGGCTGCTCCAATCCTTTCTCTCTGGTTGAGCTTAGCAGAGGCATTGTCCTCCATTCCTGGACAGTAGTCTCACTACAAGATGGCTGCTGCAATCCATTTCTAGCATCTGGTGGTGTCTCCTACAATCCCCAGGCAGCAAACCAGCACCCAGGCTGCACTAGTGATGACGCAGACTGCAAAGGAAGCAAATGAAGGGATGTACAATGAGCAACATTGGTCTGCATTGTACAGTCACCATCTATTTTCATTGTTTTGACTCTGTCCTGCTGTTGCCTTGTTCCACTATTGCCCTACAACCGCGATCTTGCTCTATTATCCCTCTTACACTAGTCTCAGCATCTTGTGCTACTTGCCTTCATCTTCCCCTACTGTCTTTATCTTGTCTTACAGTGATCACCTTGTCCTACTGTATCCATATTGCCTTAATGTCTCCTTCTGATCTTACATTTACCACCTTATCCTACTATCACAATCTTGCCCTACTATAGCCAAAGTAAGTTGTCTATACCTTGCTGTACCATCTCCATTTAACTCTACTTTCCCGCAATCACAACATCTTTATCTAATATCTTAATCTTCTCTTGCTGTCCACATCTTGTCCTTTTGTATCCAGAATGTCCTACTGTCTCTATCCTTTGTACTACTTTGTACAACTTTGTTCTTCTATCTCCATCTTGTCCCACTGTCTCCATCGTTGTTTTTCTGTCTCCATCTTTGTCCTACAGTCTCCAACTTTGTACTACTGTCTCCAACTTTTTCCTTCTGTCTCCATCCATGTCCTACTGTCTTCATCTTTGTCTTAATGTCTCCATCTTGTCCTACTATCTCTATCTTGCCCCATTGTCTCCATCTTTGTCCTACAGTCTCCAACTTTGTCCCACTGTCTCCATCTTGTCCCACTGTCTCCATCTTTGTTCTTCTGTCTCCATCTTGTCCTACTGTCTCCATCTTGTCCCACTGTCTCCATTTTTGTTCTTCTGACTCCATCTTTGTACTACAGTCTCCAACTTTGTCCTTCTGTCTCCATCCTTGTCCTACTGCCTTCATCTTTGTTCTTCTGTCTCCAACTTGTCCTACTGTCTCCATCTTGTCCCACTGTCTCCATCTTTGTACTTCTGTCTCCATCTTTGTCCCAGTTTCCAACTTTGTACTACTGTCTCCAACTTTGTACTACTGTCTCCAACTTTGTACTACTGTCTCCAACTTTGTTCTTCTATCTCCATATTTGTCCTACAGTCTCCAACTTTGTCCTACTGTCCCCATCTTGTACTTCTGCACTGTTGTCCCCAATCTGTCATCTGTGTCTTCTTCATTTCCTTCTGTATCTATCTTGTCCTACTGTCTTCAGTCTGTCATCAGTGTCTTCTTCATTTAGTTCTGTATCTATCTTGTCCTACTGTCTTCACCTTGTCCTATTGTCTTTATATGATCCTACAGACACCACCTTGTCTGTGTTCATCTTCATTGTGTCTTACTGTCTCTGTTTTGTCTTTCTCTTACCATTGTGTCCTACTCTTGCCACCTAGCTCTACTCTATATCATGCTGCTCTATTGTTGGAACACTGTGGTGGTACAAAGCATTGTGCCATAGGGCAGTCATAGTAGCTGCCAGCAGGGAAAAGCATTTTAAGAGAATCATGTTGATCAAAGACATCCATGTAAACAAAAGCTTAGGTGTGTCTGTTTCTCTGCCAAAGCCGGGGGTTCCTTGTGCAACACATCACTCTGGTCCTGTGACTTTACTTCTGAATAATGTATATTCCCCAGGCACAATGCCTCCTCTCCAACATGCAATTTATTTGAATCTACTTTTTTGTATTCTCGTGAAAATGCCAAAGACAATAGAATATTATTCTTTCTATAAGACTGTCAGCAGATTTTGAGTGCTTTTTATTTATCAGTGTAACATTCATTTTTAATCGCCTGCTTGGGTGTCACAGTATAGCCTTAATTAAGCACACAAAGGCAGAGCACAGCTTAATGAGAGATGAGAGAAATCAGGCTGGAATCTGTGAATGGGGGAAGTAGAAAATAAATACGCTGAAAAGAGAGGGGAAAAAATAGATAACATTGGCAGATCCTGAAATAAAAGGAGCTGGCACTTTCTGAATGGGCCCATTTAGGAGGAACAAGCGAGGCTGGAATGTGTTGATGTACTGAATCTGCTTATTCCCAGCCATTGGGTTTTGATGATCCAATTCTTCTCCTTTTCTTCTCTGCATTTGGGTAAAGTGTTTGGCATCTGAAAGGAGTATGGTTTGTGGATAAAAAAGCATTGTTCTGCTGAGAGGATTTGAGCCAACAGACAAAATGTCCCCAAAACCATGGGAACACACAAGGGAGAGCACAGCTTAATGAGAGAAATCAGGCTGGAATCTGTGAATGGGGGAAGTAGAAAATAAATACGCTGAAAAGAGAGGGAAAAAGATAGATAACATTGGCAGATCCTGAAATAAAAAGAGCTGGCACTTTTTGAATGGGCCCATTTAGGAGGAACAAGTGAGGCTGGAATGTGTTGATGTACTGAATCTGCTTATTCCCAGCCATTGGGTTTTGATGATCCAATTCTTCTCCTTTTCTTCTCTGCATTTGGGTACAGTGTTTGGCATCTGAAAGGAGTTTGATTTGTGGATAAAAAAGCATTGTTCTGCTGAGAGGGTTTGAGCCAACAGACAAAATGTCCCCAAAACGATGGGAACACACAAGGGAATAACAAAAGTGTGAGCTGTGTACAGAAAGAAAGCAGGAACAAATTATTATCAGTGGCCAGAACAAGTAGTGATGCACAGGACTGCTGTACTGCCACTTTATACACCCAGGGGGGCACAGGGTGAGCCAAATTGAAGCTGTGAAAATACCCAAAGCCACAAAAAGAGCTAAAGTCCAAAAGCCACAAAAAGACCCAAAGCCAGGAAAGGAGTCAAAGTTGAAGCAGCGAAAATACCCAAAGCCACAAAATGAGCCAAAGTTGAAGTCCTGAAGCTGCAAAAAGACCCAAAGCCAGGAAAGGAGCTGAAGTTGAAGTCCCGAAGCCGTGAAAATACTGAAGCCACGAAAGGAGCCAAGTTTGAAGCCACGAAAATACCCAAAGCTACGAAAGGAGCCGAAGTTGAAGTCCCGAAGCTGCAAAAAGACCCTAAGCCACAAAAGGAGCCAAAGTCGAAGTCCAGAAGCCGTGACAATACCCAAAGCCATGAAAGGAGCCAAAGTGGAAGCCACGAAAGGACCCAAAGTTGAAGTCCAAAGCTGCAAAAAGACGTGAAGCCATGAAAGGAGCTGAAGTTAAAGTCCCGACCCAAAGCCATGAAAGAAGCCAAAGCTGAAGCTGTGAAAATACCCGAAGCCGCAAAAGGAGCCGAAGTCCAAAAGCTACAAAAAGACCCAAAGCAACGAAAGGAGTCGAAGTTGAAGCAGCGAAAATACCCAAAGCCACGCAACGAGCCAAAGTTGAAGTCCCAAAGCCGTGGAAAGACCCAAAGTCACGAAAGGAGCTGCAGTTCAAGCCGCGAAAATACCCAAAGCCATGAAAGGAGCCAAAGTTGAAGCCGCTAAAATACCCGAAGCCACGAAAGGCTGAAGTCCTGAAGCAGCGAAAAGACCAGAAGCCACGCAAGGAGCAGAAGTTGAACTACTGAAGCCAGTTCTACTGAACACAAATGTGTTTTTTTATTTTATGAAACCCCTGGCACCAATGTATTATCTTAATACTCTATAGGTCACTGCCACCAAGGTTTTTTAAAAAAAAATATTCTCTGGGGCCCAGGTGCCAACATTTTTTTTTAACTTATGGGGGGCCCTGACCACCAATGTTTTTTTAAAAAACTTTTATGCGGGATCCCTTATAAACTTATAAGGGGATCTTCACCATCAATGGCTTTTTCTAACATGTGTATGTGGGGGGTTACCATTTTTAGCGCTGATGTCTGTGTGGTCTTTTAACAGTGGTGTGGGTGGGATCTGGGGTGGAGCTTGGGTGGGTAGGGCCCACAACTGTTTGTTGTATGGGCCCCGTGACTTCTAATGCCAGTCCTATGCAGATGCACAATGGACACATTTAGGGATGCCTGAGCGACTGATAAGGTTGTGCTGCCAAAGTTCGAGGTCCCATAACCCATGCCAAGGACCTGTGAATAAATAAGGGATGTATTTCCTTTAGGAGTAGTGTGGTGTAACTATATATTGCTGGTCAACACAGCAAATTATTTTTCAGGCTAGAGGTTGACTTGTTTGACCAGTATTTATTCAAAATGTATATGAGTTAGGGCCTCATGGGGCCCCTCCCTATACCTCCTGGGCCCTTCTGCAGCCGCAAGGTCTGTTTCCTCTATAGTTACATCCATGGCCTGGATGCAGCAGGTGCAGTAAGTGAGAATGCAATGCTGCATCACCACCCCATGGGGTCACCACTCTGTGCCTGTGATGCTCCTAAGCTGGAGAGGACCATCAAAAGGATACTGCCATCGGAAAAAAACGTTCTTTTCAATACAAATCAGTTAATAGTGCTGCTCCAGCAGAATTCTGCACTGAAATCCATTTCTCAAAAGAGCAAACAGAACAATGAGAAGGTTAACCATATAGTAGCTCCCTAACACAAGATAACAGCTGCCTGGTAGATCTAAGAACAGCACTCAATAGTAAAATCCAGGTCCCAATGAGACACATTCAGTTACATTGAGTAGGAGAAACAACAGCCTGCCAGAAAGCAGTTCCATCCTAAAGTGCTGGTTCTTTCTGAAAGCACATGACCAGGCAAAATGAGCTGAGATGCACCTACACACCAATATTACAACTAAATACACTTGCTGCTTCAGGAATGACATTTTATATTGTACAGTGAATTATTTGAAGTGTAAACTGTGTAATTTAAAAATAAAAACTACATAATAAAAATCATGAGAGCGGGGTGATACCAGTCCAAATTGCAGTACAGCGGTAAAGAGTGACTGAAGTTTATCAGAGTAGAAGTCACATGACTGGGGGCAGCTGGGAAACTGACAATATGTCTAGCCCCATGACAGATTTCAAAATTAAATATAAAAAAATGTGTTTTCTCTTTTGAGAATTTTGCTGGAGCAGCACTATTAACAGATGCGTTTTGAAAATAACATGTGTTCCCATGACAATATCCCTTTAAAGAGCCGGAAGTCTATAGAAGAGTTTATACAGTAGGGATTTAGGCTGCTGAAGGCTCACATGTGAAGGGCACAACCAATGGCCTGACCCCTCTCTCTTCCCACAGGGAGCCGGCTGTACAGCACTGGTTGTTGCTGTGGTGGCTAGGAAACTGGAGCTCACCAAAGCCGAGAAGCATGTACATAACTTTATGATGGACACCCAACTGACAAAGCGGGTAAGGCATGGGTACCGGAGGATATCAAGTTGGTCTTTGCTGGTGTAATAATGTAATAGAAGCCTGAGTTGGTCTATGGCTGACCTACAGCTCCCAGCTTTCTTAGCCAGTTACCATGATCTACAGATGTGGCCCTTCAAAGCTCAGTTCTATACCCAAAGGAAATCTGGGTTGCTTTCAAAGTATTTTATTGATCTGTTACTAACAAGAAATGTAACATGTGGCCCTTCTGAGTAATGAGGGCCGCAGTAGACATACCACTTACTGTGCTCACTAATCTTTTGCAGGGTTTCCTGATCATGTGTGTATCAAACACCATACATATACTGTATATATCTCACCCTATCCAGTTTACTTCTGCTTTATTGTTGCACAGGAAGATAAACTTCCACGTACTTGCCAGTATGAAGCACAAATCTATGGCCTCAGGCCATCGGGCAGACGGGTAGCAGTGTTCACATACAGTACCATACAGTACAGGAACATCCCTCTGCTTAATTATTTATACCTTATGATTATCCACACACACAACTTGCATCCTGACTTCTGTCTTGCCTCTGCTGCCCACTAGAGGGCACCCCTGGGCTAATAGTACAGTGCTTCAAGCCTGGTACCTACAGTCTGTTTCAGCTGCTTTTGAATTGTTTTTCCTTTCAATCCCTTCTTGATGAGTTACTGCCTATATATATATATATATATATATATATATATATATATATATATATAAAACAACCCCTGTACTAAGCATCGTTCCATTTCCCTTTATCAGCTTATTCGTTCTTCTCTGTACTTTCTCTATTTCATTTCTGTCCCTTATATATTTATATATAGTGATCATATCCCCTTATATATTTATATATAGTGATCATATCCCCTTATATATTTATATATAGTGATCATATCCCCCTTATATATTTATATATAGTGATCATATCCCCTTATATATTTATATATAGTGATCATATCCCCCTTATATATTTATATATAGTGATCATATCCCCTTATATATTTATATATAGTGATCATATCCCCCTTATATATTTATATATAGTGATCATATCCCCTTATATATTTATATATAGTGATCATATCCCCCTTATATATTTATATATAGTGATCATATCCCCCTTATATATTTATATATAGTGATCATATCCCCCTTATATATTTATATATAGTGATCATATCCTCTTATATATTTATATATAGTGATCATATCCCCCTTATATATTTATATATAGTAATCATATCCCCCTTATATATTTATATATAGTGATCATATCCCCTTATATATTTATATATAGTGATCATATCCCCCTTATATATTTATATATAGTGATCATATCCCCCTTATATATTTATATATAGTGATCATATCCCCCTTATATATTTATATATAGTGATCATATCCCCTTATATATTTATATATAGTGATCATATCCCCCTTATATATTTATATATAGTGATCATATCCCCCTTATATATTTATATATAGTGATCATATCCCCCTTATATATTTATATATAGTGATCATATCTCCCTTATATATTTATATATAGTGATCATATCCCCCTTATATATTTATATATAGTGATCATATCCCCTTATATATTTATATATAGTGATCATATCCCCCTTATATATTTATATATAGTGATCATATCCCCCTTATATATATTTATATATAGTGATCACTTCCCCCTTAACTATCTCTTCTCCAGTGTAACCAATCCCAACTGTACTGTATGTTTGGATATTTCACATATAAGTTTAACCTCTTTGGGATCCAGGACAATAGTGGTGCAGTAAATACCCAGTCCTGTTCATTATCCAGCAGCCCATATGTGTGATAGTGTGTGATTTAATTGTAGTTAATATTTGGAAGGTCCTTACTAATACACAACATAACAACATAGTAAGTAAGGTTGAAAAAAGACACACGTCCATCAAGTTCAACCTTTTTTTTTTTTTTTTTTTTTTTTTTAATCTGCCTAACTACCAGTTGATCCAGAGGAAGGCAAAAAACCCATCTGAAGTCTCTCCAATTTGCCTTAGAGGGGGAAAAATTCCTTCCTGACTCCAAAATGGCAATGGGACCAGTACCTGGATCAACTTGTACTATGAGCTATCTCCCATATCCCTGTATTCCCTCACTTGCTAAACATCATCCAACCCCTTCTTATACCTATCTAATGTATCAGCCTGTACCCCTGATTCACTTCCCATCTCTCCCTGTAACACCCCTTTCCCTCCTCTAATCTCATTGGCTCCCTCCTGTCTGCTGGGAGGAGCTACTGGTGAATAAAGCATCCGACCCTTCCTTGTACCTATCTAATGTATCAGCCTGTACCCCTGATTCACTTCCCATCTCTCCCTGTAACACCCCTTTCCCTCCTCTAATCTCATTGGCTCCCTCCTGTCTGTTGGGAGGAGCTACTGGTGAATAAAGCATCCGACCCTTCCTTGTACCTATCTAATGTATCAGCCTGTACCACTGATTCTGGGAGACAATTCCACATCTTCACAGCTCTCACTGTAAAATACCCCTTCCAAATATTTAGGCGGAACCTCTTTTCTTCTAATCGGAATGGGTGACCTTGTGTCAGCTGGAAAGACCTACTGGTAAATAAATCATTAGAGAGATTATTATATGATCCCCTTATATATTTATACATAGTTATCATATCACCCCTTAAGCGCCTCTTCTCCAGCGTGAACATCCCCAATTTGGCCAGTCTTTCCTCATAGCTAAGATTTTCCCTTTACCAGCTTAGTTGCCCTTCTCTGTCCCCTCTCTAATACAATAATGTCCTGTTTGAGTGATGGAGACCAAAACTGTACGGCATATTCTAGATGGGGCCTTACCAGTGCTCTATACAGTGGGACCCCCTCCTCCCGTGACTCTCTGCCCCATTTAATACAACTCAAGACCTTATTTGCCCTTGATGCTGCTGACTGGCATTACTTGCTACAGACAAGTTTATTATCTACAAGGACTCCAAGCTCCGTCTCCATTATGGATTTGCCTAGTGCAGTCCCATTAAGGGTATAAGTGGATATTGTTACACACCCAGGTGCAGGACTTTACATTTATCAACATTGAATCTCATTTGCCACTTAGCTGCCCAGATTGCCAGTTAGTCAAGATCCTGTTGCAAGTGCCACATCCTGGATGGAATTAATTGGGCTGGATAAAAGGTTCTCAGACGACTCATAGTCAGCCTTTGTATCAGAACAGCACAGACAGGGAATGATATTTATATTTAAATCCTGCTGTTCCATGACACTGCACGTTACTATAGCATGTAATTAATGCACCTTCCCTGTTATTCATCCCCCAAAATAGTCCCATCTGGGAGATTTGTTTATGTATGTGCATCTAGGTTTCCTACGCATTCCACTTTATCAGTGTATCAACTGCTCAGTGTTTTTCCTCTAATCCTTACATTATCTAGTCTACTCACAGATCCCAACTAACCACTTGCCCTGCACTTCCCACTCTCCAACACTCTAATGAGCATTACTTATTTGTATTTGTGAACTCTTCTGTAATCATAGCCCCAAGTCCCTATTGCCGCTGTTTGTAGAGAAATCATGACGTGTACCCAACTTTCTACTCCCCATCAGCTTTCCTCTTGTTACAGATCAAGAATGCTGCAGCAAACGTTCTGCGGGAAACCTGGCTCATATACAAGCACACTAAGCTATTAAAGAAGATCGACCATGCCAAAGTCCGGAAGCACCAGAGAAAGTTCCTTCAAGCAATACACCAGTAAGTACATGGGGTGTTCCTTGTACCAGGGGTATATTATCCCTTATAATACATGAGTGATACTCAGAGTTCCCTGTATAACTCAGCCTGCAGCCTTGTGCCTTTATATGGTCACAGAACAACCCCTCAGTGACTTCTAATATCCTTATTATTTACAGTAGGGGGTACATTATCCCTTATAATACATGAGTGATACTCAGAGTTCCCTGTATAACTCAGCCTGCAGCCTTGTGCCTTTATATGGTCACAGAACTCCTTGGGGACTAATAACCTACAGGGAATGCATATAACACAAGTGACAGCCAGAACACACATTTCACACAAGGTCCATGTCAATGTTACAATGTTGTGTGTCTTTCCCAATAGGCTGCGCAGTGTGAAGATGGAGCAGAGGAAGCTGAGTGACCAGGCCAATACACTAGTGGACCTCTCCAAGGTAGGGACCATGACGTAGAGCAATTGTCTGATTGTACACAATGCACAAGCGTCTAGCCCTCAAACTGCCCACCCTTTCTGATCCTGCAGGAGAGATGATAAATACCTGTCCTGTTCTGTGTGAGTGTTAATAGCTTCTGTCTGCCGAGATCTGTTATCAACCTCTTCTTTCAGCTCTAATCGAACATTTCCTTTCTTTATCTCCGCATTCACCTCTCCTTGAAAAGCAAAGCTAATTCTTGTCTATTTATCACCAGGAGTTATCTTCCATCTCTAAGGCAAAGAGGTGTATTAGGGTACAGACAATTCTTTCTCTCAATTTATTACTCTGCTCCCTCTGTCCAACATGTTCTCCTGTGCAACCAACTCATGACGTCTGTCACATATAAATATGTTTATAAGTTAATGAGCAAATCTGAGTCGTTTCTAACCTCCCTCCCTTTCAACCTCCTCAGATGCAGAGTGTAATGTATGACCTTATCACGGAGCTGAATGACAGGAGTGAAGATCTGGAGAAGCAAACAGGGAACCTGGAGACCAAGCTGGATCAGATCGTCTCCACGTTTAACACTTTCCCTGTCCTTATTGTGGACACTCTGCGACAGCAGCAACAGCACCTCCTATCTGTTGTCCTAGAATCACGGGGACTCGGAGTTGCAGTGGGCACACCACAGACCCCTCTATCTGACAGTCCAATGGGGATTAGTTCAGCTTCATTTCCGACACCCCACACCAGCTCCAGCAGCTGCTAAGAGGGAAGAGGTTGGGAGCTGGGATAGTGGACAACCAAGCTGTGTGCTCTCACTGTGAATAGGGGGCAGATTTTACAGGGAGATTTTTGGCCTCGTAACATCACGTAATGTCAATTAACTAAGCCTCTCCCTGGAAACCCAGTAGCTGATGAGAGGCGTAAGGGTTACTAAATGAGAAGTAGAAGAAAAAAGCCTAACCCTTCACTGAAAAGTTGCCTGCAATGCTTTGCTGAGCAGAAACAAAAGGGGGCTCATACATCAATCGTCCTGTTCTAACATCCCCAGTTCTTCATTCCTATGGCCCCCACAATTACTGTCATCTGACAGTTACTATAGTTTTTTAATCAAGAAAATCTATACCAGAAAACAATGCCAGTCACTTTTATGCATTAGCTACCTTTTCTGGTTTATACAGTCTCTTTGAAGTTATTAGACTGTGGCTGTGTGTAGAGAGTATAAGTCCTGTAAGGGTTCTTATCTACTAATAATGTTGCTTTCGTTCATTCTCTTACTGCCACCACTATCCTTGTCTAAACATATCAGGATTGTGATGTAAGAAAACATGGGACCACTGTCTCTTGGACCCTTTATTGGGTTCTGCAAAGCTAGTATCCCAGGCTGGCTGGAATTTAGCAGAGTGCTACCTGGAAGCAGAAAAAGTAGCTATGCCTACAGTGAAGATCCAAATGTTCTTAAACATAGTTTTCAAGTAATTTTTTCTGGCTGATAGTGCCAGTACAATGAGAATCCTTAGTTTCGGAATTAAGGTGTTCCTAGTGGTGAGAGCAGGGATGTACAGGTCCAAAAAATGGGGTAAGTTAAATAATATATAGACAGGATATGTCCAATCCATGAGAACGATTTACAGCAGTAAAATCTACCCAAATCGTGCCAGCTTTAAAGAAATGTGTGCCTGCAAGGGAGCAGTGTTTGACTGTGCCTAGGCAAGTATAAAGGATGGCAGCCGCTGTAGATGTAGAAGGTAGAATAATAGACTTTTACTAGATCAGGTTTACAGGGCTTAGCCTTAGACCTCACAGCTCACACATTTAGTTTATGTGTTTTTGGTAAAAATGATGTGGACGGCTCCAGATTTTTAAATTCTCCTTTCTAGAACTCTATGGGGGGAATTCACAAAAGTGTCGGGAACGGAAAAATGTCTTTAAAATGTCGTACAAAGTGTCGTAGCAACAGCCGACAAATTCACAGAGCATTTCTCCGCCAATTTTCCGACATGTGCAACACTTTTGAATTAGTGTCGTTAAAAGTGGGCGTGGTTTTTTCGGCGCCACTTTTCCCAACATTTTTATGAATTACTCGTAAACTCATTTTTTTTACCGACAATTTTTCAGACACTTTAGGCTCTCCAAAATGAAAATGTCAGACAAATTGTCGTTTAAAAAGTCTTGGTAAATGTCGTTTGTACGATGAAAAGATATACAACATTTTAGAAAATTGTCAGACTTACGAGACATTCAGAGATGGGAACATCTGCCTTTGTGAATTTGCCGTTCATACGACATTTTACAAATTTGTCGACCGCCACTTCTGGGTTACTTTTTTTACAGACACTTTTATGAATTCCCCCCTATGTGAATGCTTAGAGACTACCATGAAATAGTTTGGAGTTAGAAAGAAGTATTGTATACAAAACTGATATAACACATCTCACAAAGCTGGAACAATTTAGGAACTAGGCAGATTTATATAGCAGGTTGGGTGGGATGGGGGGGGGGGCATTGCCAGGGTGTAAACAAGACAAGGTTGCAGCAGGTTGGAGGTTGACATCTCTGCTGTAGTTGGCCATTCTCTGAGTCACTTCATGACCTGAACTGGTGCCTTACAGGTGACTATCAACAATGGCTAGAATATGGAGTTGCAGGTGCCAATGAATGGTGGAGAAGGCAGAACAATAGGGGATATATGGGTACTGGTTCTGGTTAAGCAGAGCAACCTATGAGGAAGGGAAAAAAAGAGCCACAATAAAACCATTCAATGTAAGGTATATATACTATACCTTATTGTGGCTTGTTTTGCCCCATAATAAAGTGGATCTAATTCACTAAGAGAGGTGTCATCACCCACAGCCACCAATCAGATCTTTGCTTGCATTTTCTAAATTGTAGCAAAACTAAATTGCTGTGAATAGTGCACTGGTGCAGTTTAGGGCCTTTGGCAGTAAATTAGCACCAGCTCGCTCGTTTCCAGGGGCCCTTTCAAAACTAGGAGATACCACAGAGAGACCATTACTGTGCAGCAAACCAGCCAATGAAATACCATCTCCTCTTACCTTAATATTCAGATGGACAGAGGTATAGCGAGGGTTACATTTTTCTCCTTCTGCGTTGCAGAATCTGACATTTCAACTCAATCTCCATAGGATGATTGGGTTTACTGTGAACAAAAGTCTTAAGGTTAGTAATAATGAGGCAAAGGGGGAAACAGGCACTCCTGATTCTATTACTTTACTGATATACAGTCTATAAGATCATGTTTGTGGTTGGCAATCAGTGTGTGATGAGTAAGTAGCCTAGTAAATGGAATATTTTAGGGGGGGGTGTCTCTCAGCAAAACTAAAGGAATGGGGTAGGGATGCAAATTAGGGGCGGCGAGGAAAATCGCATGACTTTTTGTCACAAAACAAGGAAGTAAAAAATGCTTTCCCCTTTCCACCGAATACGCAAATTTGCATATGCAAATTAGGATTTGGTTTGATATTCGGACGAATCTTTTGTGAAGGATTCGGAGGTTCAGCCGAATCCAAAATAGTGGATTCGGTGCATCACTAGAATGGGGTGTGGTGTCACCCACAATCTGATGTAATTCAGTGTACACAAACAGTGATGGAGCCTTAGTGAAGGAGCAGATTAGTCTTTTGGAGGTGAGTGGGGTTTTTTTTTTTTTTTTCAAATATCTATATCCGAGACAATCACCCGTAGCTCTACTGATCCCAAAGATCGTAATTAACAGGTAGCTACCCTTTTATTTACACATCTTTCCTGGAATTGTCTGCTTGCATAAAAGGCAACTCTACTAATGAAGTGACTTTCTGCTTGTGACATTGCAAGGGGGGATCCATTGAGACCCTCCATGAGCAACAAGGGATTTTACATAACTCCATGCAGCAGTTAGGATTAGTGAAATGATAGTGATTGTTCTGCTACAAAACAGAAAGTTTCCTTTATAATGTTCAGTCTGCAGGTTAGGGGGCGCTGCGGCTGTTACGACTCAGCAGGGGTACTTCTCTCAGACACCCCAAACCTTATCAGCACAGAAGACTGTTCCTACCCATTTATTTGGATACAGAGTTCCTTAACCCTACACCCCGATGTGCCTGATCTCTTCCAGACTTCTTGTATCCGAATATAACGCAAAATGATTTCCAATCAAGTTTTCTGCACCTTATTAGAAGGTCCTCCTGGTGTACGAGGGTTACTGATCACGTGTCCAAAGAGCGTATCATTAAATGCCATGTTGCTAGATAAGGAAGAGAGAAAAACATCTGTTATTGTGAATGCTTAAATAGAGAATGAAAGAATAATATATATATATATATATATATATATATATATATATATATATACACACACACATATATGATCTATTTTCAGAGAATAAAGCTACAAATGGTTGTACATGCCATCATACATTGCCGGGTTCACATGTATTGCAAAAAAAAAAAAACAAAAAGAAGTAGAAGAATATATATTTTTTAGTGCCAAAGTGCAAACTAGGATCTAATGTTGTTGCACATTTAGCCATAATTTAGCTGTGACCAATCAAAAGAAGCTCTGACGGGGCCAAATCATGTAGAATGTACTGTAGGTTTCTCTGCCGGATGTTTGGTGTCCATCACTCTGTAATAGGGACCAAGTAGTGACATAAAGGGGCAGTGTGAGGATCTCCTGACACACAGATCAGACGATGTTCTGGCCGTGACAACAACCGTAGGAAAGTTATGTCTGACAGATAGAAGTGACAGTCACCCATTGATACTATCAGATAGGCAATACAAGCAGAGATATGATCATTAGCCAATAGAAATCTTCTAACGCATCCCATGGACTGAACAACCCATCAGCATGGTATGAAAAATGTCGGGACGATCCACACACGATTCAATCCAAACAACTTTATATTTGCTTCTATTGCCAGCTTTAATCTAAATGATGTTTGACCATTACAGGGTGGGCTCACTCCATCACAAGCAAGAGATGCCCCTTCCCTTTCTGACCATGGGAAAGAGAGCAGCCATGTTTCAGGAAGTACAGAGCAGGAGTTTGTGCATGCCAGAGTTGTGAAGCAGCAGCAGGCCATGTGAGTGGCGGGAGACTCCACATAGCGCCCCCCCCCCGTACCGAGACTGCCAATCATGATAATGCCTGTCTGTTGCCGCAGAAGAATGTAGCAAGTTCCAAACTGTCTCGTTCCTGCGCCCCAACTATCAGCCGGCGGAGACCCCTTCCATCTCCTCTCATTTCCCGAAAACATGTTCTTTTTTATATTTTATAAGAGATATCTTTAATGGAGTGAGCTATTTTTTTATCTTTCTATATAGACGGGATGCTGGTGGGGCGACCTGACTCCCCCACTCGCACTCACACTTACCAGTGGGAAATAACATTATATCTAAATATATAATAAATTTGCAATGAAACTGTAAGGTGTGTGTCACTTCTTTATGCTCCTGGAATCCACTAACACTCTCCCTGTATACAGTACCATAACTCCATCCAAACTCCACACACTAATTTCCCAGTATAGACATCCTTCCCATTTTCTCCTAGTCCAATAGATAAATAAATCCTGACTCCCCCACTACTTACCCAAATACAGAGCTTTTATGCTGTTCACTTCCTTTCCCTGACGCATTGATAGTACGGGCAAATGGGATGTACCAGTAAGAAAATCTCATTTATGTGGGTTGCCCTACCTGTCAGTACAGGATGCCTGTCGCCTGGGGAAGTCCCAAAGCTGTCCAAAAATGGGTGGGAAAGAACTAGATAACGATAAACATGGCTAAGTAAGGTGCTGCTGCTACTTGCAACACGGTTCTGCCAAAATCATAGTCCTCCGTACACAGAACGTGCAGTTGGTAAAACCTGTAAAAGGTATGACCGGATGTCCACGTGGCTACTGTAAAGGGGACCCGCCAAAAATGTTTTCAAAATCCTATTTTATCACATTAGTCAAGCAAAATTAACGTTAATTACACATATAAATTATTTGAATCTTGTTTCCTTCAGTCTGGGAATTCATAATTATAACAAGGAGGCAGGAGCCATTTTGTGGGACACTGTTATTAAGACAAGTCTTGTATCATCTCAGAATCTTGTTTATGCACCAGAATGTGGGACCTGATGTCCATCCCCATGTCCTGCCTACAAATTTAAACGGTGAAGAGAGAGGGGTAATGTGTGGAGAGCAGGATAAACAAAAAAGGAGAGGAAGTAGAGGAAGAGGAGGAGCCACAAATCAAGATACTCTTTGTCCTGCCTCCAGAGGGAAGGACATTAAAGGAGATGGAAAGCTACGGAGGCAGTTTATTGCCAATAGATTAGCCACAATAGTGCAAGCTAGAATGCTATATTTATTCTGCAGAATGCTTTACCATACCTGAGTAAAAAGCTGTTTGTTTAGGATAGCAGCTGCCATATTAGCATGGTGTGACGTCACAGAGAGAGGGTACAGAGAAGGGCAACTAAGCTGGTAAAAGGTATTGAAAATCTTAGCTATGAGGAAAGACTGGCCAAATTGGGGATGTTCACGCTGGAGAAGAGGCGCTTAAGGGGTGATATGATGACTATGTATAAATATATAAGGGGATCTTATAATAATCTCTCTAATGATTTATTTACCAGTAGGTCTTTCCAGCTGACACGAGGTCACCCATTCCGATTAGAAGAAAAGAGGTTCCGCCTAAATATTCGGAAGGGGTTTTTTACAGTGAGAGCTGTGAAGATGTGGAATTCTCTCCCTGAATCAGTTGTACAGGCTGATACATTAGATAGCTTTAAGAAGGGGTTGGATGGCTTTTTAGCAAGTAAGGGAATACAGGGTTATGGGAAATAGCTCATAGTCCAAGTTGATCCAGGGACTAGTCCGATTGCCATTTTGGAGTCAGGAAGGAATTTTTCCCCCTCTAAGGCAAATTGGAGAGGCTTCAGATGGGTTTTTGCCTTCCTCTGGATCAACTGGCAGATAGGTAGTTAATAAAAAAAAAAAAAAAAAGGTTGAACTCGATGGACATGTGTCTTTTTTCAACCTTACTTACTATGTTACTATGTTACTATGTTACTTCCTGCCTGAGTCTCTCCCTGCTCACTCATAGCTCTGGGCTCAGATTACAACAGAGAAGGGGGGGAGAAGCAAACTGAGCATGCTCAAGCCCTACAGTTTACGCTGCAAATAGATGACTATTGGGTCAAGAAGTATATTTTTTAACTGTAATGACTATGAAGATTTTCATTCATCCAGGTCATAGTATATCTAGTATAGGTCAATCTAAAAACAACTGGACTTGCTGAGTACTCAATGAAGACGTTTCACTACTCATCCGAGCAGCTTCTTCAGTTCAACTGACTGGTGTGGGAAGTTCTCGGCATATAAACTCTTCCACTAATCCATTTACAATGGCACATTGTAACTCTTCAAAGAGGTGACATCTGAAGAAACTCACAGTCTTCATTGATTACTCAGCAAGTCCAGTTGTTTTTAGATTGACCTATACTAGATATTTTAACTGTAATATTGGTGTGTAGGTGCATCTCAGGTCATTTTGCCTGGTCATGTGCTTTCAGAAAGAGCCAGCACTTTAGGATGGAACTGCTTTCTGGCAGCCTGTTGTTTCTCCTACTCAATGTAACTGAATGTGTCTCACTGGGACCTGGATTTTACTATTGAGTGCTGTTCTTAAATTTATCAGAGCTGGTATCTTGTGTCAGAGAACTGTTATCTAGGGTTGCCACTCGTCCAGTTTTGACCTGGACAGCCTGGTTTTCAGAAGGGCTGCCCGACCAAGACAGTGTACCTGGTTTTCCAACTAAGGAAAACCGTGCAAGATACCCCTTCATTGATATGGCGATCAGCCATTCATCATAGCCCCAACCCTTGTGATGTCGCTCACCCCACTCACAACATAACCAGCCTACCCCCTTACTGACCCCCCCTGTGACATCACCGTCCTGCCCACTACCCGGATTGTGGGCCACAGAAAGGTGACAACCCTATTGTTATCTGTTATCTTCCCACTGTTCTGCTGATGGGCTGCGGGGGAGGGGAGTGGTAAAGAGAGATTGAAGTTTATCAGAGCACACAGTGGCATAACTACCGGGGGTGCAGGAGGTGCAGCGGCACCAGGGAGCATGCTCCCGCACCCCCGATGGGGCCCGCAATCCAACAGCATGATGCGCGCGATGTCACCGGCGGCGCTGCGCACCGCTGCTGGGTAATGCTGGTGCAGCCTCCTTGTATAGAAGAGAGACCCGGAAAAGCAGCTCTCACATTCCTCACTGCGGCCTATACTCTGCCTGACCAAGTGACAATAAGAGCCGGGGCTGGCAAACGGATGAGAGCCCTTTGACGATTGCCCGCTGGCAAGTACATTCTAATTGGCCGCTGGAGTCCGTTTCTGATTGGCTATTAATAGACTGGGCGGGTATTCTGTTGGGAATAATGAGGTGGTCGGGATAAAGTTTTCTGGTAAGTGGGACTGTTTGAATGATTCTGGGGAGTGGGGACCGAAGTGCCAGAGAGCAGAACTGGTGCCTCACAGAATGTGTTTGTAGTGTCAGAGGCAGGATAGTACTACAAGATCTGTGTAGAGGTTCTTTCTACTCTGTATCAGAATGGAATGCCCCATGTTTAGCCCTACAGTTCAGAGGGGCCCCAGTCCTGTTGGACCTCAGAGAGGAAGGACTCTGCTGGAACCATTTACATCTCAGCCCTTTATTTTTCCACTATAAGTCTACAATTAATTGTATTGAAATTGGCACTATATTAAAGGGTTTATTTCCACTGACTCGGGCCCCTGGCCAACAATGCCAAGCAAGTGAAAAATGGAGCATATCAGGTGCAATAGTGAAATATGGCAACAGAAGTGGCACTAAGTTTGCATACCTCCCAACATTTTGGAAATAAAAAGGACAAAAAAATTTGTGTTGCAACATTTTTTTGACCATGCCCATTTTTGTGGCCACACCCCCTAATTACCATGTTCATTTTACAAAATTTTACAATGTTCAGTTCTGGGGTATTTATACATGGCATTGGCCTGTGCCATCTTGATATTCTTGGGTATTTATATATGGAATTGCCACGTGTCATCTTGATATAAGTTCTGGGGTATTTATATATGGAATTGCTACCGTGCCATCTTGCTATGAGTTCTGGGGGTGTTTATACATAGAATGGCCACTGTGCCATCCTGCTATGAATTCTGGGGGTATTTTACATGAATTTGCCACTGCATTCATTCTGCTATGTGTTTTATGGGCATTATACATGAAATTGCATCAGTGGCTATATTTTCAGAACACTGAGATACTTTATAAAGGGCTTAAATAGATGCTTAGCTATCTATATATTCTAACTTCTGCAGTAACAGCCCCTAAGTTTGCTCATAGCCTTTACAGAGAGATCCCATAGAACTATGGCAGCATTGGTATTCCCTCATAGTAAGCACAATTCAGCAGGAACAGCCCCCTCAGTCTGACCCTAAGTTTGCTCATAGTCTGTACAGAGAAATACCATAAAACTATGGTAGCATAGGTATTCCCTGTACTAAGCACAATTCAGCAGGAACAGTCCCCTAAGTTTGCTCATAGTCTGTACAGAGAGATCCCATAAAACTATGGCAGCATAGGTATTCCCTGTACTAAGCACAGTTCAGCAGGAACAGTCCCTAAGTTTGTTCATAGTCTGTACAGAGATCCCATAAAACTATGGCAGCATAGGTATTCCCTGTACTAAGCACAATTCAGCAGGAACAGTCCCTAAGTTTGCTCATAGTCTGTACAGAGATCCCATAAAACTATGGCAGCATCGGTATTCCCTGTACTAAGCACAATTCAGCAGGAACAGTCCCTAAGTTTGCTCATAGACTGTACAGAGATCCCATAAAACTATGGCAGCATCGGTATTCCCTGTACTAAGCACAATTCAGCAGGAACAGTCCCTAAGTTTGCTCATAGTCTGTACAGAGATCCCATAAAACTATGGCAACATCAGTATTCCCTGTACTAAGCACAATTCAGCAGGAACAGTCCCCTAAGTTTGATCATAGTCTGTACAGAGAGATCCCATAAAACTATGGCAGCATAGGTAGTCCCTGTACTAAGCACAATTCAGCAGGAACAGTCCCTAAGTTTGCTCTAGCCTGTACAGAGAGATCCCATAAAACTATGGCAGCATCGGTATTCCCTGTACTAAGCACAATTCAGCAGGAACAGTCCCTAAGTTTGCTCATAGTCTGTACAGAGATCCCATAAAACTATGGCAGCATCGGTATTCCCTGTACTAAGCACAATTCAGCAGGAACAGTCCCCTAAGTTTGATCATAGTCTGTACAGAGAGATCCCATAAAACTATGGCAGCATCGGTATTCCCTGTACTAAGCACAATTCAGCAGGAACAGTCCCTAAGTTTGCTCATAGTCTGTACAGAGATCCCATAAAACTATGGCAGCATCGGTATTCCCTGTACTAAGCACAATTCAGCAGGAACAGTCCCCTAAGTTTGATCATAGTCTGTACAGAGAGATCCCATAAAACTATGGCAGCATAGGTATTCCCTGTACTAAGCACAATTCAGCAGGAACAGCCCCCTCAGTCTGAAAAAATGCATTGCTTTTCCTAGATTTTATATCCTGTTTTTCCTATTTATTAAATAAACATTTATTTATTATTATTGTTATGGTGTTCCCCAGTTCTCTGTTAATGTTGTTAGTGAACTTAAAAGGTCTAAGATATTTGCTATAGTTCCATCTGTAAATATTTCATTCCAATTAGTCTGTGCCTAAAGTCATGCACCGATTCACCTATTGCTCTAGGTTGTACATGTAATGTAACTGGCAGAGAGGCCTTGCACATGTCCTCCATACTGTAACATTAAAGGTGTGGTTCACCTTCAGGTTAGCTTTTAGTATGTTATAGAATGGTAAATTCTAACCAACTTTTCAATTGGTCTTCATTTTTTTAAAATATTTATTTCTCTCCTGAGTCTTTCCAGCTTTCAAATTCACTGACCCCATCTAAACAACGACTCGTAAGGCTATACATTTATTGATATTGATACTTTTTTTTTATTCAGGATCTCTGCAATTCATATTGCCATATTTCATTCAAATCAATTCATAGTTGCTAGGGTAATTTGGTCACCAGCAACCAGAGTGCTGATATTGCAAACTGGAGAGCTGCTGAATAAAAAGCTAAATAATGCAAACCGCAATAAAAAACATTAAAAAACCAATTGCACAGTTTCTAAGAAAATCACTCTGTGCACCATATTAAAGTTAATGTAAAGGTGAACAACCCCTTTAATGTTGCACTGATTAACCCTTGCCATTAACCCAGTAAAAAATGTATTTCAGACTCCTGTGCTTATATCCTTTGAGTACAGGTATGGGACCTGTTATCCAGAATGCTCAGGACCTGGGGGTTTCCAGATAATGGATATTTCTGTATTTTGGATTTTCATGCCTTAAGTCTATTAGAAAATCACATAAACATTAAATCCAATAGGCAGTTTTGCTTCCAATACGGATTAATTATCTTAGTTGGGATCAAGTACAAATTACTGTTTTGTTATTACAGAGGAAAAAGGAAATCATTTTTAAAATGTTAAATTATTTGATTATAATGAAGTCTATGGGAGACTGTGTTCCAGTCCAATGGACGCGGGCGGGGGGCAGTGTCGCGTAGGGTGGCCCAGTTGTAAATTTACGTACCAGGGCCCTTAGGGGTCTAGTTACACCACTGAGAGCACAAGTCACATGACTTGGGGCAGCTGGGAAACTGACAATATGTCTAGCCCCATGTCAAATTTCAAAACTAAATATAAAAAAATCTGTTGAGAAATGGATTTCAGTGCAGAATTCTGCTGGAGCAGCACTATTAACTGATGTGTGTTGAAAAAAACAAGTTTTCCCATGACGGTATCCCTTGAACCCCAGGCGTCCTGCACTGACAGGTAAGACCGCCCGCATAAAGACAAAATCTAGGAAGGTTCTTGGTATTTTCTCCAGACCAGGTGGCAGCCCCAGAGTGTGTGTAGCTGCAGGCGGCCGTTCTGTCTGGCTACAAAGTGAATTTTCTGCCTCCGCTCCACACACAGCACAGAATGTGGTCCTTCTTCGTTGGCAGGTGAGCCGCCATTACTCTGTGATGGATGAGGCGACTGAGGTAGACAACAGAGAGGGGAAGGAGGAGAAGAATGAAAACCACCACAACAGCCACTTTACACTGAAAAATGACAGCTAGTACAAGTCCCAAGCTTTGCACAGGTCTGGTAACCCATGGCAGCTGATCAGCAAGCACCTACAATTGTTGCTATGGGTTACAAGACCTGGACCAAACACTTATGTGGAAAGGCTGCTCTTCCTGACTAAAACAAAGTGTTCAAAGAGATTCCAGTTTGTCAGTCACAAACCACCACATCAGATCCCCCACACACATATGAAAAAACATAATGCTTTACACAGAACACGTAAAAGAAATAGATTGACCTGTACTGGAGATACGTAAAAAAATGATACTTCTGAATTGGCGGGAAACCATACAACACTCACCGCTGCACTTCCCCACTTCCGCCACAAGAGGCCGCTCCGTTGTGCGCATGCTCAACTTTCGCCACTCCCCCCAGCCTCTGGGCGTGACGTTGCTCTCTACGGCTCGTGAGTTCCCTCCTGGGCGGGAGTTTTTTTTTTCTTTTGCTCCGGAAGCGGAACTTTACCGGCCGGAAGCAGTGGCGTGTGTGGACAAAGAAAGAGGGGCTGCAGGGCTTCACCGCCGCCACCACGGGATCGGTAAGGAAAGATAAAATGCCGCGTCTGTGTTTATGATCAGTGCCGGGAAGGGCTGCGGTTGGGTCACTCGCCTGTCGCTGTTCTGAGAACTACAGGGTCCCCTGTGACGCTGGACTGCGGAGGGGGCGGGGCGAGAGGTGAACTCTTCCTCCTGCTTTAGATCCCTTTCCCAATGCGGCTCCTCTGCTTTGCTTCGGTTCCCTTCCCCCCTTGTTTCAATGACACCTTAGCCTCTCAGGAGTAAAACTAGAACTCTCACCATTCTCTGCCAAGTCAGCCTCTAAGAGGATTCTGGGAGCTGCAGTAGAAGCAGTCACACTGTTTCCCTTAGAGGATATAGCTTATTGTGTGCCCAGAACATTCCTTCTCTGTATATTTGTATTTATACATATGGGAGGAGGAGGTGCCATATTGATTCCCTTAGACAGTACAGTATGAGGGTATAGCTTATTGTGTGCCCAGAACATTCCTTCTCTGTATATTTGTATTTATACATATGGGAGGAGGAGGTGCCATATTGATTCCCTTAGACAGTACAGTATGAGGGTATAGCTTATTGTGTGCCCAGAACATTCCTTCTCTGTAGATTTGTATTTATTTGTTCAAGGGTAACTACCACCTATAAAATAATTTGCTGTTTATTTTTATTGTTCAGTTGTTTTCAGATCATTCACCATAAACAAAGACTTTTTTTTTAATTGCTTTCCATCTTTTACTGTTTTCCTAAAATGTCAAGTTTAATGTTGGTGTCTCCAGGGTCTCAGTCTGGCTGCCCAGTGTCCCAGGAGCATCTGAACTGTTCCAATTTGCTACATTTAGTTGATACATTTAATTGATGTAATTAGTCGATACATTTCTCAGCAGTATCTGTGGACTATAAATGCAACTATTGTATCAATTCTAACAGTTGCCTTTAATGAAATGGGGGATTCTGCTCAGCAGGGACAAAGATAACAAATGGATCAAGTAAATGGATCAATTTAGAACAGTTAGTCGCCGACCCCCCTTTCCAGAGCTGCTTTAGAAGGTGAAAAACGTAACTTTATACATCTATATGGAAATACGGTCACACATAGATAATAGAAAGTAATTGGAAAAAGTCGTTATTTTTGGTGATCTGTCTGACACCAAATGGATTGAAACAAGTGTTTGAAAGTGAACATTTTTTTTATAATTGGACTGGTGTTTGAGTGTGGCAGCAGCACTTTTATTTTGTACAATTGATAGTTAATATTCCTCAGATGCTGCTGAGAAATGTATCAACTAATGCAGCAAATTGTCCAACTGCCTTTAATTAAACTCCAGGATTCCGCTAAGCAAAGATGAGAAATGTATCTGATGTTACTAAATGTCTCAAATTAGAACTGTTCACAGAGAAGCTGCTTCAGAAAGACTCATAGAAAGTAATTGAAAAGGTCTTTATTTCTGGTCACTTGTCTGAAAAGCGCGTTTAGGTTCAGGTCACACTGGGCCAAAATCAGCTAAAATACGCAATAGTCCTTCTTTTCTGCGTTCAGATATGTCGAATGGAAGCAGTAAAAACAGACTTCGGCAGATTTCAGCTCAAAATGCAGACTCTCAATTCTTCACCAAACTCCGCCTGTTTGTTCTGCTTCAGATTTTGACGCTTCTTAATCCTGAGCGCAGAGGGTGGTTCCTGATGTATGTGTGTTACTTTTGCTAATGTGTCTGTTACTATGTTAACTGAAGAGTGACGGGTAAGAGGGGCTGCAGCATGGACAGAGATTGCATAATTAATTTGTCTCATAATTAGGTTTGTCGCACACCTCTGAGAGCTTTAAAGGAGCCGTGTAACCCCCTTATTTCAACACTGATTCAGTGGATAGGGCTTCCTGCACTGAACAAGGCAACATCTTAAGACTCTTTGAATCCTTCTTAGTTGCAAGAATTAACAAACACCATGCACATTCTAAAGATAGATACATTGGGGTAACAGTCACCCTGCTATAGTTCCAGGGGTACCCAGGGCACAAATCTCCCCCTAATTGGACACAAATAAGCACTCACCACAAATCTCCCCATAACTGGCCTTCAGACTGGGCCCCCTTAGCTCATAACAAGGTTACAGATATATAGAAACATTGGGCTGTCACCCTGCTATAGTTCCAGGGGTACCCAGAGTACAAATAAACACTCACCCCAAATCTCCCCCTAACTGACCTTCAGACTGGGCCCCCTTAGCTCATAACAAGGTTACAGATATATAGAAACATTGGGCTGTCACCCTGCTATAGTTCCAGGGGTACCCAGGGTACAAATAAGTGCTCACCCCAAATCTCCCCCTAACTGACCTTCAGACTGGGCCCCCTTAGCTCATAACAAGGTTACAGATATATAGAAACATTGGGGTGTCACCCTGCTATAGTTCCAGTGGTACCCAGGGTACAAATAAGCACTCACCCCAAATCTCCCCCTAACTGACCTTCAGACTGGGCCCCCTTAGCTCATAACAAGGTTACAGATATATGGAAACATTGGGGTGTCACTCTGCTATAGTTTCAGGGGTACCCAGGGTACAAATAAGTGCTCACCCCAAATCTCCCCCTAACTGACCTTCAGACTGGGCCCCCTTAGCTCATAACAAGGTTACAGATATATGGAAACATTGGGGTGTCACTCTGCTATAGTTTCAGGGGTACCCAGGGCACAAATAATCACTCACCCCAAATCTCCCCCTAACTGGCCTTCATACTGGGCCCCCTTAGCTCATAACAAGGTTACAGATATATAGAAACATTGGGGTAACAGTCACCCTGCTATAGTTCCAGGGGTACCCAGGGTACAAATAAGCATCTGTTAGAATTATCCTTCAGGTTGGGGTGTTCCAGCCAGTGCAAAGGCAGATTGAGAGTTTGGGGTCAGTTGCAGTATGTTCATTGTGGTGCTGGAATGGTTAATTGATTTGGTCAATGTGCTTGAGGGGGTGGGGGGAGTTGGTTTCAGGTCCCTGTGACCTTGTTCAATATATCGAGATTTTCTGCTTTGGAAGAATTAACCCTTCATGGCTCAGCATTGCTTTGTGAGTGCTGCACAGCTGTTGGGCATGTTGTTCTGCTGCACAATTGGTTAATAAAGAGTTAAATTATTGGGTGGGGGCAGTGTTTACCAGTCTTTGTAGTCAGTGATGTTTCCAAGTGTGTGTGGCACTGCCTGGCTTAGGGGCCCTGCTGGAGACACGGGCATGTTGTGCCACACAGCATTAGCTTCAGCACACTGACATTAGAAACCTTCTAAACAATCCATTAAATATTCTGTATCATTTCTGAAATAATCCAGTTTGTCTTCACTATTCCTCTCTCAGCATCTGTTTCTCCTCATTCTCTCTTCATTCAGGCTTTGGGTGTCGGATGATTGATCAAATATATCTTATAGGGGGGCTCCTTTTGCCTAGAAGATGTATTAGAGCTCACTCTATTAAACTCACCAGACATCATGTCTCTCTACATGCAGAATTTGTGCAAAAGGCACTTATTTTATTAGATTTTGTTTGTGCTGGAATCAGTTATTTGAATGAGCTCTAATACATCTGCTAGGAAAGAAGCCCCCCTTTAAGATATATTGGATCTAACTGTCCATGGATATCTGACACCCAACTGCCGCATGAGAATGAAGAGAAACGGAGGCTGACAGTTCGATAGTGAATATACACTTGATTAATTCAGAAACTATGCAGAATTGATCCAATTGTTTTTTATTTGTTTTAATTGATTGAAAGTTTCTTACTTCAGTATGAGGAAGCTTATAGTAAATTTTAATTTTCACGATAGTTCCCCTTTAAGCATGTGTTGCTAGTGACGGCAGTTACAGACTGTCTGTGAATGGGACACTCCGCCCCCTTGGCTTAATAACTAAGGAAGGAGAAGGGGAGAGATTTGCCGAGAAAGGAAACCGAAACATAAAGTGGCTGTTAACCAGGAAAGACTGGATTTGCCTCCCAGTTACTCCCACAAACACCAGACCTGTGAGCTGTGGCTCAGATTCCCGTGGCCCCGGTTGCTCCTGTGATCGGCCACTGTTTTCCTGTCTTCAGGCTGAACCTTCCTCCTATAAGTTTCTCTGCTCATCCATGAAGGTGTCTCTCATGCTGTCCCATGCAGTCTCCCTCTCTCCATTCTCTAAGCCACAGGTAAGGCCTTTCCTTTTTTGGAAAAAGAAACCACCTTAACTCTGGCAATATCAGCATTTGTTAGGCAGCCGTTGCTTGGCTCAAAGGGTGGATTTAAAGGGACAGTAGCCTAAATATGTCTTGTCAGCCTGGGAGATCGTCCAGGTCTTGATGAAGGTCTCCTGAAAAGATCTTGTGTTGTTGAGGGTCGTACTGTCGTTGCTATTTGTGTTTAAATACATGAAAGGTGTTGGATGTGCCTAATACCATGGGCAACACAAATAAAGACTATTTATTTCTCTTTTAGTCAGTCCAGTTAATTGGCGTCGTCACTTTTTATTTCTATAGAAGTGAATTGTTACACAGTGCGAGTCTTTCAATTGTAAGCTCTTGTGAACACCGTCCTCTCACCCCCTTGTTTCATTCTGTAACACTTGTTTGTCTAAGAAACAGTGAACCTGCTATAAAGGGACATTCTCTTTGTATAGTGCTGCTTGTGTACGCAGTGCTGTACATTTTACACTAGGAGTACTGATTGAGGACAAGCATTGGCCAATCACAGATTACCTACGGAATGCAAGTCCCTGCCCCCTTGAGCTTGCAAATTGTCTTTAGAATGCCATTGCCTTCAGTTAAGGGTGCCTTTCTATTTGCAGTAGTTGTGTGCGCTAGTGAATGTATGGGCTTGTGTGTTCATTATTTATTCTCCTTTTAACAGGGTCTTTCAGCTGTTCTGTAAGCGGAGGGCAAAGGCAGCCTCCCCTACCCATCAGCCGCAGCTCCCAATTGAATTGCATATGGTCAAGTAATGAACAAAGGACCTAAAAAAGTGCAAGGTTCTAGGCCAATGTACCAAACTTCTAACTGCTACCCCCAGGGTCCTAATCCTGCGACTTATCCTTTCCCCCAACAGGAATACCAGGCACAGAGCTTCCGTGACCAGCAGAGAAACTTCCTCTTGGGAAACACTTCGGCATCTCCTCTTCCCACTGCTGCTTGGTACTCATACCGCACCCCTCCAAAAGAGTATTACCCACCCAAACCTACACAACAGTACCCTCTGTTGCAAGCCCCGCCTACACACTTCAGCACCTGGGGACCTCCTGCTTCTCCACGCTTCAGAAACCAGGGACCTTCTGCTTCTCGACGCTTCAGCAACTGGGGACCTCCTGCGTCTCCTCGCTTGGGCAACCGGGGACCTCCTGCGTCTCCTCGCTTGGGCAACCGGGGACCTCCTGCTTCTCCTCGCTTGGGCAACCAGGGACCTCCTGCTTCTCCTCGCTTGGGCAACCAGGGACCTCCTGCTTCTCACTTGGGCAACCAGGGACCTCCTGCTTCTCCTCGCTTGGGCAACCAGGGACCTCCTGCTTCTGCTTGCTTGGGCAACCAGGGACCTCCTGCTTCTCCCTTGGGCAACCAGGGACCTCCTGCTTCTCCTCGCTTGGGCAACCAGGGACCTCCTGCTTCTCCTCACTTGGGCAACCAGGGACCTCCTGCTTCTCCTCACTTGGGCAACCAGGGACCTCCTGCTTCTCCTCACTTGGGCAACCAGGGACCTCCTGCTTCTCCTCACTTGGGCAACCAGGGACCTCCTGCTTCTCCTCACTTGGGCAACCAGGGACCTCCTGCTTCTCCTCGCTTAGGCAACCAGGGACCTCCTGCTTCTCCACGCTTGAGCAACCAGGGACCTCCTCCATATATCCACAGTCTCTCCCAAGCTTTCGAATCATTGACAGTATCTCATGACCTCTTAGAAAATAATTTGTTGACCTTCTTCAAGGAAATTGGCACTCAAACCTTTAGAGCAAAAGCATTAGCTTCGCAATTTAAGGTGGAAAAAAAGCGCATTAACCATTTCCTATACAAATTTGAGAGAAAGGGTTTGCTCTGCAGGTATCCTGGGACTCCACCACTGTGGAGAGTCTTTTCTATTACCTCCCATTCACCACCGACCCCAAGCAGTGGCAGCAGCTATCAGGAAGACTCTTCTCCAGTAGAAGGGTCATACTCCTCGGATTCTGAAGACACTTTAGTCACCTGCTCCCCTGAGGACATGGCAGGAAACAAAGAGAAAGTCTGTGAATTCTTGTACAATTCTCCACCATCCACAACCTTAATCATTCGCAAGAATGTTGGGATCTCTAAAATGCCCGAACTCAATCAGATCTTAAACACACTGGAAAAGCAAGGCGAGGCGTGCAAGGCTAGTACAAACCCTGTGAAATGGACTCTCACTGATAAGAAGCGAGAGAGGATTTTGATTAAAAAAAGGGCAGACGAAATTCACCAGATGGAGATGAATTTGGAAGAAGCTACAAAAGCTGAGCCACCAGCTGAGAAGGAACTCGAAAACGGGCAACAAGCCGCCTCAGTGCTTGAAGCCAGCAATATCGAGCTTGTCGAGGGGCAAGCCCCAAGTGGAGTTTTTAATGCTGACCAAAATGTTCCACCATTGGAGGCATCTGATGAACCTCCGATGAAGCGTGCAAAGGGGTGTAATGAGTTTGATGACTTTGAAAATGGCAAGTGGGCCTCTGATGACGTCCCCGAAACTATGAACACTATAAACACAGCCGATGCTCTTGCAGTAACCCAGGAGGAACTCGGGATGGAATACCCACAGGCTTATGAACCCGTCAAGGAATTCAGCCGCTTAGATAAGCTCCTGTCGTGCCAAGAGAAGAACCCTGTTAGTGGCCTCCTGGAATTTACCCACTACTGCTCCCAGCAGTGTGACTTTGCTCTCCTCAACCAGAGTGGACCTTCTCACGACCCCCGGTAAGGCCAACCTTAATTATAACAAAGCCTCCAGTGTAGTTTTTAAAGGATTCTGTCATGATTTTAATGATGTAGTTTTTATTTCTAAATTACACTGTTTACACTGCAAATAATTCACTTTGCCATATAAAATGTCATTCTTGAACCAGCAAGTGTTTTTAGTATTTTTCGTTGTAATATTGGTGTTTAGGTGCATCTCGGGTCATTTTGCCTGGTCATGTGATTTCAGAAAGAGCCAGCACTTTAGGATGGAACTGCTTTCTGGCAGGCTGTTGTTTCTCCTACTCAATGTAACTGAATGTGTCAAAGTGGGACCTGGATTTTACTATTGAGTGCTGTTCTTAGATCTACCAGGCAGCTGTTATCTTGTGTTAGGGAGCTGCTATCTGGTTACCTTCCCATTGTTCTGTTGTTAGGCTGCTGGGGTTGATATCACTCCAACTTACAGTAAAGAGTGACTGAAGTTTATGAGAGCAAAAGTCACATGACTGTGGCAACTGGGAAACTGACAATATGTCTAGGCCCATGTCATATTTCAAAATTAAATATAAAAAAAATCTGTTTGCTCTTGAGAAATTTATTTCAGTGCAGAATTCCGCTGGAGCAGTACTATTAACTGATGTGTTTTGAAAAAACATGTTTTCCCATGACAGTATCCCTTTAAGCCAATTGCTTTTTAAATAGGTTTTTTCATAGCATCAATGGGAGCCTTCCATAACAAGCTTAGTAGGCAGTTATTACACTGATAACCCTAAGGTAAGTGTCTGGAAGCAGGCTTGGAATGATACAGTTGAGCGTTATCATAGGCATAATTTGCAGTTATTCTGTGGTTTTCAGTGTTTTGTATTCCTTTTAACACAACGTAATGTTTTTTTCCATCCTCACAACGTGACCTTTTTCGTTTCTGCTGTACAATGCCAATCACTTTTCTGTCCCCTCGCCTTAGGTTCAAAATACAGGCAGTAATCGATGGTCGCCGCTTCCCAGTGGCTGAAGCCAACAGCAAAAAGACAGCCAAAAAAGATGCAGCATCTCTGGCCCTTCGTATCCTCCTCCGCGAAGAGCAGGGTGGGACAGAAGATGAGGTTATGGCAGAAAACACGCAAGTTCCAGAAGTTAGAGAAGAGGTGGGTGCTTCAAGTGGGGGTGCTGGGTGCCTCCAGACAATTCAGATATGTATACCAATACAAGTGCTGTAGTGGCCTGTTTGTTAAAGGAGAAGGAAAGCTACCAAAGACAACAGATTAGCCACAATAGTGCAAGCCATAGCACTATATTTATTCTGCAGGCTTTACCATACCCAAGTAAACCGCTCTAGCAACTCTCTGTTTCGGGTAGCAGCTGTCATATTAGCTTTGTGTGACATCACTTCCTGCCTGAGTCTCTCCTTGCTCACTCATAGCTCTGGGCTCAGATTACAGGAGGGAGGGAATAGCGGAACAAACTGAGCATGCTCAAGCCCCAGCCCTGGAGGTTTAAACTGAAAACAGGAAGTCTGATACAGAAGCCCATGAGTACACAATAGAAGGAAAGAAATGTTTATATTGACAGAGGACTCAGAGCAGCATTACGTTGAGGGTTTACTGGTGTATTTATATAGATTTTTCCGATAAAGGTTACAAAATTTTAGCCTTTCCTTCTCCTTTAAGGAACTGGCACTGTCCATCAGTGAGATTAGTATCCTGTCATGTACAGCATTTACCCTGGTTGTGTGTGTTCTTGCACCTCGAGTTTAGATCTTGCACTTTTCCCACAGTGCGTATCTCTCTGAAATGTTTATCCATTTGATTTCACAGCAGAAGGTGCCAGCACAGCCATCTTTCCCCTCAAACAAAAATCCCATCAGCCTTCTCATGGAACACGGGCAGAAGTCTGGCAATATGTGTGAATTCCAGCTGGTTTCACAAGAAGGACCTCCTCATGACCCAAAGTAAGTCCCAGCAGGAACTGTAGGCTGTCTGACATCTTGGGCGCTCTTCTACAGTAGATTGGAAAACAAGAACACTTTGAATTCCTTGTGAATCGAGTGCAGTTGAGCAAAATGGCATTTTAATCCATGTAACTATATGAAACCAATTGTATTTTATCAAGGAACCAGTCTAGAACTAATCATAAGTTTTTCTTGGATGGAACTGCCCTTTCGCTGTGTTATATCCTCTACTGTCTTCTTATTTGTAGGTTCACCTATACTGTAAAGATTGGAAACCAGACTTTTCCTCCCGTAGTGGCAAACAACAAGAAGATGGCCAAACATCTAGCAGCTGAGGCAGCTGTACGGGAGCTCCTGGGAGAGGGCGCTCTGCAGCCTGAGAAGGTAAAGAAGTTTCACAAACTAGAGAAAATATCCTCTTAATAGGAGAAGGAAAGGCTACAATTAAAGGGATACTGTCATCGGAGAAAAAGTTTTTTTCAAAATGAATCAGTTAATAGTGCTGCTCCAGCAGAATTCTGCACTGAAATCCATTTCTCAAAAGAGCAAACAGATTGTTTTATATTCAATTTTGAAATCTCACATGGCATTTTGTCAATTTCCCAGCTGCCCCAAGTCATGTGACTTGTGCTCTCTCTGATAAACTTCAATCACTCTTTACTGCTGTACTGCAAGTTGGAGTGATATCAGCCCCCTCCCTTTTCCCCCCCCCAGCAGCCAAACAAAAGAACAATGGGAAGGTAACCAGATAGCAGCTCCCTAACACAAGATAACAGCTGCCTGGTAGATCTAAGAACAACACTCAATAGTAAAAACCCATGTCTCACTGAGACACATTCAGTTACATTGAGAAGGAAAAACAGCAGCCTGCCAGAAAGCATTTCTCTCCTAAAGTGCAGGCACAAGTCACATGACCAGGGGCAGCTGGGAAACTGACAAAATGTCTAGCCCCATGTCAGATTTCAAAATTGAATATAAAAAAATCTGTTTGCTCTTTGGATTGGATTTCAGTGCAGAATTCTGCTGGAGTAGCAATGTTAACCGATGCGTTTTGAAAAAAAAAAAAAAAAACATTTTCTGATGACAGGATCCCTTTAAAAATATATATAGATAGATATAAATAAATACACCAGTAACCCCTCAAAGTAATGCTGCTCTGAGTCCTCTGTCAATAGAAACAGCACATTTCTTTCCTTCTATTGTGTACTCATGGGCTTCTGTATCAGACTTCCTGTTTTCAGCTTAAACCTCCAGGGCTAGGGCTTGAGCATGCTCAGTTTGTTCCTCTCTCCCTCCCTGCTGTAATCTGAGCCCAGAGCTATGAGTGAGCAGGGAGATATTCAGGCAGGAAGTGATGTCACTCTTAAGTTAATATGGCAGCTGCTATCACAAACAAACAGAGAGAGCGTCTAGAGCTGTTTACTCAGGTATAGTAAAGCATTCTGCAAAATAGTGTTGCACTATTGTGGCTAATCTATTGACAATAAACTGCTTTGGTAGCTTTCCTTTTTATGTATCCAGCTTGTGCATTCATTGTCGCACTGTACAATTTAGATGTTGTTTGTTAACTCTCGCCCATATTGTGAAGATCGTTGTTTGCCCTTTAAATATAGATTTAGGTAGGGATGCCCAGATATTGTGTTGTGAAAAAGCTAACTTATCTCCTGTTTCCCTTTTAGTTTGATCCAAGTTGCAATTCCAACCCAACTGAGTTTCCTGCAATCCCAGAACTCTCTGCAGAAGATCTGAAAATGGCTCAGTCCTCCAGCGTTGGGGACTTAATTAAATATCTGAATGCCAACCCGGTTAGCGGCCTTCTGGAGTATGCTCGTGCCAAGGGATTTGCAGCTGAGTTTAAAATGGTCAACCAAACTGGACCTCCCCATGACCCCAAGTAGGTGTACACTTTACAAACTTATTGTTAATGAATATATTTGTTGAGCCAGGGATCAGCCAATCCTTCACCCAAGTGTTCCCTTGAATAAAGACCCATTTGTCAGAAATACTTCTTCTTTGTCTCACAGGTTTGTGTTTCAAGCAAAGGTTGGCGGTCGATGGTTCCCGGCCGTTAGCGCATCTAACAAGAAACAAGCCAAGGCTGAAGCTGCTGATGCAGCCCTGAGGGTCCTAATCGGTGAAGCAGAGAAAGCGGCTCGGGAAGGAGATATCATGGCAGAAGTGGGTAACTAAGAATACATGGTAGGGGCAACACAGATGACAGACATTTTGCAGATCAAAGGGGAATTAACATTTAATATAAGCTACATCATTCTGAAATAAGAAACTTTCTAAATATAATCAATTAAATATTCTGCATTGTTTCTGAAATAATCAAGTTTATGTTCACTATCCCTCTCTCAGCATCTGTTTCTCTTCATTCTGTCTTCATGCAGGAGTTGGGTGTCAGATATTTGACAGTTACATCCAATATATCTTATAGGGGGGCTCCTGTTGCCTAGATGTATTAGAGCTCACTCTATTAAATCACCAGAAATCCTGACTCTCTAAATAAAGAATTTGTGCAAAAGGCAGTTATTTTTTTAGATTTTGTTTGTACTGGAATCAGTTATTTAAGTGAGCTCTAATATGTCTGTTAGGAAAGGAAGCCCTCCTATAAGATATATTGGGTCTAACTGTCAGTGAATATCTGACACCCAACTGCTGCATGAAGAGAGAATGAAGAGAAACAGATGCTGAGAGAGGAATAGTGAAGATAAACTTTATCATTGCCAAGCAGAATTTTTAATTGATTGTATTCAGAAAGTTTATTTCAGAATGATGAAGCTTATATTAAATCTTAATTTTCGTGATAGTTCCCCTTTAAGGCTTTCAGTGGGAAAATTAATTCAGCTGAATTGATAAAACGTTCAGAGTGATCCTTTTGCTTTTGTAGCTTATATGAGAGATTAGCGGTTTTAGACTTTAATTACCGAGCTTTTCACTCGGCTACTTTCTCTAAAAGTCGTCCGCATCCATACATGTTACTGGCTATTCAGGAAGTGCACAGAAAGTAGGTTTGTTTGTTCCTTTCACCACTAGCCAGAGGCAGTTTCGGAAACAATTGGGGTTACAGTCTTATGCCATCAATCTAAGCATTTTTTCCTTTTATCCATCTTGCAGCTCCCGGTGAGCGGAAGTACTTTCCATGACCAGATTGCCATGCTGAGTCACCAGAAGTTCAATAACTTAACAGCCAGAATCCAGAATAGCCTGATGGGCAGAAAGATCCTAGCTGCTATTATCATGAAGAAGAGCAGCGATGACTTGGGCACAGTGGTCAGCATTGGGACTGGTAGGTTTTTCTTTTTTCTTCTTTCTTTAGTAACCCATATCATTCCATACTCCTTCAGCAATCTCTTGGTGTTTGTCTCAACAGGGAACCGCTGTGTCAAGGGAGAAGAACTGAGTTTAAGTGGAGAGACGGTTAATGATTGTCACGCAGAGGTTGTGTCCCGACGAGGATTTATAAGGTAATCGCTTCTTTTTCTGTGAACGCCTCCCCCATTCCAAAATGAGAACATCCCAACACTGGATCTACTAGAAAATCTTATAAACATTAAATAGACCCAATAGACTGGTTTTGCATCCAATAAGGATTAAAGGGGACCTGGCACCTACACATAAAAAGTTGTGTGATAAAATCCATTTGCAAATTTAAACGGGGAACCCAAATTCTTTTTTTCATTAAAGCATCCATACCTGTAATAAAGGTGTTTAAATATCTTCGCTGTCAATCAAATACAGGCGGGGCTGTCAATTACTTTCAGTTCACTCCACATATTCCCCAACCTTCTAACACTTTAATTGTGTAGGGCACTGTGTATGGGTATTAGGTCCCCCCATTCTAGTGTATACACAAGATTTTGAGGTGATACACAACTTGTCTTAATAGCAGTGTCTTAGTAAGGTTTGTGCCAATGCCAGAAAAAATATATATGAATTGGTACTACTTCAAAATAATTAATAATGCAAAAACTAAGTAAATCTTGGAGTATATACTCACAATTCACCCCAGTCCCAGGGTGCATGTCTAAGACATTTCAAAAGAGAGATGTGAGTACCTCCAACAATAATAAGTCAATCCGTTAAAAAATTGAAAAATGTATTAGGACATAAGAGACATGCCCTAACACGTTTCATGCCTGCTGGGGCACTTACTCATAGGCTAAGACATAATAGCAGTGTCCACAAAATGGCTCCTGCCTGTGTACTGTGATTGTGTAATTCCAAGGCTGAAGGAAACAAAATGTCAATAATAAATGTAGTGTAAGTCAATTTTATTCTGCTCAACAAACATGATAGAAACTGCTTTGGAATTATTTCTTCGAGTGACAGGTCCCCTTTTAATTATATCTTAGTTTGTACAAGTTACTGTTTTATTATTTCAGAGAAAAAGGAAATCATTTTTAAAGATTTGGATTCTTTGATTAAAATGGAGTCTATGGGAGACAGCCTTTCCATAACTTTCTGGTTAATGGGTTTCCGGATAACATCTGCTTGTGTTTGGTTGGAAGTTTTGCTGCCAGGTTGCAGCTTAGCCGGGGAAGGATGAACACTAAAGGTCGCTGAAAATGACCAAAGAAATAGGTTTGATGTACCTATCATAGCAGCCAATGCCCATAATAAATCAATAGTAGAACAGTCCAGGAAGCACTCGCACACCCTGGCCTTCCCGAAAGGCAGAGACCCCTGGTCTCTTGTCGCCATAATAAATCAAGCCTCTTAAATTGCCTCTGTATAGTTTGTAAATTGTGCTGTCCTCTCCTTGCAGTTGGCTGCAATGCACATTATTTATAAGGCATGCTCCATGCTAATAATCACATTCTAAACTTGTATGGCACTGTCAGCAACGGGAGACTAAAGCTGGCTATAGACTCAAACATTTGCTTGTTTGGCGACATCGGCAAACGAGCGGATCTTTCTCCGATATGCCACTAACGGCAGGGCTATATCGGGGGTAATTTGAACGTTCGCCCGAATTACGATACGCCAAGGGGCTCTGACGGGTCGGTCGCTTAAAAATCAAACCTTCCCTATCGATATCGTGGCCAGATATCGATCTGGAAACCCCTCGGAAGCCCCCATACACGGGCAGATAAGCTGTCAAATTGGTCTGATATCTGCAGCTTTATCTGCAGGTGTATGGCCACAGTAAGAAGACCATGTTATGGCTGTCCAACTTCTGTACTACTGAAGGTCTGAATATTTCTGGCCTACATGATGGAGGGCTGATAACGGAAGCCACTCCCTGTTTTTATGCCACACCCATGTTAACACAAGAACTTTAAAGGATAAGTAAACCTTTAAAATTAGTGAATGTAAAATTGATGAGGGGGCTTTTCTAAGCATTTTTGTCATTTACATTCATTATTTATTTTCTTTTAATTCCAAGGTATTAAGGGATACATGTGCTGTTAATATGAATGAATTTTGTTACAACAGCGCCACCTGCTGGTCAGTTTCCCACCAGTCTGACCAGCAAGTAGTCAAGGAAGTTGTCAGGAGAAAGAAAGAGGCTGCTCTGATGTTCTGCTTCCTTGACTACTTTGAATTTAAAATTGATAAGAGTGCTATTCTAAGCACTTTTTGTCATTTACATGCACTATTTATTATTCCAAGTAGTAGACTGGTTGGAAACTGACCAGCAGGTGGCGGTGTTGTAACAAAATTCATTCATATTAACAGCACATGTATCCCTTAAGGTTTACTTATTGTTTAAGACCACATCCACATTAAACTAAAAAAACCAAATGGTTGGCGCTCACTGCAGGGATATCACTCATGTGAGAAAATATAAGTCATATTAAAACATATCCTTAACTGATCAATATATATATATTTTTTTACCTAAGTTTGTTTATTTGTTTAAATAAAGCCTTTAAAAAAAAAAACAAAAACATACCCTTAAATCCATATGCCTCCTCCTCCCCTGTGTATAACACTGCACCCCCCACCCCTTGATTAAACACCTTAGAGGCCCCTAATAACCATTTCCAAATGCTAACAAACCCTACCAGGCTCACATCCCACAGTCAGAGTATGGCACACGGGGGCATAGACAATATAATTCTCCTACCACACACCTGTAGTTCACCAATCCTGCAATTGGTGGTGCGTTCCTTCCGTTAACCCGACCGGGTCCCTTAGCAACCAATGTGTATTAGAAACTGATCCGCACACACGCTGATTAATGCAGTCGGGGAATATCCCCTTTTATTCAGCCACCAAACATCACAGGGGGCATAGGGCAGGAAGACTAGAGCAGGAGACAGGGAAACCTATCCAGACTCTCAAGATTAACAGTTCATACTGTGCTACATACTGTGCTACATACTGTGCTACATACTGTGCTACATACTGTGCTACATACTGTGCTACATACTGTGCTACATACTGTGCTACAATACTGGTGCCCCTTCAGCAGTTTGTCTCGGTTGTGAACAGGTGGAAAATCTGGGCATTTACAGTCTGGATATGAGGTGTTTACAATAGAGGTGTGAACAATTATGTATTTTATTGAATTTTCAACCAAACTTTGTGATCTTTTTTTCTGTGAGCCTACATAGAATTTCCAGTTCTCATCCCGATATACTTGTCATCCCTTGTGGTGAATCCATGTTCTAATGCTGCTCGTCTCCCCAGGTTTCTGTACAGTCAGCTGAT
Source organism: Xenopus petersii (assembly GCA_038501925.1). NCBI lineage: Eukaryota > Metazoa > Chordata > Amphibia > Anura > Pipidae > Xenopus > Xenopus petersii. Next base: position 2,219,077 of record CM076687.1, read on the forward strand.
GAAGTACAATCCAGACGTGCCAGATGACAGTATATTTGAAGAAGCTGAAGGGGATATGTTAAGGGTTCGGCCTGGCGTGACCTTTCACTTGTATATAAGGTAAAGCAGGGATCAGAATTATTTCTTGGCACTTTTTCTGTTTCTGAAATGTTGTATTTTGTACATGTCTTTTCTATGTATAACGAGGCAGCTTTTGTCTTGCAGCACTGCTCCTTGTGGTGATGGGGCGCTGTTTGACAAATCCTGCAGTGACCAGCCTTCTGCAGAGGGAGACACCCAGCACTGTCCCATTTTTGAAAATGTGAAGCAGGGCAAGCTGCGAACTAAAGTGGAAAATGGTGCGTTGCTTAAAGTTCTCCATGTTGTTACCTTTTTATAGTTGGACTTCAGTTGCTCACTGGCCATAGTAAAGTAGCCAGTTATACCACTATATAGGTACCTCACTTAAAGTGCCTTTAAATATTTTGGGTTTAGTTCTGCAGACCAGATCACCAGGGGACAGAGAGAGGCAGTGATACCACTTTATAGATCCCTGGTAAGGTCTCACCTAGAGCTCTGGGTTCAGTTCTACAGACCCGATCCCCAGGGGACAGAGAGAGACAGTGATACCACCTTATAGATCCCTGGTAAGGTCTCACCTAGAGCTCTGGGTTCAGTTCTACAGACCCGATCCCCAGGGGACAGAGAGAGACAGTGATACCACTTTATAGAACCCTGGTAAGGTCTCACCTAGAGCTCTGGGTTCAGTTCTACAGACCCGATCCCCAGGGGACAGAGAGAGACAGTGATACCACTTTATAGATCCCTGGTAAGGTCTCACCTAGAGCTCTGGGTTCAGTTCTACAGACCCGATCCCCAGGGGACAGAGACAGTGATACCACTTTATAGATCCCTGGTAAGGTCTCACCTAGAGCTCTGGGTTCAGTTCTACAGACCCGATCCCCAGGGGACAGAGAGAGACAGTGATACCACTTTATAGATCCCTGGTAAGGTCTCACCTAGAGCTCTGGGTTCAGTTCTACAGACCCGATCCCCAGGGGACAGAGAGAGACAGTGATACCACTTTATAGATCCCTGGTAAGGTCTCACCTAGAGCTCTGGGTTCAGTTCTACAGACCCGATCCCCAGGGGACAGAGACAGTGATACCACTTTATAGATCCCTGGTAAGATCTCAGCTAGAGCTCTGGGTTCAGTTCTATAGACCGATCTCTGTTGGTATTTTGCATGCAGTCTGTATTATTGACATGGTGCTTTACCCATACAGGCGAGGGCACAATTCCTGTTGAGTCCAGCGATATTGTCCCTACCTGGGATGGGATTCAGCATGGGGAAAGACTTCGTACCATGTCTTGCAGTGATAAGATCCTGCGCTGGAATGTACTTGGCCTTCAAGGAGGCCTCCTTTCACACTTTGTTGAGCCTGTGTACCTCAGCTCTCTCACACTCGGTAAGAGCACATTTTTTCTTTGTTTTTTTTTTTTTGTCACCAGCATCACTGGATGAAAATCTTTAGTTTTTTTTTTTTAGCAATCGATTAACACTGGCCAGTATGTATACATTTATTGATTATGACATTGTCATGTAAATTGAACTATCCTGAGCTTTGTGGAGATGCTGTGTATGCCTGAACTTCCATTTAAGTTGCTTGTAAATAAAGAGAGATCTCTAATACAAGCTGTAGAAGATGCCCACCTGAGCTGTGGTGTGATAAAATGTTTTGAGTCAGTTATTTCAAAACAGCCCCTGGTTCTGCTGCTAGTTTCATGGGATTGTATGGAAGAGGCTCAGTACTTTTGTGCTTCCCAGGTTATCTGTTCAGCAAAGGTCACCTCACGCGAGCGATCTGCTGCCGCATGTCACGGAATGGAGAAGCTTTCCAGAACCAACTACCGGACCTTTATATCGTCAACCACCCAGAGGTAACAGAATTTCCCCTTTAGTTCTTATACCTGGTGCTGTGGGTTTTGTATGTGTACTGTGCGCCTCTTTAGTTAAATCTCCAGACCTTTCGCGTAGTTAGCCAAAAATGTAATGTATAAAGGCTGGAGTGAGTGGATGTTTAACATAATAGCCAGAACTCTACTTCCTGCTTTTCAGCTCTCTAACTCTGAGTTAGTCAGTGACTATATTGAGTTTGTAATTGATCCTCAGCATTCAGCTCAGATTCAAAGGCAAGTAGTTATGAACCATGTGGCCCTTCCTCAAGTAACTGGTTACTGCTTAACCAATCGGTGGAAACCAAGAGAGCTGAAAAGCGGGAAGTAGTGTTCTGGCTATTATGTTACACATTCAGTCACTCCAGCCTCTATACATTACATTTTTACTAACTATATTGGATACATTATTTATTTTGCACAGTCTATCTATTTACCCAGTTTTTATTTTTATACTGAACAATTCTGTAAAGGAATGTTACCTGCGATACATGATTTTAGTTACAACAGCCCCACCTGCTGGTCATTTTCCCACCAGTCTGACCACCAAGTAGTCTGGGGCAGCTGGGAAACTGACAATATGTCTAGCCCCATGTCAGAGATTTCATAATTAAATTTAAAAAAAATCTGCTCTTTGGAGAAACGGATTTCAGTGTAGAATTCTGCTGGAGCAACACTATTAACTGATGTGTTTTGAAAAAAAAAAAAAAAAATGTTTTCCCGTGACAGTAACCCTTTAAACACTAAAACTGCTCATAGGTTGGACGGGTCAGCGTCTATGATTCCACACGGCAGACGGGAAAGACCAAAGAGTCCAGCGTGAACTGGTGTCTGGCAGACGAAGAAGCTGAAGTGCTTGATGGAACGAAAGGGAAAGTCGAGGGGTAAGTTAAATTGTAGGGATGCAGCGAATCCACTATTTTGGATTCGGCCGAACCCCCGAATCCTTTGTGAAAGATTCGGCCGCATACCGAATCCGATTCCTAATTTTGCATATGCAAATTGGGAAGGGGAAAACATTCTTTACTTCCTTGTTTTGTGACAAAAAGTCATGCGATTTCCCTCCCTGCCCCTAATTTGCATATGCAAATTAGGATTTGATTCGGCCAAATCCTGGATTCGATGCATCCCTATTAAATTGTTTTTACACGTGCCTCCCACTGACTTGAATGGGAGATTGCCCTTCAGCTTTGTGGCCAATGGAACGGTGTGTGCTTACTAAATCCCTCTTATTGCCTTTCAGATCCAAACTTGAGATCTCTCGTGTGTCCAAACTGCACATGTTTACCCTGTTCCAAGAACTCTGCCTCCTGCGCGGGCGCCACGACCTCTTAGCGCTCAGCAGCTACAGCGACGTCAAGGCCACAGCCGCCAGTTACCAAACTGCCAAGGGACAGTTCTTTAAGGCTCTGCAGGAGATGGGCTATGGTAACTGGATCAGCAAACCACAAGAGGAGAAATGCTTTTCCCTCTCCATTTAACATTTCCTCTCCGTCGCTTCTTTTTGTTTTCTTCTGTAGAGGAATGTTACCAGATCTGCACTGATCGTCTTTGTAAATGTTTATATCCCAATTTAGCAACCCTCTGCTTTCTCTCATCCGCGTCACTCCTCTTGGCCCCGCCCCCTTTGTTCTTTTAATTACCGTCTCGCCCGTACACAAGTGGAAACACACGTGACTTTTTTTCATTTTTAAAGCAGATATTGAGAAATCAATGTACAATGCCTATTTCTTTGTTTTCACCGCTTCTCATCCAACGAGATCTCTCCACGGAATGTAGCGTCATTGCAGTATATTTTCATGATTAAATAATATATAGTGAAGAATCCATTTCAGCGCCCCACATAGTTGTATATTTTGTATCGGTCGCTATAGCTGCACTACGACCAGTGATCTGTCACGCCTATCGCAAACAACATGGAGTTAAAATCCAAGATTTTATTTTTTTGTGCTTTATCTTGGTTTGCGGTGGAACACACAAGAATTGATTTCAGGCTGGGCACCATGAATTAGATGAAGACCACTACTGCCGACCCCTAGTGAATGAGATCAGTTATCACTACACTGTATTTTATACAGTTCCTTGTATCTTGTTTACAGATCAAAATGATGGAATTTTCCCGGCACATTTTTGTCCGATGGTTTTTAAAAACGCAAGGAATTTTTCCATCTCTTTCACCCTGATGTTGGTATTTATTGGATAGGTTGGGGCAGATCCTGGTGGTATGGATTAACTGAGCTCTTCACCCTTTCTGCCTCCTCACTTTTTAATTTTTTTTAATGTTTTTGAAAGATTTCCATTTTAAGCCCCTCCCACCCCTCAGCCATAATGCCAGGTTTGCATTCTGCAGTTGTGTGATTTAGTAAAAATAAAAAAAAAATTGCGTGCACCGCGGTGCATGTCTGATTGCTATAAGTACCTGTTAATGCAATATTTTGTTTAGAGAAATAATTGGGGCACAATCCATCCCCCAGACTTTAGCCTACTAGAAATGCTATGTTTTGATTATTTTATTTTTGTTCCCATTGGGTTTTTTTTGGGTCAGGATTTTTAACATTCCCCAATAAATTTTCTGGAAATTCATGATTGTTTATTTCCTGGCTAAAAGCGGCCGCTGCTCACAGCCAGTGTATTGTCATTCTCTCATTTTAACAGAAATGTGTTTTGGTGTCCACGTATTACTGTGGGTTACTAGATCATGGAGTACTGAAAGCACTTGCCACTTGCAACTAGAAGAAGTAAAAGGTAAAGTAATGATTGGATGCTGAGACGGATTTTTGTTATGCTCATGTTATCCCTCCCCATTTCAATCCTGAAATTAAAAAATAAACTCCTGCTTTGATGCCACTGGGAGCAACATCCAAGGGGTTGGGGAGCAACATGTTGCTCACGAGCTACTGGTTGGGGATCACTGCCTTAGTCCATCTGTGCCTGTCTACATGTGATCAGGCCAGTCATGTGACTGTAGCACAGCCTCTGCTTAAAAAGTCCAAGAGTCAATTGGGGGTAAGGGTTGGAAGACAAGTGTGTGGTGATAAAGTTGAACCAGAAGCCAAGTGTGTGGTGATCAAGACCTGCTTTGGGCATCACACCTCCCCCCTGCAAACAGTAAGCAGAATAAACCCCTATATGCCATCTGTCGTTGAGTGCTTACGTTCAATGTTGAGTGACAATCCAGCCCTCTTCATAACAAAAGGTTTTAAGGGAAACCACAAGAGAACTAGTCAAGGCAGCCTTAGCATGAAGTCAACAAACCACCAGAAAGACAGTTGACTGGAATGTAGGGTTCATTTTTTGGCCCATTCTAAGAAGAGCAACATCACAAGACGTTCCTTTTCTTACTCCATTTTATGCCAGTGTCCAGTCGGTGGGAAATAACCAGTAGGTGGCTCTTTTGTTTTACATTCACTATATTACCAATGTGCAAATTAAAAGCTCTATGAATAGAAGGAGATACATGCCATAAATAAACAGCACAGACACGAGGGGGACGGATCCAGCAGCTCATCTTTATTGCTTGTGGTTAACATGAGAGTCTGGGGATGGGGTTCAATTCACACGGACCCCTCACACCTGGATCTGGAACTTGCCGGGTCGATATACAAACATGTGAGCGGAGGAGTATGTTCCCCAGATTTGAACTAATTACTGAGTGGTGAAGGGGGGGGCAAGGTTTTCCCAGGGGCTGGAATTCCACCAGGATTTCTTTTTCTGTGTTTGGGGGGGGGGGTCTCTAAAGTAGATTTGGGCGTTTGACGAGTGACCAGGGCCCCAGCGTTTCTCAGTTGGGTGCCGCGTGGTTGATCTGTAGAAACGTATTGGTCGTGTAGTTCTGAAACAGCGGCTGCAGAAACATGCCGATTGTCCCAAAAACACAGACGAACACAAAGATCCACAGGAAGAGGCGGTCGATAACCATGGCAACGTATTTCCAGTCTTCACTCACCTGCAAGAGAAAAAGCTGTGTGACACTTGTTTCCAGCATGTCAAGTTTCTCACCTGGAATGAGCCATGTAAAACAAGGATAAGGGACAGAACCCCCCACTCCACCAACACGCCTCCAGTCTGTTGCACTGTAAAGGCAGCTTCATGTGCACCAACTACTAGAGGGAGCTCTTGCCTCATCATAGAGCCTTCACCACTAAACATGGTCCACAGCAAGAAATGGGGAAACCATCAAGTAGGCTTATCAATTGGTACAAGACCAACCCTCCTTGGCTGGGACCTGGGTACGTACTGGGAAAATTACATTCTTGCCATGGGGAAGGGTCCTGTTTGACCATGGGAAGGAGCAACATTAACAATTAGAAATAAATTACAGAGAATCAGAGTTCTGTACCTAGAAAAGAAGCAAGGTGAGATTCAATTCGCTTATCAAGGGGAAGGTTCCTACCTAGCCATAGGGAAGAGAGCAGACCAGTAGCAAGAACTACAGGGAATTAGTGTTTTGTGCTTGGGTAAGAACTTGGAGGGCGTTGGACTCAACTAACTAAGGAAAGACTTGACCATGGGAAAAGAGAAACCCAGGAGAAGGAAGTACAAGGAGACGTTTCCTGTGGAGAAGAAGGACATAAGTAGAAGTCCATCAACTCAAATTTGGTGAAGAGCCTCCTCCATGTAACCCAAAAAAAGCTACATTTGTGTTCATAATAATAGCAGTGTGTGAATAAAGCTCCATATCCTTATAATAGGTTTTATATCCATCCAGGCAAATGCATTGGGGACACTGCACATTCTATTCCAAATCAAACCATGAAGAAAATGGATGGAACTAGGGTTATTCCTTTAGAGAAAGTGAAGTAAAGCGAATATTAGGCAACAGTCTCTGCACTGTTCTATCCCAACTCATTGACTGTATCAAGCGAAAGATGTTTCAAGCTGTTGTTTTGAATGAGGGAACTAATATTGAGTTGTATGACAGTGTTTCTGTGCTGCACATCTGTGTTGTATGGACTCCACCAACTTCCACAATTCTTCTGCATTGGGGGATTGGGCCATAACGTCAGTCTTGTTGGTGTGGAACCAAGATGTGGCTCAGTTACTGGTGTGTTTGGGTGTCGTCTTGTCCCATTTCCTCATGGGCATAAGGCAACATGACCTCTTCAAGTATTTGGATTGAAACTGATCCATGATCCCTGGTATAAAGGGATAAATAGGCTCAAAACCATAGTATGAGAAACACCCCTATATCATGATGCTTGTGCCCCCGGCTTCACTCTGTACTGTGGTTTGAATTCAGTGTTTGTGGGGCGTCTGACAAACTGTCAGAACAATCTTGCTTTCATCAGTCCACAAAATGTTGTGCCATTTCTCTATAGACCAGCCAATGTGTTCTTTGGCAAATTGTAAGCTCTTCAGCGCACATCTTTTTCTCAACAATGGGACTTTGCGGGTGCTTCTTGCCGATAGCTTGGCTTTACATAGGCACCTTCTAGTGGTAACAGTATCAGTATTACTCCTTTAATCTTGCTGAAGTTGATCGTTGCCATTTTGGATTTTCTTCTATCCATTCCAATTGGGCGTTTTCCCTTTTCTTCCATGGCTTTCAGGTTTTGGGGCCATTTGAAAGCATTTGAGATCACTTAAGCTGATCAGTCTCTCATTTTCTGCACTACTTTATATGTTTTCCCCTCTTCCATCAACTTTCGAATCAGTCGGCTGTTCTTCTGAACAATATGTGGAAGGAGCCATTTGAGTGAGCTATTCAGAGAGAAATGCACTATAACCAGCAGCACAACATTTGCTCCTTATTGACCAGAATGAATGAGCTTACTAATTGAACCCCACACTGCTATTTGGAACAAGCTATTGTTATTTGGAACAATGAATGATTCAATGACACAGAATCAGCAGCGTGGCATGACTGTTGGTTTCTATTACTCCACTAGACCTAATAGTAAATTATTTGCCATGCAGAAGAAGAATTTCAACCAAAACCAGTGATTGATCAGGTTACTAATGTCGGACTGTTATTATTCTGAACACAACTGTATATGGTTCCCTAGGAGGCACCAGTAGATTCCCACTGCAAACCTTGTTGCTACACCCCTGCAAATTGTCATACGCTTCATCCTAAACTTGAGGTTAATATCAAGGAGAACGTCCCATTAGTTGTACTTACACTCTGATCATCGTCTTCGCTCTTCATGTGATCAGCGATGAAACGAACTCCGTCCACTGCCTCCTGCAGGCCGCACAGACACTGGCGCACCTTGCCCTGCCTGTCCCGGAAGCCATTGACTTCTTCTGGAAGCTCCGACAGCTGGGCGCCGTACTTTTTAACCGAAGCCTGGTTAATGTAGCAGGTGCAGGACCTGGCGTTGTCCCGGAGGAAGAAATTACCCGCGGCCCTCTCCTGGCTTTGCCTCTGCTGGCGCAACCGCTGGCGGGCACAGTTCTGCCTGGGCTGCTTCATAAAGAGTAAAGTGGGCAGTTTATCCAGGAAGACCACCTTAACCCAGGGAGGCATGGTGTGTGTGGTCGGGGAGCGGTGGTGCACATTTAATACGCAGACGCTAGTCACGATGGAAAATGTCACCAGGACCATAGTGAACATCAGATACTTCCCCACCAGTGGCACGTCTAAAGAGGTGGGGGGTACGATCTTGGATATAAGAAGTAGGAACACTGTGAGGGCCAGTAGCACCGATATGCACAGAGTCATTTTCTCCCCACAGTCTGAGGGCAAGTAGAAGACTAGGATGGCCAGAGAGGTAATGAGGATGCAGGGGATTATAAGGTTGATGGTGTAGAAGAGGGGCTTGCGCCGTATGATGAAGTCGTAGGTGATGTCCACATAGGTGGAGTCATTGGGATTCTCGTTCCTCCTCCCGGGCAGAGCGATTATGTCCCATTCTCCGCTGGGCGTGAAGTCATCGAGGCTGGCTACGTCGCTCCTCAGCACCAGGTCCAGCTCTGTGCGGTCGTACGTCCAAGAGCGGAACTTCATGGTACAGTTCTGCTGGTCGAAGGGGAAGTGCTTGACTTCAATTTTGCAGGCGCTCTTGTATATGGCAGGGGGCAACCAAAATATGCTGCCATCATGGGACACCACGGCGTTGGAGTAGAAGGACACCTCGTACATTCCGTCAGCACTGGGAAGGGACAAAAATTAACATTATTTCCCATTGGTGACATAACTGGAGGGCTCCCTAGAAAAAAATAAACCAAGGTGCCAGGTGCATGCTGCAACCATACAGTAAATTCATCCATTCATGATGCACTTACTTGTTGTACAGCACAACATCCGGAAGCCAAATATGTTTGGATGGAAGTCGGACTTTCTTCATGTTGTCAAACTCCGCTGGGTCCCAGGTGAGCCTGTAATCCTCCCATTCCTAGTATGAAAGAGAACACCAAGGTCTGAGATGGAAACCGACCTGTAACCCAACCTGAGCCACCGGCATGTAATCAGATTCATCCACATAAATAAATAGTACTGCTTGGTCTGCCGTTACCTCTGCTGGTGTACACCAGCATTTCTCTATATCTGTAACCTTGTTATGTGCTAAGGGGCCCAGCCTGAGATTTGGGGTGAGTGCTTATTTGTACCCTGGGTACCCCTGGAACTATAGCAGGGTGACTGTTACCCCAATGTTTCTATATATCTGTAACCTTGTTATGTGCTAAGGGGCCCAGCCTGAGATTTGGGGTGAGTGCTTATTTGTACCCTGGGTACCCCTGGAACTATAGCAGGGTGACTGTTACCCCAATGTTTCTATATATCTGTAACCTTGTTATGTGCTAAGGGGCCCAGCCTGAGATTTGGGGTGAGTGCTTATTTGTGCCCTGGGTACCCCTGGAACTATAGCAGGGAGACGGTTACCCCAATGTTTCTATATATCTGTAACCTTGTTATGAGCTAAGGGGGCCCAGTCTGAAGGCCAGTTAGGGGGAGATTTGGGGTGAGTGCTTATTTGTACCCTGGGTACCCCTGGAACTATAGCAGGGTGACTGTTACCCCAATGTTTCTATATATCTGTAACCTTGTTATGAGCTAAGGGGGTCCAGTCTGAAGGTCAGTTAGGGGGAGATTTGGGGTGAGTGATTATTTGTACCCTGGGTACCCCTGGAACTATAGCAGGGTGACACCCCAATGTTTCTATATATCTGTAACCTTGTTATGAGCTAAGGGGGCCCAGTCTGAAGGTCAGTTAGGGGGAGAGTAAATGGATTGAGATTTAGATGCAAGAAAGACTTTTACCTGAGTCAGCCATACATTGGTTGTCATAATCTGCTCCCGCTCATGCTAAAATAAAGAATATTCACATTACAAAAATCACCACCAGCACTGACAGAAGGAATATGGGTTGACGACTATAGCTTTGCCTGTGGGTGGAACTTGTTACATGTAGCAGATATGCGTTACAGGCAAAAAGCTATTAAAGCACCAATGACACATCTTGCTGTGAGCAGCATTGTTCCCATTAAAACATTATATAATTAGCATATGTGTCTATTGGCACCTATCAATACCTGTATATTAAGATGGGACTCACCACGCTGATTAGTTGGGCCAAAGAGACCATAAGTTGAACGGTGACTTGCTCTGAGCCATTTGTTGCGGGTCGGATAAGTTTGTTGTAGCGAGAGGGGCCCAATAGATGTTCAACTAGACGTTCCTCTGTGTCGGTACCCAGGCATCCTGTAATAGAGGGGACAATAGCACAGCAAGTGTGACCAGACTAATTTTTGGAAATGTCATCCAAGTGTCGCTTATTGCACCACTGCTTGCGGTTCTAGGGTATTATACATGGAACTGGCCCCAAGTTTGTCCCTCCATGAGTGTCTGGATGTTATACGTGGAATTGATCCTGTATTTGTCTTATCGTGGATTCTGGGATATTATACATGGAATTGGCCCTGTATTTATCTGTTGTGTGTTCTGAGGTATTATACATGGAATTGGCCCTGTATTTATCTGCTGTGTGTTCTGGGTATTATACATGGAATTGGCCCTGTATTTATCTGCTGTGTGTTCTGGGGTATTATACATGGAATTGGCCCTGTATTTATCTGCTGTGTGTTCTGGGGTATTATACATGGAATTGGCCCTGTATTTATCTGCTGTGTGTTCTGAGGTATTATACATGGAATTGGCACTGTATTTATCTGCTGTGAGTTCTGGGGTATTATACATGGAATTGGCACTGTATTTATCTGCTGTGTGTTCTGGGGTATTATACATGGAATTGGCCCTGTATTTATCTGCTGTGTGTTCTGGGGTATTATACATGGAATTGGTCCTGTATTTATCTGCTGTGTGTTCTGGGTATTATACATGGAATTGGCACTGTATTTATCTGCTGTGTGTTCTGGGTATTATACATGGAATTGGCACTGTATTTATCTGCTGTGTGTTCTGGGTATTATACATGGAATTGGCACTGTATTTATCTGCTGTGAGTTCTGGGGTATTATACATGGAATTGGTCCTGTATTTATCTGCTGTGTGTTCTGGGTATTATACATGGAATTGACTCTGTATTTATCTGCTGTGGGTTCTGGGGTATTATACATGGAATTGGCCCTGTATTTATCTGCTGTGTGTTCTGGGTATTATACATGGAATTGACTCTGTATTTATCTGCTGTGGGTTCTGGGTATTATACATGGAATTGGCTCTGTATTTATCTGCTGTGTGTTCTGGGGTATTATACATGGAATTGGCTCTGTATTTATCTGCTGTGTGTTCTGGGGTATTATACATGGAATTGGCTCTGTATTTATCTGCTGTGTGTTCTGGGTATTATACATGGAATTGGTACTGTATTTATCCTGCTGTGTGTTCTGGGTATTATACATGGAATTGGCCCTGTATTTATCTGCTGTGGGTTCTGGGGTATTAAACCTGAATAGAAAAATGACCCTCTCATTTTTGTATTGGTGTATAATACCCCAGATACCCCTACTCATCTTCTATTCTGTGTTTCACTGCCGGGTTGCTAGCGTAACAAAGCCCAAGCAACCTGATGGCAGAAGTTTCATATATATGTAGATGAAAATACACAGGATGGAATATGGATATAAACCTTTTGTGCCGGGGGCATTCCCCTTACTTCCGCTGAGTAAAGTAAATACTGGCCGTGCCCTTATTTATCGCCTGACTCATCACAGCCGCATGCCAGCCCATTCCCGTGAGCTTCCAGAATCCATTACGCTGAGTGTCCTCGCACTTTTTCCGGCAATCGTGCCTGCCATTGACACCTCAGCTTCTAATGTGGCTGGAGCCCTATGGGATTTCCTCATGACACAGTTGAATATGCCCCTCCCCCTCACTCCTGGGGCCCCAGCCAATGCACAAGGATTGTTGGTCTAGTACCCTCCACTATTGATCCTGGTTAGGCAATGGCCTGGGGCTTTCAGTAGCCTTTTGACTCACTGAGGGTGCTGGGAGTTGTAACTGTGAGTTTAGATCTTGAAGATTCTGGTTCTGTTCCCACGACCCTGTTCTCAGTGAGAAGGATGAATAGGACACGCGACTACTGCAAAGCGACTCTGAAAGCTTTTCTATGTTCTTTGTGCCGTGATTGTGTCTGTACTTCAGCAGCCTCATGGGAGTTGTTCCTCTACTCCCTTCCACCTCCCCACCCTGAGCCGCACTCTGCTCTACTCACTGCACCCAATGGGAGGGGAGAATCAGACGTAGTTATGAATAAGGCTGATCACCCAGATGTATAAATACAAATATAGAGGCTTCAGCCTACAGAGGAGGGGGTGTCTCCCGTATCCCCCCGGGTGCAGGTCATGGTTCATTCCATGCAGTGCCCCCCGGCATCCATACGCACCACATGCAGTCACGCGTGTGTTGTGACCCGCTCCCCACCTGAACACACCACTTGTGATCACGTGAGTGGCAGCCATACGTCAGGTTGTATGTGAGTGGGAGAGCGGATGATACGGCAGATAATGCAGCCTATAAATTATATAGAGCCCGCTGCTTCCCTTCTGCACCAATGAGCTGAGCAGCCCTGACACGCCAGCGAGTGTGTGCGGGGTGGGAAGTGATTCAGGGAGTCAAATATCCCCCCAAACCATTTCCCCTGGTGTTTATTCCCTTCTCCTGCTTGTGCCAATATTGAGGCTCACACTGTTACCCCCAGCCATGAATGACATCATCCCCCTTCCCCCAACCCTGCCTGTTCCCCTCCGACCATTTAATGCCAAATATCCATCTCACTCTTTCAGCTCTCAGCAAACAATACTGGGAAAGAGTCAGCAAGTCCTTCTCCTGACATGGAGCCAGCGCTCCCTCGTACTTACTGTACATCCCATGTGCCTGAACAGCCTGCTCTTACAGCATACATTCCTTTATCATATATAAGGGATAATTCCATGTATAATACCCCAGAACTCACAGCAGGATAAATACAGAGCCAATTCCATGTATAATACCCCAGAACCCACAGCAGGATAAATACATGGCCAATTCCATGTATAATACCCCAGAACCCACAGCAGGATAAATACAGGGCCAATTCCATGTATAATACCCCAGAACACACAGCAGATAAATACAGTGCCAATTCCATGTATAATACCCCAGAACACACAGCAGATAAATACAGGACCAATTCCATGTATAATACCCCAGAACACACAGCAGATAAATACAGTGACAATTCCATGTATAATACCCAGAACCCACAGCAGGATAAATACATGGCCAATTCCATGTATAATACCCCAGAACCCACAGCAGGATAAATACAGGGCCAATTCCATGTATAATACCCCAGAACACACAGCAGATAAATACAGTGCCAATTCCATGTATAATACCCCAGAACACACAGCAGATAAATACAGTGCCAATTCCATGTATAATACCCCAGAACACACAGCAGATAAATACAGTGCCAATTCCATGTATAATACCCCAGAACACACAGCAGATAAATACAGGGCCAATTCCATGTATAATACCCCAGAACACACAGCAGATAAATACAGGGCCAATTCCATGTATAATACCCCTGAACCCACAGCAGGATAAATACATGGCCAATTCCATGTATAATACCCCAGAACCCACAGCAGGATAAATACAGGGCCAATTCCATGTATAATACCCCAGAACACACAGCAGATAAGTACAGTGCCAATTCCATGTATAATACCCCAGAACACACAGCAGATAAATACAGGACCAATTCCATGTATAATACCCCAGAACACACAGCAGATAAATACAGTGACAATTCCATGTATAATACCCAGAACCCACAGCAGGATAAATACAGGGCCAATTCCATGTATAATACCCAGAACACACAGCAGATAAATACAGTGCCAATTCCATGTATAATACCCCAGAACACACAGCAGATAAATACAGGGCCAATTCCATGTATAATACCCCAGAACACACAGCAGATAAATACAGGGCCAATTCCATGTATAATACCCCTGAACCCACAGCAGATAAATACAGTGCCAATTCCATGTATAATACCCCAGAACACACAGCAGATAAATACAGAGCCAATTCCATGTATAATACCCCAGAACCCACAGCAGATAAATACAGGACCAATTCCATGTATAATACCCCAGAACACACAGCAGGGCCAATTCCATGTATAATACCCCAGAACCCACATCAGATAAATACAGTGCCAATTCCATGTATAATACCCCAGAACACACAGCAGATAAATACAGGGCCAATTCCATGTATAATACCCCAGAACACACAGCAGATAAATACAGGGCCAATTCCATGTATAATACCCCAGAACACACAGCAGGATAAATACAGTACCAATTCCATGTATAATACCCCAGAACACACAGCAGATAAATACAGGGCCAATTCCATGTATAATACCCCAGAACACACAGCAGATAAATACAGTGCCAATTCCATGTATAATACCCAGAACTCACAGCAGGATAAATACAGGGCCAATTCCATGTATAATACCCCAGAACACACAGCAGATAAATACAGGGCCAATTCCATGTATAATACCCCAGAACCCACAGCAGGATAAATACAGGGCCAATTCCATGTATAATACCCCAGAACCCACAGCAGGATAAATACAGGGCCAATTCCATGTATAATACCCCAGAACCCACAGCAGGATAAATACAGGGCCAATTCCATGTATAATACCCCAGAACACACAGCAGATAAATACAGGACCAATTCCATATATAATACCCCAGAACACACAGCAGATAAATACAGGGCCAATTCCATGTATAATACCCCAGAACCCACAGCAGGATAAATACAGGGCCAATTCCATGTATAATACCCCAGAACACACAGCAGATAAATACAGGACCAATTCCATGTATAATACCCCAGAACACACAGCAGGATAAATAGAGTGTCAATTCCATGTATAATACCCCAGAACACACAGCAGATAAATACAGTGCCAATTCCATGTATAATACCCAGAACCCACAGCAGATAAATACAGGACCAATTCCATGTATAATACCCCAGAACCCACAGCAGATAAATACAGGACCAATTCCATGTATAATACCCCAGAACACACAGCAGATAAATACAGGACCAATTCCATGTATAATACCCCAGAACACACAGCAGGATAAATACAGGGCCAATTCCATGTATAATACCCCAGAACACACACAATCCTAATTCACTGGCTAGTTCCTTGGCAGCTGCACTGGCAGGAGGAGCGGATACAAATGACATTGCAGTAAAGTTTGGGGCATCAGATGCTTTTCTCACACAGTAGCAGAAATATTATCAGTTCCATATAAAACACATGTGAATATTATATCCCCTCCTTTAGCAGATTTATTTTGTTGCTCCCCTTTATAGTTCCTCTGTGCAGCCCCCTAGTTCTATTGTTACTGTTCCCTTTCTCTTTAGTGAACTCCCTGTATAACCCCCCACACAATACTAGGGATGCACTGAATCCAGGGTTCAGTTTGGGATTCGGCCTTTTTCAGCAGGATTCGGCCGAATTTTTCTGGCCGGCCAAACTGAATCCTAATTTGCATATGCAAATTAGGGGCGGGGAGGGAAATTGCGTGACTTTTCGTTACAAAACAAGGAAGTAAAATAATTTTTCCCTTCTCACCCCTAATTTGCATATGCAAATTAGGATTTGGATTCGGTTCGGTATTCGACTGAATCTTTCACAGAGGATTTTGGGGTTCGGCCAAATCCAAATAGTGGATATTGGACCAAATAGTGGATATTGGATCCCTACACCTAACCCTCTTTATATCACCCTCCTTAAATTGCAGCTGCTGGGGGTATATGGGGGGGCAGATATGAGCAGTGATGTCTTGGTGTAAAGGGGCAATAATATCACTGTTATCAATGTTCTTCTCTGCACCAAACACAAGTGACGTCATGGGCAGTGCTGATCCAGTAGATCCCCAGTAACCCGGTGTATAATACTGCGTCATACCCCCCCCCCATCATGCACCCCCTGTGCCCCAGCACAACTCCCAGCCTGCCCCATATTGTAGCAAATGAGCTCCCTCCCCTCCTCTCTCTCTCATGTGCTCTGGGCCTGGTGTTGTGGGGGGTAGAACAGGAGCAGCTGCACCCCCTCTTCTGCATCCAGCACCCCCTTATTATCCAGCAGCCCCCCGCACTGACCTCTCAGCAGCCCCATAAGCAGCAGCAGGTGGAGCCCCGCGGGGAGAGGAGCCATCCCGGTCCTGATCATCTCATTGCGCCGCTGTCCGACGTCCTGAATCTTCTATTATACCCGGCCGCTCCGCTCCCCCCGATACTAAATCTGGTCTGTGCGGATTATACTGGGGGGCAGGAGGATTATACTGGGGGGGCAGGAGGGTGTCAGGGGGGACAGACGAGTCCGGTACAGATGGAGCTGACGGTAGAGGAGACTCGAGGAGAAGAAGAAGGTCGGGCGCAGATCAGTATCGGGACATTGTCGGTTCCGAGGCCCCAGAGGCGCCGCTCAGCTTCTCCCTCTCACGTTACCGACCCCCGCTCTGCCCAGACACGACCCACTGGCTGCAACTCGCTCTGCGCACCCGACTCACATCCCCCAGCTCAGACTCCACTGACTGTGCGCGCCCCCTCTCTGCGCGACCCCGACACTCCGGCGGGAGGGGGGATATAGGAGTGGGGGAGGGTCCGCCTGCAGTTTCATTCCTTGGGCCCCTCATGCACCCCTACATCATCTTCATGGGGCCCCCCTCCTGCCTCTACATTATCCTGAGGGGCCGCTGCTCCCCTGAAATCAATTCCCCCTTAATTTATATAAGAACTGGGCAAATACACTGACCCTTCCCCAACCTACTCCCAGTGTGTAACACAGAGTGTAACTGCCCCCCCAAATATACTGCCCCCTAGTATTCTATATAAGCTTTATACCCTCCCCTATCTACCCCTGCCCCCTATTTACCCCCTGCCCCCTCCTCCCATTATACCCTGCCCCAGTTATATGACACTGATTATAAATATAAATATTCTCTGCTCCCCCTGCCCAAACACTTCATTCAGTACCAGTGAGAGTGAAGGACCAGTAATATTTCAGTTACACTGAGGTCCAAAGTCCAATAAAGTGCCAGTGGGGGGTTCACTCCAACAGAGGTTCTGGCCATGGGGTGGAGGGCGGGCAGAAGAACCACTGGTTGTCATGACTACTGGACAGACTTTAATCTGCCATCCAATGAACAGCAGAGGTGTCTGACCCCTTCCCCAGAGCCGCCCCAAACTGGCACTGAGTCCTGGCAATGTTGAATGTGGCCCTGCCCCAGTGGGCGCTATAGGGGGCACTTTCACAATTTATCGTTAGTCAGGGGCAGCAGTGCAGAGAAATTCCCCAGTAGCCAAAGTGGGACAGAGTGGACTCATTTGGGGCATGTGCTTGTTGAGTGGGGCTCCTTCACTTAAATACACGTCACTGATCAATAGACACAGGTAATTGCCCTGAGCTGCTATTAATCAATACACCTCTATTGATAATCACTGAATAATGTTGTGACTTCAGTACCAGTCCAATTACTGTGCCGGTCTATTATCCTCACTGCAGTCCTGACACATAATGGAATAAAGAGATCTGAGCAGCAGCGCTGAGAAATAATGAGGGGCATAAAGACTTTCCTGGGCCTCCACCCCCTCACTCATATGAAAGTGCTCTCATAATTGGGTTGGATATTGCTCCCTGGAATCGCTTTCATTGCGCCACTTTCATGTGCGAAACAATCTCATTTGCTGGCACTGTCCATTAATTGCATCTGTTTGCCAACTTAATAGCAATACCAGTGCTTCCCCGGCCCTCGCTAGACTGGATATTCAGTAGAGAGAGTTGTAGTTATACACATTCTGCACTCTGCCACTCATTGTGGCAGAGTTAACTTTAGGGTTCTATACTGAGCAACTTTCACCCTGCTATAGTTCCAGGGGTACCCAGGGTACAAATAAGCACTCACCCCAAATCCCCCCCTAACTGAACTTCAGACTGGGCCCCCTTAGCTCATAACAAGGTTACACATATATAGAAACATTGGGGTGTCACCCTGCTATAGTTCCAGGGGTATCCAGGGTACAAATAAGCACTCACCCCAAATCCCCCCCTAACTGACCTTCAGACTGGGCCCCCTTAGCTCATAACAAGGTTACACATATATAGAAACATTGGGGTAACAGTCACCCTGCTATAGTTCCAGGGGTACCCAGGGTACAAATAAGCACTCACCCCAAATCTCCCCCTAACTGACCTTCAGACTGGGCCCCCTTAGCTCATAACAAGGTTACAGATATATAGAAACATTGGGGTGTCAGCCTGCTATAGTTCCAGGGGTACCCAGGGTACAAATAAGTACTCACCCCAAATCTCCCCCTAACTGACCTTCAGACTGGGCCCCCTTAGCTCATAACAAGGTTACAGATATATAGAAACATTGGGGTGTCACCCTGCTATAGTTCCAGGGGTACCCAGGGTACAAATAAACACTCACCCCAAATCTCCCCCTAACTGACCTTCAGACTGGGCCCCCTTAGCTCATAACAAGGTTACAGATATATTGAAACATTGGGGTGTCACCCTGCTATAGTTCCAGGGGTACCCAGGGCACAAATGAGATTGAAAGGGCCAGTTCTTCTAATGTGATTATCGGTGTTTATGGAAGTGGCCCCTTTACATCCAATCACAATCCTTTCTTTAGGAATGGCAGTAAGTTTAGTCTCAGGGGACTTCACTTGACCTCCAAGTTCTCCGCAAGGACAATGACTGCGGTGCTTTGGTGCTGGAAGGGATTGACCGATGTCTGACACAATCGGAGCATCTGCGTTTCACAGCTCTCTGTCGTGGGGCCCTGGAGAATCAGAGGGAGGAACTATGTGTCACGGCCGGGGAAGGTTAAATGGAAAGGTGAAGCAGAGGCCAGCGACCAGCCCATGTGCCCTGCCATATGCCATTATTGTCACCCTTTATTTATATAGTGGCACCCATAACACCCAGATTTACATAACTTTCCATCACATCAGCCGCTGCCCAGGTAAAGCCCAGCCATGAATGTCCCTCTCATCACAACTGCAGTCAGTTCCACCAGGAGCCAGGTAACCACCCAAACCAGAAACACCTGGTCTTATCGGCCAATGAAACGTTGCTGCCAACGAGCCTGGTTTTATGTGATCATACATTTCCCATTAGTCAGGGGCCTCTGTGTTTACTGGTGGCCCTTCAGGGCCCAAAGACATAGAGTTGCAGAGGAAGAAACTTGTTAAGATCTGTAGGAGATTCCAACAAGCTAATTATACAGTTGATATGGTGGAAACCCTCTATAGGTGCCCATATTTCCATTGATCAGGTTCTTGCCCCTTCTCTTCCCCTCACCCATAGAAGGTGATATTTCACCCTTCCACTAGTCTGACCCTAATAAACACCCACCAGGAAGGTCATGATGTAAATGAATATTTGCCTATCAAGACATGATGGAGGTGAGTACATTGAGTTTGATTTCTAAACAGTTGTAGTTGGGTTGGGGTTGTATCATTGATGTTGCCTTATTACTCATTATCATTATTGGTCTATGAAGTCAAGTTATTTTGGAGGGTGAACCTGCCATTGTTGATATATAAATGCCAGGCATTATGCCAAGTTGTTTAATCTGCAAATCTTTATCACCCATGAAGATCATGTTTGACCTCACATAAAAACTCAAGCAGTCTGGCATGATGGGTAGATGGTTGCTTTGCATCATCCCCAGTATCTTGGAGAAGCTGTAAATAAAGTGGTTACTTAATACACCTCTGGGCTTGTGTCGGAAGGTTTCCAGTTCTGCATCATCTATATTTAATGAGTGAGTAATTAATGGCATGAGTTGGCAGGTCCTCAGCAGAAGCGTGAGGAGCAGCCTCAAAGGAGATCTCCAAGGGTCCAGGTATCCATCAGAGCAGATTGAAAGCGATGGTCTTAATTGCAGCAGTTTGGATGTCAGGGAGTGAAGCCCTAGAGTAGAAAATGCTGAGGTTTCCAGCAGATGGTTGAGATAAGTGCTGATCAGAGTTACAAGTAGAGCAAAAGAAGCCTGAGGAGCAACAGTAGGCAAATATCTGTAGGTTGGATGGTGGAAAGAGGCTCAGCAATGTTAGAGTTAGGGGTCTGAATTGTAAATTGCTCAGCCTGCCCGTAACACTATAGACAGTGCAGGTTCCATTTGTAGGACTCCCATGTGCTCAGCCTTGTAGGAGTTGTCTCACTGTAGCCTGGAGATCAGACACCCTCTCTCCCTCTCTCTCTCTATAACTTCACTGAAGTACATGCCTTTCCTTCCTATACGTGTACAAGCGTGTGCTCTGGGGACACATTCATTCCGAGGGTCTTTATATTTCTGCCTGTGAACAGATGGGTCTCTCATCAAGTCTCCATTAAGGACTTCCAACAGTCCCAGTCTCTGATCTTGTTAAGACCCCTGGGGACTATGTTACTGTCACTACATCAATAACAGAAGCACCGGGGGGTTGTACTAGACACTTACATAGGTTTCTCAATCGATCCGACCATACGTCAGCTCTAGGGACCCCCGATCTGCGTAGTTCATCAACATTCAGCCTCCCCAACCAGAACCTTCTTTGCCTTGTCACTACCACAGTGCATTATGGGCAGGGATAATGTTTATTACTACAACAGATTTGGGGTGAGTGCTTATTTGTACCCTGGGTACCCCTGGAACTATAGCAGGGTGACACCCCAATGTTTCTATATATCTGTAACCTTGTTATGAGCTAAGGGGGCCCAGTCTGAAGGTAAGTTAGGGTGAGATTTGGGGTGAGTGTTTATTTGTACCCTGGGTACCCCTGGAACTATAGCAGGGTGACACCCCAATGTTTCTATATATCTGTAACCTTGTTATGAGCTAAGGGGGCCCAGTCTGAAGGCCAGTTAGGGGGAGATTTGGGGTGAGTGCTTATTTGTACCCTGGGTACCCCTGGAACTATAGCAGGGTGACACCCCAATGTTTCTATATATCTTTAACCTTGTTATGAGCTAAGGGGGCCCAGTCTGAAGGTCAGTTAGGGGGGATTTGGGGTAAGTGTTTATTTGTACCCTGGGTACCCCTGGAACTATAGCAGGGTGACACCCCAATGTTTCTATATATCTGTAACCTTGTTATGAGCTAAGGGGGCCCAGTCTGAAGGTCAGTTAGGGGGAGATTTGGGGTGAGTGTTTATTTGTACCCTGGGTACCCCTGGAACTATAGCAGGGTGACACCCCAATGTTTCTATATATCTGTAACCTTGTTATGAGCTAAGGGGGCCCAGTCTGAAGGCCAGTTAGGGGAAGATTTGGGGTGAGTGCTTATTTGTACCCTGGGTACCCCTGGAACTATAGCAGGGTGACTGTTACCCCAATGTTTCTAAAACCTTGTAATGAGTGGAGGGGTTCCCCAATACACGGTTCCCTGTATCTCTGAACCCTTCATTCAGTTGGTAGAACACAAGCATTCAGTGCCTCTCTATTAAAAACGGATGCAGGTCCTGTATATTATATGGATTTTTCGTGCCTTATTTACAGTACAGTGTTGCACGTGGATGGAGACAACTGTATATCGTGGGTGGATGGTTTCCATTAGTGCCACGTCGGCACATTGTTCTTAGTGCAGGTATTACTTAGGGACCTGACCTCATAATAAACAGAGGAGGTGCCGGGTCCTTACAGATGAGGATCACATTGAGCACATGAGGAGAGTCAGGGAGGAGGCTCCTATGATGTTGGATCTATAACCCCCCTTTGATTTCCCGGCAAAGCTCGATGCTTTTAGCATTGGTCACGTTACACACGCTTGACTTCCAAGCACTGGGTGGGGGATCCACTCCCTCTCTCTCCTGCTCCGATCAATAGCCAATAAAAGGGAGCTCTCAAAATCAAATTGGATTGATTGATGAGTAGAGGGGCCACAGGGCCCAGACAGCTTCTCCTGGGCACATACACCAGTCATTTCTGTTCAATATAGGAATGACCATAATTCTCTAGGACCATTCTTGACCCCCCCCTCAGCCCAGGTTGCTAGGCAACCAGATCTCCATCTTTAGTTCATTCACAGCGGCTGCGTTTTATTGCTAAATCATTCCGACGCTTTCTAGAAAATACAATTAGATACACGGGACAGAGCGACTCCTGATGGCTTTGCTGCGTCTGCCAAAGATCCAAGATAAAGCCCCCCCCCAGGCAGTTGCTCCTTTGAACTGAAAAGTAGCCAATTACCAGCCGCTCACCGACCGCCAAGGAACATATATCCCTCAGCTGACAGTTTGGCCAAGATTTCAATATGTGGCAGTTGGGATTAATATCCTGCCAATTAGCTGGCCCTTTGGCCGCTGTAAATCCAGTGTTAAACAGTAGCTGGGGGTCGGGCCGAGGTGGAAAGTGATTGGTGGTGTCAGCACTAACAAGGCCGTTAAATACATTGTCAGCACTTCCAGGCAAATTGCCTTCACTTACACAGACCATTAGCTACCGGACTCTTCCGTGACACAGAAAAAGTAAAGCTCGGTGATAACTTTTATTGGCTGACTGAATAAGTAACAATTGTGTAACACAGGAGTATTTATAGGGTGCATTTCTGAATGCGCTAGAATGGACATGATGTTGAGGGTGCTGTTCAAAAGGCACTTGCACCCATCTATACTTGCTCCTTTGTAGCTTGTTCTGATGGATTGGGCATAACCTTGTACCCTGCCATACAGACTGTCCTGCATCATGTCAGGTACCTGCAATGGTTTCAGGCAGTCCATGGGTAACCCTCCTGGTACCCGGTTATGGTGTGGGAGTGAACCCTACCACTATCCCCTGAGGATACAGCAGGTTTTTGTCCTTTATCCTATTGATCTGACGCTGGAGTGATGTCACTTCTGGTTTCATAGCTCCTTGTATGGGAAGGTAGTGGGTAGGTGCAGGTCAAGTTGTGGATCAGCAGGTCAAGTTGTGGATCAGCAGGTCAAGTTGTGGATCAGCAGGTCAAGTTGTAGATCAGCAGGTCAAGTTGTGGATCAGCAGGTCAAGTTGTGGATCAGCAGGTCAAGTTGTAGATCAGCAGGTCAATTTGTGGATCAGCAGGTCAAGTTGTGGATCAGCAGGTCAAGTTGTGTATCAGCAGGTCAAGTTGTGGATCAGAAGGTCAAGTTGTGGATCAGCAGGTCAAGTTGTGGATCAGAAGGTCAAGTTGTAGATAAGCAGGTCAAGCTGTGAATCAGCAGGTCAAGTTGTAGATCAGCAGGTCAAGTTGTGGATCAGCAGATCAAGTTGTGGATCAACAGGTCAAGTTGTAGATAAGCAGGTCAAGTTGTGAATCAGCAGGTCAAGTTGAGGATCAGCAGGTCAAGTTGAGGATCAGCAGGTCAAGTTGTGGATCAGCAGGTCAAGTTGTGGATCAAGTCCAGGTTGGGCACAGGTTTGCCCAACCAGAGCCACATAGGACTCTACCCTGGTGCAACTGGCGGCCAAGACGTGGAAGCAATTTCAGGATTCCCTGGTAGGTTCTCGAAGACCCACCTGACATGCCCAGGAGAGTTTTCAACAACTTTGCTGCCCTTCACAAGTGAGGAGCTTTAGCACAAACGGTGCCATGTCTTTGGGTCTATCCATGAGTGGGAATATACCAGCATTCATTCCTTGTTGTGTTGGCAAGTGGAAGTCACTCGTCTTGCCTGATACGTTGGACTGAATGTCTCCCTTTGAGTAGGGCCCATGTAACAAGGCCTCTGTAACATAAATCAAGTCCAATGAAATCACAATGGAGCCTTCAGTTCTGCGACAATTACTGTTCTTCGCTTCTAGTGGGGCAAATACTTGGCCTGGGGAGGCTCTTAACAGGCATTTATATGCTACAAGTGCCATATGCTGGTGGTACTGAAACCAAGCCCAACCCAGTTCATGACATTCCAGGGAAGAATAAGTGATATGTTAATGTCTGGTGCCCAGTCTCACAGCAAATAAATGTGCAGAGACAATGGTCCATGTTGGAAGAAGGACTGGCGAGGACACAGACCCGAGTGGCACATTAGGGGGGAGATGACAGTTGGATCCGTAGAGATCGATGGTGAACTTGAATATTCTTCTGATCTATGATGTGGGGATGTCACATTAATAAAGGAACAGCAATAGCGCAGGGCAATATTTCACTCCGACGGAGATTTGTCATTTAATCCAAAAGGACCAACATAAATCTTCCCGGCGCCCAATGACAGTCAGTCTGTGAGGCTATAAAATGTTTTCTGCCTTCCCATAGTGTGGCGGGTGAATAGACAGCTTATCTAGGCTCTCCAGGCATTGGTTTTCAGGGGGATGGGGGTACCTGGGAGCACCCTAATGTTTAAAGATTAGTGTTAAAGGAGAAATAAAGGCTAAACCACTGGGGAGATGGGGGTTGAGCACCCCCAACACTGAGCCAATCCAAATTGGTGCAAGGTTATAATTGGACTCACTTGGGGGTGCTCAGTATATCTATATGTGTGGGGAGGGGTAACATGGGGTGCACTTATAAAGCTCAGTTGCCGATGGGAATGATGTTTGCTTTCCAAGAAGTGTGCAATTACCTGCAGCCTGGGCTGCTGAAAAGGTTAAAAATGCGATTATAAATAATGTAAGTGATGAAGATAATGCATGGGAGTGCCATTGGGACCTGCTCGCCGGCGCCATCTAGTGGTTTGGGCTGAGAATGAGCCAGAGAGAGAAGTGCACTGGCGGGTAAGTGTGATCTCTGGGATAAAGGGCAAGGAAGACACAGCAGGGGAGGCTCACTCACTAAGCAATGTCTGGTTACTATGGTAACTGCCCTGCTACAGTTTAGGAAATAGAAGTGATTGGCAGAGGGAGGAGAGGTGGGTTGTGAGGATTCCAAGGGGGTTCAGTTGCACTTTGTGCCCCATCCAGCCCTATGGATCTGGGAGGAAAGGCCCAAGGTAAAAACGTATTGTCTTACATGGAGTATTGAGACGGTTAGAGACTGCGCTATAGTACAGCTTTTCTACAGAGAGAGAGAGAGAGAGACCATAAAGGGACTTCAAGACAGTGAATGCCTTTTAATGCCACCTCTTTGGAATTGGTTGGGACATCACTTTTTAGAGAGGACAAGTGTTTGTGACAGCCTTTATTATAGACTCTTATAGAGAGAGTGAGTATAGGTTGTGAGAGTGCTGATCAGTGAGTGGGTGAGACTGCTGCCAGTGGTCCCCCCGCCCCAGCAGTCATTGTGTCTGTGACAGTCCCTCACTCATTGTCTGTCGGAGGCAGAGAACCCCAAAGCCTTTCCTGTTATTGAACCTCATCCATTGTCTCCTACAGGGTTGACACGACTGCACCGACTCTCCCACATCACTGGGACCCTTCATCCAATACCCACCAGAGACCCCAGGGGGTACTTTTGTTCCTCTAGGCTGCCCAACTGCTTCAATATACACATGCCCATCCTCTAAGGTGCTCCCATCATACAAAGACCTTTTCTGACTCCATGGTGGTGTAACCTGCACCCCAAGTTATTTATAGGGTTTCCTGGTAGGAAAATCCCTTAAAGTAGGAAATTGCCTCATTTCATTTGTACAAGGGAAATCCCTTCCACTGTCGGGCTTTTCTTCTCTCCGTTTTCTCCTTCTGCCCCTCCCCTTTTTCTTCTTTCCCTTTTCTCCCCCTTCTCTCTTCTCTCTTTTTCTCCCCTATCTCTTCTTCTTCCACTCCTCTTTTCTTCTTTCCTTTTCTCATTCTGCCCCCTTCTCTTTTCTCTCCTTTTTCCCCTTTTCTTCTTCTGCCTGAACCCATTCTATAGTTGTCTTATTTTTCCCCTTTTGAACTCTCCATTTTCTACCTCTTTTTTTCTCTTCTGCTTTTCCCCTTTTTCTTGTAGTCTTCTTTCTCACCCATTTTCTTCTTCTGCCCTCCCCTACCTTAGAGGGCCCCATTCATCCTGCCAGCATTGTTCAGCCTTACTTTAGGGGTAAGATTGGTGGAGATACTGGATGTAAAGAGGAAGTATCAGCTGCAGGTCACTCCAATATGTTCTCTCTCTCCCCTTCGTTCCTCAGTCCAGAGAACAGTGAAAGGTCTTCCAGTAAGGAGGAACCAGGGTGCTCACATCAGAGGCAGAAGAGTTGGACCCCCAAGGTTCTGAAGCAGCACCAGATGGCGCAACACGACAAGGTGGATCCCACTGTCCCCCTGGAGAAGCAGAGGTATGAGACCAGAGGGGCGCTGCATACGTGGGTGCTACGTTTCAATGTCTCCCATGGGTGCAACCATTGCTTCTTCTCCCACTCACAGCTGGTACCATGGATCAGTGACCCAAGATGAGGCCGAGATCCTGCTGGACTCCTACCCGAGGCCAGTTACTTACTGCGCAACATCGGCTCTGGGAATAGCAAGTTCTCCATTGCACTCAAGTGAGTGGCCCCCAGGGTTGTATAGTGGGACCCAGATGGGCATCCGATGATTGGACCCACATCTCATTCCTTTTTCTCTCTTCCCTGCAGGACCAGCCAGGGTTGTGTTCACATCATTGTGGCCCAATCCAAGGACAACAAATTCACCCTGAGCCAGATGAATGGAGCTTTCAACAGCATCCCTGAGGTGGTCCATTATTACTCCAGCCAGAAACTCCCCTTTAAGGGCTAAAAACACATCAGCCTTCTGTAACCGGGGGCCACCAAGCCACACTGAGTGACCAGTTCAGACTTCATGTTGGACCAGACTCATCTTCTTCCCTTGGCTTGAACTTTTCTATGAGTTCTCCTCCACCCTAAGCAAAGGTCTTCCAACCTCTTGTGATGCCATCTGCTGGCCAAACCCTACAACCCAAAATCTTCCCTTCCAGGTTCAATTTGTTCCCTGTGATGGGGGGTCAATGGCTCTGACCTAATTAGAATAATGTGGAATAATCTGGGGAACTATAGGAGGTGGGAATTGTGCCGACAACCTGGTTATGGGCTGTTTTGCTTTACCGGTATGCAGGGGATATTGGCAAGTGTATTGGGGGTGCAAGAGAGGTTCTGTAGGAAATTTTGGGTACAGTTCACGCAAAGGGGGTGTAATAGCTCCCTCTACTGATATGTAATGGTCAGAACAGAGTTTGGGGCCCAACTGTAAGTCACTGGCCACTGTTATTGACCTACAACTTCTTTTTTGTTCAGCATCAGGCCAAGAGGCCAAAGATTGAGCGCCCCAGTACTGTATCCATAACTGGCGAAAGTGAAGGTGTATTTTGCGCCCAATTGTGAATGTGATGGGATATTTGTATCCCCCATAACTCCTGTTAAGCCAAGCTGGCTGCCAAGGCATTCTGGGAGTTGTAGTTTGAATGTTCTGGTGTATTGCCTGGGTGATGTCCCTGTTCAGCCTTTACTGTGGCCAAATAGAGAAAACACTTTATGCGGTGCTTTGTTTAGTGACCAGCAGAGGGCGATGTTACTGCATTGAATTTACACACTCCCGGCGTCTCCCCCTGTGTATTATACATATATATATATATATACAGGCAAATACATCTTTATATTTGTGCTCACAACTTCAGGTGGGTTCTGCTGTTCTGCCCTGGGATTGGCTGCAACTGGGTCAGAATTATATCAGCAAAGTGACCCAGATGGACCCTGTTTCTTTTCTCATTCTCACTCATTCTACATTTGTATTTTATTCACTCTGCAACTCCCCACGGCCCCCGGAGACAGCACCAGCAAAGATTAAAGACTCCCCAAACTTCCCCTTTATTTCATGTCCTACTAATTAGCCCCAGACACTTTCTGTTACTAAGTTCATATCTCCCCTCCCCTGCAATTACCCATTTTACTGTAGAGCTGCTGGTGAGTTTTTTTTCCTCTTATTACTATTGCCAACTTCTCCACTGGTGTCAATAATGGGTTCCAGTTACAGTCCTGGTCTATGGAAGAAGAGACCTACCATGGATCTATAAAGTTTCCCCTGGAGATCAAGTCTGTAGAACTGAACCCAGAGCTCTAGGTGAGACCTTACCAGGGATCTATAAAGTGGTATCACTGTCTCTCTCTGTCCCCTGGGGATCGGGTCTGTAGAACTGAACCCAGAGCTCTAGGTGAGACCTTACCAGGGATCTATAAAGTGGTATCACTGTCTCTCTCTGTCCCCTGGGGATCGGGTCTGTAGAACTGAAACCAGAGCTCTAGGTGAGACCTTACCAGGGATCTATAAAGTGGTATCACTGTCTCTGTCCCCTGGGGATCGGGTCTGTAGAACTGAACCCAGAGCTCTAGGTGAGACCTTACCAGGGATCTATAAAGTGGTATCACTGTCTCTGTCCCCTGGGGATCGGGTCTGTAGAACTGAACCCAGAGCTCTAGGTGAGACCTTACCAGGGATCTATAAAGTGGTATCACTGTCTCTCTCTGTCCCCTGGGGATCGGGTCTGTAGAACTGAACCCAGAGCTCTATGTGAGACCTTACCAGGGATCTATAAAGTGGTATCACTGTCTCTGTCCCCTGGGGATCGGGTCTGTAGAACTGAACCCAGAGCTCTAGGCGAGACCTTACCAGGGATCTATAATGTGGTATCACTGTCTCTGTCCCCTGGGGATCAGGTCTGTAGAACTGAACCCAGAGCTCTAGGTGAGACCTTACCAGGGATCTATAAAGTGGTATCACTGTCTCTGTCCCCTGGGGATCAGGTCTGTAGAACTGAACCCAGAGCTCTAGGTGAGACCTTACCAGGGATCTATAAAGTGGTATCACTGTCTCTCTCTGTCCCCTGGGGATCGAGTCTGTAGAACTGAACCCAGAGCTCTAGGTGAGACCTTACCAGGGATCTATAAAGTGGTATCACTGTCTCTATCCCCTGGGGATCGGGTCTGTAGAACTGAACCCAGAGCTCTAGGTGAGACCTTACCAGGGATCTATAAAGTGGTATCACTGTCTCTCTCTGTCCCCTGGGGATCGGGTCTCTCTTTCTCCCACTCTCTCTCTGTGGGTTGGTACCACGTTCAGCTGAAGGGTGAGTATCCCTCCAAATTGCCCCTCTGTTTCTGGGGGTACACACCACTGTATCTTGCCCTGAACCAGGAGAGACGTTGCACCCAAATTTCTACAGAGTATTTATTTACACGTAAACATTATTTACATCCAGTTGTCTTTTCACTTGGGTTCTGAATGGGTCCAAAATATAGTCTCTTTGCACTGTGGCTCCCCCACATCCCCCAAGTTGCACACAGTCTATTTGGGCTCAGATCTCTGCCCCCCAAGCTCATTGCTCACTCTGTAGTGGGGTCTCTGCTCTGTTTCCAAGCTTGGCAGGAGGTTTTTCTTGGGATTGAACCCCAGAAGGGATGGACCAGTACAGAGTCCTTAATTTAGTCCTCTTTGCTATACAGGTTGTCCACTTCTGGCGCTGCCTAAAAACGAATAATATGAGGCATGTCAGGGACAGGTATTATACAGAGGGCTTTGGGTGGTGCATCTTGACAACTAAATAGAATAGGGCCCCAATAACAAAACAGCCCAACCCCCCACCTTGAGGAGAGTCCAGTACCTTTTCCTTAGCAGAACCACCAGTACCAGCAGGAAGATAAAGCCAAGACTGACCCCACCAATGACAAACGTGTACCAGGGGGGCCTGGAGGGTGAAATCAGTATCCCGGAGTCTTCCTCTGTTACAGTAGAGGTAATAAAGGGTTCATTTCAACCGCAGAGTTATTGCCCATTATTGAATATAACATAGGCCTCAGTTCAACCAATCAGAAAACAGCATCCATCATGAAATACAGAAGTTGATTGGCTGCGGGTGTGAGACTTACCACTTTCCATTCCAGGGCTGTTAGGGTAGAGGTTGGTATAAAAGTTGCCGGGGACCTGCAGCGCAAATCATCGTATGAGGGTTCTATTATTAGGACATACACCCCCATTAACCCCACTCTGTTATACTGGCCCTGGGGGCAGAATCACTCACCTCCTGTGATGTCTCCGTGGTTGGTTCTTTCTGTGCAGAATCTGTTCAAAGGAACCCAAATCAACAATTACTGGGTTTTTTTTGCTATGGAGTCGGTTTCTGCCAGTGCAGTTTTTCAGATCAGCCAATCAAATCCAATCAGCCAATCAAATCCAATCAGCCAGTCAAATCCAATCAGCCAATCAAATCCAATCAGCCAGTTAAATCCAATCAGCCAATCAAAAGCCTATACTTGGCATCATTGGCACACGTATACATTTTAGTGTCAGACTGGCATCCATAGGAGCGAGTGGGAGAAGTGGGTGAAGTGAGGGTGCAAGAGGTGCTTTGGGTGCCCCCACTCTGCCAATCATCCAATAGATTTGGGAGATTTCCTAATTGTTACAGTTGCATTCTGGTAATTATATCAGTTAGATTTCTCCCTGGGGGTGGAAAAAAATGAGATGTGGGCAGCCGTAGTCTCCACTGGGAGATGTGCCGGGAATAAAAGGGGGACTTGGAACAATCTGCAGACGTCCACAGAAAAAGCTGCCCTGGGAAACTAGAAGGCCCCTGACCCCCACCCCAGTAGCCAGGGTTAGACCGGGCCTTTTATAGAACCTGAAACACAGGGCCCACTCTGGAGACAATGAGTCGTGTAGGATTTCTACAGATCGGTGAGGAAAAAAGAAAGGTTTGGGTTGGGGCTCACTAAGGCCTGGGCCCATGGGAAGGTGCCAATCCTGCCCAGTCATTAAATAGTGATCAGCAAGTCACGCTCAGCACATGAGGCTTTTCATACCTGTCCATGGGGTTCCATTGGCCTCTTGGCTCCAGCTACTCCATGAACCTGAACCTCCAAACTCCTCAATGGCCCTCACCCGGACACAATGCCTCCTGCCCTTGAAGGCATCTACAATATGTAAAATACACTTTGATGCCATGACCTAGAGGAGAAATAAAGACAGGACACAGGTCACCAGAGATATGTAACTGCCTACCCCAAACTGTCAGTTCATTACCAGATATAACAAGCTGGGAGATGGCACCGTGCCACTGACTTACACTAGAGATATGTTGGGAGTTTTCTGCCCAGTACTGAACTTCATACAACAACTGGTAATAATTGCCGCTCCAGGATAGAGGTTTTTGCCAAGTCACTCGTAACTTTCTAGGAGCAAACTCAATTGGCGACACAGTCACTTCCATGGGAGGATCCGGTTGCACTGGAAAACAATAAGGAATACCAGGGAATCAGCTGGTGGGAGACTCTTAGGTGGACTACTTCTCTCAGCTGTCTTCAGCTTACAGCTTTATACAATGGTTTAAGGAGAACTAAACCCTAAAAATTAATGTGGCTACAAATGTCCTATTTTCTATAGTGAACTCATTGCAGGAGGCTAAAGTTTCAGCTTGTCAATAGCAGCAATGATCCAGGACTTCAAACTTGTCACAGGGGGTCACCATCTTGGAAAGTGTCTGTGACACTCACATGCTCAGTGGGCTCTGATTGGCTGTTGAGAAGCTAAGCTTAGGGCTCGTCACTAATTATCCAGCAGAAAATGAGCTTCCCTGGCTGTAATATAAGCTGATGCTACAGGTTTGCTGATTATTCAATTCTGATGTTAATTGCACTGGTTTCTGTAGTAATTATCTGTATTAATTACTAATCAGCCTTATATTGTGACATTTCTATTCTATGTGTACTGTATATTGTGAGTGGCTCCCTAAGCTCAGTAAGTGACAGCAGCACAGAGCATGTGAATCAGTGAATCAGCAGAAAAGAAGATGGGGAGCTACTGGGGCATCTTTGGAGACACAGATCTTTACTGCTAAATGGCTGTGGTTGCCTTGGGCTGGTACAAAAATGCAAAACAATTTCTAGCTACTTCTTTAGTTTAACTTTCCTTGTCCTTTAATTGCAATAAGCAGATGCTGGGACCTGAACATGAGCCCATCATCGGACACCAAGGGTGGCTAAAAGCAAATCTGGGAATTGTGGGAGGCACTGGTTGGCTAGGAGCACAGCAGGGAGTTTTGGGAAGCCCAGGTTGAAAAAAGTGACAGGACATTGTAAGAGCAACAAGTTGGCTGAACGTACAGTAGGGCATTGTGGAAAGTCCAGGTTGGTTAGGAGATAAGCAGGGAGTCATGGGAAGCCCAGGTTGGTTAGGAGATAAGCAGGGAGTCATGGGAAGCCCAGGTTGGTTGGGACAGTGGCACATCTTTCTGACAACTGGTTTGATTCACTGGTTCCTGCAAACTGAACATGATGGATCGATGGTGGTGCAGGTTCCCCCAAGATACCTAGCGGGGTATCAAGTCAGCAGTAAAGAGAAACAGAAAGCACAAACGTTGCATCAAAAAGGTGCTCAAAGTAAGATCTTCTGATGTTCCACAGATGGAAGATTTATCTACCAAAATGTTATCCTATTTTGACACTCTGTGGCCATAATAAAGGGGGGGGGCGTCTATTTGATGCAACGTGTGTGACTTCTGTTTTTCTCCAAATCATTGAGGGTGCCCGAGTTAGTTAGAAGGGTGGTAAGTCATCGTGGGAAGTCCAGGTTATCTCCAGTAGAGTGGCCAGTGATTGTGTGAAGCCAAGGGTGGCTAGGAGAGTAGCTGTGCATTATAAGAAGTCCAATTAATTGCAGAAAACACAGGACAAAAGCAAGAAATGGTGGGACGGTGCAGTTGGCTTGGAGCACAGCAGGGCACAGTGGAAGCCAAGACTGACCAGACGCAGGACAAATACTTACGGATAGAGATGTAATTGACCATAATGATGTTACTTATTGAGCTGTCTGTCTGGCTGGACACACACAGGGACAAGAAGTAGTTCTTTTTGTTGCCCTCTGTGTAATGGAGGCGGCACTGGTACTTCTTGGATAAGGTGAAGTAGGAACAGGAGCTGATTTTGGGCTGAGCTCTATACCTACAGTGAAAAAACAGAACCTCAGCTCCTAATAAAAACAAACCGTTCTGCAGCATCTGGGAGTCCAGCACACTCCATGCCCCTCACTCACACTCTAATCCTCACTTCATCCATTCATACACATAACATGCAGAATCCAAAATGGAGACCCAACTAAAGCCTTACTCAACTCAAACACTAGCATATGCCCTAATCCAATTTGCCACAACCTGCCCAAGAAATATCTGCCACATCATTGGCCGTTTATTGGTCAGGCGGGCAGTCGGGACAATAAACTTCCAACTTAGCCAGGAGGGGCCAAAAGGCATCTATATGAGTGAGACGTTTAATGGATATTTCTAGTAGTCAAGTACACTCTATATCAAGTCATGGAGAACTCGGTACTTACCTCATGCTTGAAATGAGGGTGACTTTGGTGCCATGAGGAAGACTTGAGTTCTTTTTCCACTCACAGGTGATGTTACTGGCTGGGTGCCGCAGGTAGCACTCCATCTCTGGCTTTTCCAACTCCTCTGTGAACAAATAACACCCAAGAGATTATTGAGTTGTCATTCAGCCACAGACATGGATTTGGGATAGAGCTATCTACACTCTCATCCAACTGGGTAGCTCAGCCATCTCATTCACTGACCAGCTCAAGTTTCTCTCAGTCTAGACCCTTCTGTAGGTCTACATTAGGGAATGTTGATCCCAGTGGCTTCAAAGTGTCAATAAGCAAATCGGCTTATATGGAAAGGATGTCAGACCAGAAGATCTGGCCTACATCAGTGGTTGGCCACCTGGACCTACAATTGGATCACATACAGGGTCAGACTGGGTTGGCCCAGACCAGCTATTGCTGCTGGGGGTTGCGACTGGGGCGGGGAACCTGTGGTGTCCGACCCTGATCACATGGACTGGTAGGTCACATCCAGAGCCCTTTTAAATCCCTGACTGAGAAAAGAAGAGAATGTTCAGAGAAGTCATCATTTTGGCAGTCAAGAGTGAACAAGTCTGCAGTCAATATAAGCCCGTGTATAGCCAGCCAGGTCAAAAAAGTGAATATGACCAACCACATGGGAGGACATGTGTTGGACTTTAGGGAATGTACTTAATTAAAGGGTTATTACACTCATTTATGTCCAAAGGAACTGTATGATCTTTGTGTGGCCTCCATATAAGATGGCCCAAAGCAGAAGCATCGGCCCAGGACGGTGATTGGCCAAGTGTATGGTGTCATTATCAGCCCAGATCTTCTCTAAGGCTCTCACCAATTAGCCCTCAGCCCAACCAGTCCCCTTAGTACAATGTACAGTATGCAATTGATCAGTCCCCAAAATGGTTGTGATTGACGTTCCCTTTTTAGGTTGCCCAACTGGTCCACATTCAGCATCTGAGTAACAACTCAAATGAACCATGATTGAGAAACATCTTCACATCCAATCACTGCCGTCAGGGCTGGTCCTATCAAATGTGGGGCCCAATTGGGACCATGTTGGCGGGGCCCCTAGACAAAGTGTTGCTGGCTACTGACACAGCAAGTATTTAGGAAAATAAGGGCATACAGGCACAAAATAGAAAGGAAAGGGGCAGTGCGGGGCCCCCAGAGGTGCGGGGCCCAATTGGGCCCAATTGGTCCAATTGGCCTACGGCCGGCCCTGACTGCCGTTCCTCAGAAGCTCATTACACTCACCTGCCACCAGGAGCTCCACTGAGCAAACACTTTGCTTCTCCTTAATGCAAGTGTAGAGATTCCCATCTTTGCTTTGGATGGAGTTCAAGAGCAATCGACCCTCTTTCATTATCCTTTTGGGCAGGAAAGACTCGGCTTTGCCACGGCGCCACAAAACATCTCCTTCACAGCCCGGGCAGGTCAGGGACACGTTGGAGAGAAGAGGGGCAACTTGGCTATGTGGGGGGAGCACTGGGAGAAGGAATGAGAAGAAGGAAAGAATTATCAATAGGTAACAGGCTAAAGGGAAAGTAAAGGGACAGGGAGATGGAGATGGGACCTGCCAAAAGGCAGTAACACTTTCCCTTTATTTCTGTGACTATGTGAGGGTTTCATTTTTTTTGAGTAGGACCCAAATGCTAAATGAATTGAGTCACATGACCCTTCTCAATACTCAGTCTGAGTGGTGCCTCCAGGCAGTTGGTGAGGGCAGAAAGCCGCCAGTTTGTGACTCATTAGCCACTGAACTTGTTTTCTTCATCTCTGTTGAGGCAGGAATAGAGACTGCAGGTGGGTTTCACATCCAATATATACAATAAACACTCAGCCTGACTTCATCTAAATAAAATCTTAATGTTTGCCCTTATTCTCTGATAAATCGTGGTTTTGTTTTTAAACTTACTGCCCTATTCCCCCACCCCTGTAACCATGAGAGTTAGCTTAGAAAGAAATAACAAGCTCTGTAAAACAATCAGAGGGGATGAAGAGTAATGGGAAAGTGCTTTCAATCTCACTGTTCAGCAACAAATTAAAAATGATTTGTTAAGCTCTTGTTGTCCCTATATCAGACTTAGTAAAAGACTTATTATAATCTGTCGTCTGTCTAGTTCCTTCCCCTTTAAGCTTCCTTGATAGTATTCTCGTCCCACTTATTTCCTGAGTCATAGACACACTACTATTCCCTCTAAAAGCTTCCATGAGAGTATTCTAGTCCCGCCTACTGCTTGAGTCACAGACTCACTGACTTTCTCCCCACAAGCTTACGTGAGTATGAAAGTCCAACTTACTCCCTGAGTCACAGACTCACTTTCCCCACTAAAAGCTTCCATGAGAGTACGCTAGTCCCACCTTCTACCTGTGTTACAAACATACTGCCCTTCTCACTGAAAACTCCATGTGAGTATTATAGCCCCACCTACTTCCTGAGTCACAGACTCACTACCGTTCTCACTTCAAGCTTCCATGAAAGTATTCTAGTCCCACCTACTACTTGAGTCACAGACTCACTGCCCTTCCCACTTCAAGCTTCCATGTGAGTTTTATAGTCCCACCTACTCCCTGAGTCACAGACTCACTTCCCTTCCCCCCTAAAAGCTTCCATGAGAGCATTCAAGTCCCACCCAGTGCCTGAGTCATAGACTCACAGCCCTTTTCCCTGCAAGATTCCATGACATTGTTCTTGTCCCATTGATTGCTTGAGTCAGAAGGTCAATGCCGTCCCCCCATATATCAGGTGAAAATGCCCCCTAACATTGCCTTGGGGTGGGGGCTGCAAGCTACTGCTTCAATGAAAGGAGCTGAAACTGGGTTTTGTCTGTCAGCAGATACACTATGGATTAAATATTTACTATGGGCAACTGGAGGGGGAACAGTCAGTTCCTGTTAATTCCTATCAATAAAGGGGGTGGAGGATGTGGCCATGGTTTGGGGAGGAGACACAGGAAAAACATCAGGAAACATAAATCTTTCTCTCTCCAGAGGTTACTGGTGAGGCCCCAGTGCTTGTATACTGTTTGGGTCCCTTATATCCTGTATATGGTGTATAAGGTTGTGGGGGTCATTACTGTAAGTAGGACTGTCCAACCTAAAGCCCAGCAACTCAGCTGTATTCATGTAGAATTCATTGGAACGTTTGACTGGCTATTTGTATTGTGCGTATCATTAGTAACACAATTACACACAATAAACTAATTTTGTTATCGCCTTGGTGAGTGGTAATGTGACCATATCACATAAATAATAATACAGATATATCATATTTTACAAATCAACATGATGGTGGAAGCTGAAAGTTTAATTTCAACTAAACTGAGAGTATTCATGCTTGGCCACAATAATATGTCATACTTCTCTATTTGCCCTACTGTCTCAATTTGCCCCACCATCTCCATATTTCTCCATCTTGTCCTACTGCCTCCATCTTGTCCTATTGTCTCCATCTTGTCCTTCTGTCTCCATCTTGTTCTACTGTCTCCATCTTGTCCTACTGTCTCCATCTTGTCCTATTGTCTCCATCTTGTCCTTCTGTCTCCATCTTGTTCTACAGTATCCATCTTGTCCTACTGTCTCCATCTTGTCCTATTGTCTCCATCTTGCCCTACTGTCTCCATCTTGTCCTACTGGCTCTATCTTGTCCTACTGTCTCCATCTTGTCCTACTGTCTCAATTTTGTCCTACTGTCTCCATCTTGTCCTACTGTCTCCATCTTGCCCTACTGTCTCCATCTTGTCCTACTGTCTCCATCTTGTCCTACTGTCTCCATCTTGTCCTACTGGCTCTATCTTGTCCTACTGTCTCCATCTTGTCCTACTGTCTCCATCTTGTCCTACTGTCTCAATTTTGTCCTACTGTCTCCATCTTGTCCTACTTTCTCCATCTTGTCCTACTGGCTCCATCTTGCTCTACTGTCTCCATCTTGTCCTAATGTCTCCATCTTGTTCTACTGTCTCCATCTTGCCCTACTCTCTCCATCTTGCCCTACTAGCTCTATCTTGTCCTACTGTCTCCATCTTGGTCTACTTTCTCCATCTTGCCCTAGTGTCTCCATCTAGTCCTAGTGTCTCCATCTTGCTCTACTGTCTCCATCTTGCCCTACTGTCTCCTAGTGTCTCCATCTTCCCTACTGTCTCCATCTTGTCCTACTGTCTCCATCTTGCCCTACTGTCTCCATCTTGTCCTACTGGCTCTATCTTGTCCTACTGTCTCCATCTTGTCCTACTGTCTCCATCTTGTCCTACTGTCTCAATTTTGTCCTACTGTCTCCATCTTGTCCTACTGTCTCCATCTTGTCCTACTGGCTCCATCTTGCTCTACTGTCTCCATCTTGTCCTAATGTCTCCATCTTGTCCTACTGTCTCCATCTTGTCCTACTGGCTCCATCTTGCTCTACTGTCTCCATCTTGTCCTAATGTCTCCATCTTGTTCTACTCTCTCCATCTTGTTCTACTGTCTCCATCTTGGTCTACTTTCTCCATCTTGCCCTAGTGTCTCCATCTTCCCTACTGTCTCCATCTTGCCCTACTGTCTCCATCTTCCTTTATTGTCTCCATCTTGTCCTACTTTTGCCATGACAACCATCTCCCCATACCATAGGCTGCAGGTGCTCCTTTTCTTTTCGCATAGTTAATGTATATGTATATATAATATATTCCTGGTCATTAGTGAGCCTCTCACATTCTCCATGATGGGCCCTAATATGTGCAGTGCTCATAACATAACCCCAGTAACAGCAGCTCTGGAAATACAGGAGGATATAGGGGCAAAGATCTAAGAGGAATTGTGCAACAGCCCAGAGTGTGGTGATGAAAGTGTTAAGAGGGTTAATTCAGGGGTTAAGGAAGTCTCTATTTCTGAATTCTCACAAGTCGCATGTATCTCGCAGGCAGTAGGATGCGGAGGCCGCAAGAAGTGATGTGTATGCAAAGCACCCGTGCAGCCGACTCTCAGTAACATCTGCCTGAGCTGCTGCAGCCTGCACCGGAGAGCTGGGAGACACTAACACCTTGCACTCAACTGAATTAAAGGAGAACTAAAGCCCAACACAGAAGTCAGCTACACTATACACTACTGTATAGATACAATATAAACTTTCCCTATTATAACTACGTTACAGTTGATAACATGTGTCCGACTCCCCTTTGCTGACTCTCAATCCCCAGAATACCAACACCCCATGCCTGTCTGGCACTAACCTTTACCATTACCCACCATGTTATGTTGGTGCAATACATGTGATGATGGTGTTTCTACAAGGAGTGGCCCCAGGCAGCTCCCTAGGGTAGGGTCTCCCATTATACCACTAGAGTGCAAGCTCCTAGGGGCAGGGTCTCCCATTGTACAACTAGAGTGTAAGCTTCCTGGGACAGGGTCTCCCATTATACCACTAGAGTCAAGCTCCTAGGGGCAGGGTCTTCCATTGTACAACTAGAGTGTAAGCTTCCTGGGACAGGGTCTGCCATTATACCACTAGAGTGTAAGCTCCTTGGGAAAGATTTTCCAAATTCTATATAATTAGGCTCCAACCACCCTTGAGGTCTGGATACTTACTATAACTGTATGGGGAGGTGGATGAATGACCCAAGCAAGTTGTTGAATGGTTTCTATGGTTACCATGCTCTGCATCTTTGCACCTATACTGTATGTAGTTGTTTTTTGTTATTATTTAGCTCAAGCAAGAAATAGAGATAAAAATGGAGCATTAATGATTTGGACTGCAAGTGAATACTGGCCAGAAAGTGTATTGTTGTAGGGGTAGTTGAGAGAGGAAAAGGTCAGAGGGCACATTTACCTGGTTTAGGGCAGAGGGATTGATGGATGTGAGCAGAGACCAGGAGCTGAAGGAGAACATTCAGGAGACACAATATACTGCACTTGGCACCCAACACCCCCATTCTCAGTTCGTTGTTTCCGTGTCGGTGTCTCTCTCTGACTCCGTCTTCTCACTGAACTCTTCCTTCTCTTTATCTTCTTCCTTCTCCCTTTGTACTTGTTTTGTCTCCCTCACACCCACTTACCCCATCAGTCCTTCTCTGTCTATTTCTGTGCCCCTAAGTCTTACCGCAGGCCTGGCACCCACTTTCTTTGGTGCCCTCTCTGCCCCTCATACACTGTATGTGTCTCCCAAACTTTAACTGGGCAGCCAATCAATCTATTCCCCCTTAAGCTTTTATGTTACCCCCATCAATACTTATTCCCACCTATAACTGCCCCAATATCTCTTGCACCCAGTACCTATTCCCACCTACAGTATAACTGCCCCAATATGTCTTGCACCCAGTACCTATTCCCACCTATATC
The DNA here is from genome assembly GCA_038501925.1 of Xenopus petersii. Classification (NCBI taxonomy): domain Eukaryota; kingdom Metazoa; phylum Chordata; class Amphibia; order Anura; family Pipidae; genus Xenopus; species Xenopus petersii. Next base: position 2,259,030 of record CM076687.1, read on the forward strand.
TGCCCCAATATCTCTTGCACCCAGTACCTATTCCCACCTATATCTGCCCCAATATCTCTTGCACCCAGTACCTATTCCCACCTATAACTGCCCCAATATCTCTTGCACCCAGTACCTATTCCCACCTACAGTATAACTGCCCCAATATCTCTTGCACCCAGTACCTATTCCCACCTACAGTATAACTGCCCCAATATGTCTTGCACCCAGTACCTATTCCCACCTATATCTGCCCCAATATCTCTTGCACCCAGTACCTATTCCCACCTATAAATGCCCCAATATGTCTTGCACCCAGTATCTATTCCCACCTATAACTGCCCCAATATCTCTTGCACCCAGTACCTATTCCCACCTATATCTGCCCCAATATCTCTTGCACCCAGTACCTCTGATTTTAGCCCAAGTACCTTTTCAAGTACCATTGATTAATGCCCCAACTTTCTTCTCTTCTGCTGTCCCATCAACCTCTTTCACCTTCAACCTTCCCTATCTGTTACTTTCTCTCAGGATTCTCAGTCCTCTCACTTTCTTCGTCCCTCTCTCTCAGTCTCTTTCGGGTTCTCTGTGCCTCTCGCTGCTCAGTCTGACTCTCAACTCAAGCTCAACCCACTTTCCTGTTGAATAAACATCAGATTAAAAGGGAACAAAATACAGACTGCATGACCAGCCTGTGCACTAACCCCTATTCACAGACAGTGGGAGAGGGAATGATCGAGGCTGATGGAGAACACTTGCGCCTCCTTGATGTCTCCCCGCTGGGCTTCTTTTTCTTTGGGGGGCTCCTCTTCACTTTCATCCAGGGGCTGATGTATTTCCATAAGAATTTAGTACAGAATTGTACCCAGAACAGCTCCAACACATAGTGCCACAACAGGACCCCACCACCAGTTGTTACCAGCTCCACCAAAGGTGAGAGAACATATTGGTACCTCTTAGTTACCCATTGGCAAGTCCCATGTTACATTGCTCACACTTTCCCTATTGCTCCCATAGAACGTCAGTAATATAAGAGCTTTTACCTGAGGACATCTGAACCCCAACCTGCCACGGCAGAGAAGAGCCTCGAGACTAGGTCCCTCGTAGGATTTATGGGGTAACTGCAGTTTGCACCCATTGAAACCCTATAGAGAAGACAAGCATTCCTACTGCAATAGATTACAAGCCCAGAGGAACCGGTTTGTTCTTGGAGTCCAAGATACCGACCAACAGCATGGCTGTTCCCATCACCTGCACCAAGGTCAGACAAAGTTGATACCACTGGCATGAGTTCTTGGTATAGTCACTACTTGACTATGTGGTACCAGGTTTGTAGTGGAAAAGGGTCAAAGGGGAACTAAACCCCCATGTTAGCTTCTGTGAACCCCTCCATAGAGTCGTGGGATTGGAAGTGATATGGCTAAACATGGCAGCTGAGTATCTATGCATTTGGCTGGTGGTTGAAGAGCAACAAAGCACTTTTTAAGTGTTGTATTGAGGAGGAGGCGTGGGGGGGGGATGGTATGGTGTCCTAGATAAGAATGGTTTAGTTCCCCTTTATGACTTGACTGTATCACTCCCTGTGCCGCTGACAATGTGCTAAGTCTGGTCTCACTGTGTTAACCAACATATTCCTCATTTTCTATTTTTGCCTTTCCGGGCTGCTGCTTTACAAAATGTGTTACCGTTTGTATAGTTGCCATTCCTAAAGGGGAACTCATTTTGCACCGTGAAAGAAATTGTCAATACATAAATTCTATATTTACACCGGTTGTTTCAAGAGCCACAACCAGAAATGCACAGAGAGAAAGAATTTCTCAAAACAGCAAATAGATTTTTTTTTTTTATGACCAGGGGCAGCTGGGAAATTGTAGCTCAAAGACGTCACCTGGTCTATGAAGACCCCACGACCCACCTGGTGTAGGAAGCCATTGGCAATGCTCAGGTATGGGGCCTGGTAAGAGTTAAAGATGGACGCTGTCTCTTTAGCTCCAAAGTTGTCAGGTTTCCTTTAGTTTAGTCTTGGATGAAAAATACACACTCTATGTTCAAAGAGAAGGCTTAGTTCCCCTCCAAAATCCTTTAACGACCTTAATAACATGCATTGACCTTAGTAACATATATGGGGGAACTGTGAAATTGATGGAGTTCCCCCTGAATCGAGTGATGCTGGGATTAAACATGACTGTATGAGGGCAGGCAGCTGAGGAATGTAGGTGCCACATTCATGATATTATCAATGTAAAACTGCTAATAGCATGAAAACAAAAAGAAGAGCAACATTACATTAAAGGGAACATTTTTGTTTTTGAAAATCTGACATGGGGCTAGACATATTGTCAATTTCCCAGCTGCCCCCGGTCATGTGACTTGTGCCTGCACTAGTAAACCATAAGAAGTCTTTAAGGGATCCAGTGGGACTCAAGCTGAGGGTCTCCTTTGCTTCAATCTAGTCCCATTATGAAGTAGGCTTCATACTAACAGGAAAGTGGGCAGAGTTTTCTCAGGATCTAGTAACCCATTGCAACCTGTGTAACTGCCATTAAATACATTGCAATGTTCCTTGTATTCATTTAATAATGGAATAAGTTTAGCTGATTAGTAGCCACTGATATTCTCTTCATGTCTATCATAACTACCGACTCTTACAGATCTGACCCGGTCATGGACTTCTGATGTCAGGACCAAGATCCCAGGTGTTAAATCTGATGGGGTGCGATTGTGAGTCTGCTTGTGTTCAGCGAAACTTCTCGGTCTATAGATTCAAATGAAACTCTGTTTTGTAACAACAAAAGTTCAAGGATTGCAAAATAGTCCAGACCATACCTCCCAAATGTCCTTTTTTCAGAGGGACAGTCCCTCTTTTGACAGCTCAACCCGCAGTCCCTCATTTGTACTGGAAAGTCCCTCTTTTCTCTGCACTGAACAGCCAGAAAAAGAAACAAAGTTTCTCACTTAATTGGCTTTTAGCAGAGAGCCCAGAACAGCTAACAGGTGCAAATAAGATACTTTGTAACAATTTTGAGACACAAAAACACAGTTTAGATAAGGAGAAATATTTTCAAACTTTCATAACCTGCCAAATTTTGTAAAACAAACATGGTAATTAGGGGGTGTGGCCACAGAAAGGGGTGTGGTCAAAAAATTGCTGCGCTACATACAGAAAAAAAATTTTTGTCCCTCTTTTTACTTCCAAAATGTTGGGAGGTGTGGTCCAGAGTGTTGCAATACTGCGTCCCTGTACTGGGCAACTGCAGAGCAGGGATTGAAGGTCACGCTGTGGCCCCTCACTTCCACATACTGCAAAATACAGAAGCACAGGGGCCCCGGCTGTGTGTGGGCGACAATGAGCTTTATTTTACAGAAAACTGAAGGTTTATTTGGCTTTTCCTTCCCCAATCTCACTTGGCTATTACCACGTCTGACTGTAACTGATCATTTCTTTCGAATAATTGTTTAACAAAAGCCGTGCAGTCTGCACTTTCTCAGGGAAGTGGTCAGATGTCCAAAGCCAAAGCAGGGAGTATTTATATCATTGCAAGTCATATGGCAGCTTCCTTCAACATCAAAGCAAACAGTAAGAGCTGCCATGTGTGCCCAGAACATTCCTTCTCTGTATATTTGTATTTATACATATGGGAGGAGGAGGTGCCATATTGATTCCCTTAGACAGTACAGTATGAGGGTATAGCTTATTGTGTGCCCAGAACATTCCTTCTCTGTATATTTGTATTTATACATATGGGGGGAGGAGGTGCCATATTGATTCCCTTAGACAGTACAGTATGAGGGTATAGCTTATTGTGTGCCCAGAACATTCCCTCTCTGTATATTTGTATTTATACATATGGGAGGAGGAGGTGCCATATTGATTCCCTTAGACAGTACAGTATGAGGGTATAGCTTATTGTGTGCCCAGAACATTCCTTCTCTGTATATTTGTATTTATACATATGGGGGGAGGAGGTGCCATATTGATTCCCTTAGACAGTACAGTATGAGGGTATAGCTTATTGTGTGCCCAGAACATTCCTTCTCTGTATATTTGTATTTATACATATGGGAGGAGGAGGTGCCATATTGATTCCCTTAGACAGTACAGTATGAGGGTATAGCTTATTGTGTGCCCAGAACATTCCCTCTCTGTATATTTGTATTTATACATATGGGAGGAGGAGGTGCCATATTGATTCCCTTAGACAGTACAGTATGAGGGTATAGCTTATTGTGTGCCCAGAACATTCCTTCTCTGTATATTTGTATTTATACATATGGGGGGAGGAGGTGCCATATTGATTCCCTTAGACAGTACAGTATGAGGGTATAGCTTATTGTGTGCCCAGAACATTCCTTCTCTGTATATCTGCATGTATAAGTATGGTGGGAGCTGAATTACTGAGTAACACAAATACAAATGCTGAAGCAGAATTATGATGAATCAGAGGACACTTTGCCCAGGCTGTTATTGTCGGCTGATTATTAACTGTGTAGCTGCAGCATGACTAATATTCCCCCAAATTCTCATTACTGACAATGGTGTGAGGCACCAGAACCAGAACCTTACAAAAGACTTACAAGGCATTATAAGGGATAACGTACCCCCTACTGTAAATGATAAGGATATTAGAAGTCACTGAGGGGTTGTTCTGTGACCATATAAAGGCACAAGGCTGCAGGCTGAGTTATACAGGGAACTCTGAGTATCACTCATGTATTATAAGGAATAATGTACCCCCTACTGTAAATGATAAGGATATTAGAAATCACTGAGGGGTTGTTCTGTGACCATATAAAGACACAAGGCTGCAGGCTGAGTTATACAGGGAACTCTGAGTATCACTCATGTATTATAAGGGATAATGTACCCCCTACTGTAAATGATAAGGATATTAGAAGTCACTGAGGGGTTGTTCTGTGACCATATAAAGGCACAAGGCTGCAGGCTGAGTTATACAGGGAACTCTGAGTATCACTCATGTATTATAAGGGATAATGTACCCCCTACTGTAAATGATAAGGATATTAGAAGTCACTGAGGGGTTGTTCTGTGACCATATAAAGACACAAGGCTGCAGGCTGAGTTATACAGGGAACTCTGAGTATCACTCATGTATTATAAGGGATAATGTACCCCCTACTGTAAATGATAAGGATATTAGAAGTCACTGAGGGGTTCTGTGACCATATAAAGGCACAAGGCTGCAGGCTGAGTTATACAGGGAACTCTGAGTATCACTCATGTATTATAAGGGATATAGGTTATTATTCAGACAGAGGACATGTGAATGTGGCAGTACATTATATAGTGAATAAAGTGCCCCCTCTTGTAAAATATAAGGATATTATAAGTTACTGAGGAGTTTCATGACCATATAAAAACACGAGACCGAAGGCCGAGTGTTTTTATACAGGTCATGGAACTCCGAGGTAACTTCTAATATCCCCATATTTTATAACTGGGGGTACTTTATTTATTATAATACACAAGTTTCAGTGAGTCATATGACAGAAATGACATCAGAACTCACCGTTATAACTGATGACATCAGAACTCACTGTTTATAAGGATATAATTTACAAGATATTCATGGCTTTTGTGTATTATATCTAAATAATAGAAGGAATGTGCTGAGAAAAGTAGTTTTTCAGGAAGACTTATTGAAAATGTTATTTAATCTTATTTAAATGCTTTAAATCACCCAGTGCAAAAAAGGAAGAAAAGACACAGAAGTGTAAAAGTACAATTGGACCCAAACTCCAAGTCACCCGACCAAAAGGCCCACAAAGAAAACGATTGTGACTTCCCTCACTTTATCCCCAACCTCCTTGGCCAAAAGGCCAACAGTAGTCCAGGGTCTCCAGATCTCCTTCACTGCAAGGCCAGGGTGGGGTCCCTTTACCCATTCCACAATGAAGATGTATAAGGGATCATGAGCACAAGTGGACTTCAGAAGTGATCCCAAAAAACATTTGCCCCCACGATGGGGTTCAGGGTGAAAATGAGCCTAATGGCCACACAGACTAGTGCTCTGACCCGGAGACCTATGGCACCTTCCCAGTAAATGCTTAAAAAGAATAGAAATTGTGGGTGACTCCAATATGGATAAAAATCATAGTCACCAGCACGGCCGCAGCCTATTGGACGGATTTTAAAGATTTCTTAACTGCCGGTGCCAAAATGCTGGGGGAATAAGAGGATAAAGTGCATGTGAATGTGTCATAGGGTGCAAAAGTGCCTGTCACAATGGTGTCTAATCCCACCACGAAATAATTCCTTAGCTGTGATGTTCTTGCAGGGTGCTGTGCCAAGTGCACAAATAGATGTGAAATTGATTGGTGCTATTCAGAAAGATACCTGCACCCCTCCATGATGCCCCCTTCATATACCTGCACCCAACCATGATGCCCCCTTCATATACCTGCACCCAACCATGATGCCCCCTCCAGATACCTTCACCCCTCCATGATGCCCCCTTCATATACCTGCACCCAACCATGATGCCCCCTCCAGATACCTGCATCCAACCATGATGCCCCCTCCAGATAACTTCACCCCTCCATGATGCCCCTCCATATACCTGCACCCAACCATGATGCCCCCTCCAGATACCTTCACCCCTCCATGATGCCCCCTTCATATACCTGCACCCAATCGTGATGCCCCCTCCAGATACCTGCACCCCTCCATGATGCCCCCTTCATATACCTGCACCCAACCATGATGCCCCCTCCAGATACCTGCATCCAACCATGATGCCCCTCCAGATACCTTCACCCCTTCATGATGCCCCCTTCATATACCTGCACCCAACCATGATGCCCCTTCCAGATACCTGCACCCAACCATGATGCCCCTTCCAGATACCTGCACCCAACCATGATGCCCCCTCCAGATACCTGCGCCCCTCCATGATGCCCCCTACAGATTCCAGGCTCTCCTGTGCCCCTGCCCTTCTCAGCACAAGCACTTTGGATTCCATTGATAATATGGTAGTATAGTAGTATAATATAGGGACCCGGGTCCAGGACAATTGGCCAGTGATAAACACAGCCCTGCCAGTGCTTCCAGACAGGGCCGGCCTTAGGCCTATTGGACCAATTGGGCCCAATAGGGCCCTGCACCTCTGGGGGCCCCGCACCACAGGGCAGCACAGATAATATTTCCCTCAGCACATGATGCTGCCTGGCCTGCCCCCAACTTTGAGAGTCCAGCCCATCCCCAAATCCATAGGTCCAGCCCACCCTCAACTCTGATAAGCCAGCCTATCCCCCAACTCCATAGGTCTAGCCTGCCCCCAACTCTCATAGGCCCAGCTTTCCTCCAACCTTGATAGGCCCTGCCTGCCCCCAATCCAACCAAGCCTGCTCCCAAGCTGAATCGGCCCAGCCTGCCCCAAACTAATTGGCCCAGTCCACTCTCCTATTTCCTCCCTCTCTCTCTTACCCTGTGTGCCCCTATTATGTGCCCCTATTTCATCCCTCTCACTCTCTTACCTTGTCTGCCCCTTTCCTTTCTATTTTGTGCCTGTATGCCCTTATTTTCCTAAATACTTGCTGTGTCAGTAGCCAGCAACACTTTGTCTAGGGGCCCCGCCAACATGGTCCCAATTGGGCCCCACATTTGATAGGATCAGCCCTGCTTCCAGAAGCCACGTATTCTATAACACAAAGGCAACATTTAAATCATAGCAGGGTCTGTAGCCCCCAATACACAGGGCAGGAGATAACACGGGAGACTATGCAGATCACTGGGCAGTTCCAGGACAAGTATAGAAAGAATGGCATCTTTGTTGGCTGGCACCCATGCTCCTGGGCCGTGCATCAAAGGCCTCAACTGTCAGTTGTCAACCTGCCACCCCCTTTCTATGAGTGTCCCGTCTTCTGATTGAATATTACTCTTCTAAACTGGTCAGAAAGCACTTCTTGGGCAAGGCCCCAACCTCCTTAATCTTCATTATCTTTACTTTAATCATGTTAAGGAGGTCCCTGCCCTGTAGAGGTTACAGTCTAATGTACAACTAAATTGACTGTAAAATTCTGAGCTACTTCTCTGGAACTGGTCATTGACCTTATTAATCTCTTTTGGGTTTATTGTCCCTTGTGCTAATCTCCTGTTGTTATGTAAATGTGTGGCACTTGGGTGGGATCATGTAAAAGCTCGGGTTGGAACCCAAATCTCCCCCCCCCACTGGTTTCCCCAGTGTGCAAAGCAAATTGGATTTAAATGATTGGGGCTCGGTCACCTGCCTGTGTCTGTAGTGATTGCCAAGGGGTCAGGCAGCGGGTGGGAATCTCACTATGTGGGGATAAAGCAACTTCTATTGGAATTGAATCTCAATGCCAGGCAGTGGCTGCAAAAGGTAACGCTGTAGATAGAATTCCAAGCATTAAAATAAGATATAGACCATTAGATTGTGTTCTGAGAGGGGCAAAGCTTTGGGTGCCCATTTACATAAACTCAGCCCTTGTGTTTAGTGATATTAAAGGGGAACTACACCCCATTAATGTTTTACAAAAACAGAATTCTTTGCAACTTCCCCATAGCCATCCATTAAAAAAAAGTGCTTGTTCTCACTCATGAAACAATGTAGCTGAATGAGACCGAATAGGAGACCCAGAGGAAGGTGAAATTCCATTACATTGTGTCAAGAGTCGGAACCAGAGACCAAAAAGGGACAGACACTTCAGTAGAGAAAGGGATTATAGATCATTAGCAGCCTTGCCCGGTACTGTCACTTATATTGACTTAGCTTAGCCTTTCTTTAAAGGGACAGCATATAAAGGGAACAAAAAGCTGCACAAGTCTATATATATACATATCAATACTAATAAGAGTCTTGCAGACTACATCTCCCAGAATTCCCTGCCAGCCAGTAGCTCTATTACCCAACAACTGGAGGGCTCCAATCTTGGCAGCCACGAGCCAGTTCATATGGAAGTCAAGTCATTTTGCATTTCTCACTCCACACACACTGATGTCCCAAATAAACAAATGCATTCCTTTGACTGTGACATTTATACATGTCAGTGCTCTGTGGCTTGTTTGCTTTGTGTACCTCTCTGTCTGCTGTACAATCATATTTCTGGGCAGGAAGTAATGGGCGCATCATGAAATAGCTCCCCCAGGCCGATTCATTGTTTCATGAGAACTTTAAAGGGGTTATTCACCTTTGAGTAAACTGTATGATGTAGAGAGGGATATTCAGAGACAATTTGCAATTGGTTTTCATTTTTAATTATTTCTGGTTTTTGAGTTATTTAGCTTTTTATTCAGCAGCTCTCCAGTTTGCAGTTTCAGCCATCTAGCAACCATGCACTGATTTGAATAAGAGACTAGACTATGAATATGGGAGGCCTGAATAGAAAGATGAGTAATACAATGTAGCTATAACAAAACATTTGTAGCCTTACAGAGCATTTTTTTTTTACATGGGGTCAGTGACCCCTGTTTGAAAGCTGGAAACAGTCAAAAGAAAAAGGCAAATAATGAAAAAACTATTAAAAATAAATAGTGACGACCAATTGAAAAGTTGCCATTTGTATAGTTTTATAATATACGAAAAGTTATATATATTATATATATATTTATAATATACTATAATATACTAAAGGTTAACTTAAAGGTGAACCACCCCTTTAATGGATGATTCGTTTAGGGGTCTGTACCTATAGGGGGGAGCAGAGACCATAGTTGCCCAGCACCCAGTGATATACATTGGATTGCAGGATATACATTGCCTGGGGAAGCAACAGTAAACCCCTGGCTATATTGGGGGGGGGTGCTGGCTGGATACAATACCCATTAGAGAAACAGCAGCAGGGCAGAGGCAAGTGTCCTTAGAAGTATGGTGGGTAAAACTGTCAAGGGGTAGAAGACGGGGGCACTCTCCTGGCTCTGCCAGTCTGGCTGCTGTCTCATTTATTAACGACAGTATTTGGGTAGGGTTCCCCTTTAAACATGCCTTGCTATTTGGACTAAGTTATTAGTCAACAAAGCGCCGGCCATTGTTTTGTGAGTGCGTAAGTGAGCAGTGTAATGTCCCTTTAACAAAAGTCACAACCGCCTAGAGGAGAACATCCCACCCCCTGCCCCACCTCGGGGCAATTATAGAAACAGGTAAAAGACTCACTCATGAGACAGTCAGCAGTGAATCTCTCTCTGTCTCTCTGTGTTCAGTTGGGTTTGAGTGGGGGAACAGGAGCCATGGAGCCCAGACTTGGATAAACAGACTGGATTGTTGGCCTTAAACAGCAGAACCAAGGTAAGACTGCTGGTATCTGACCTCTTGATTGTGAGCTCTTCTGGTTACATTCTATGCGCTGATGTTTCAGTATCCTTGCATTAAACTCTAAACTCGAACTGCTGTAGAGGTAGGTCTGCAGTGAAATGAAACCTGGCCAAACACAGTCACCACCAGCGTGTGGACCCCTTTTTCTAGGAAGAATAACCCCAATATATAAAACATTTCACTGCCCTACTAGCCTGATCCTACATCATTAGTACAGGTGGGAGCCCAAGAGTCACCCCATTAACAAAATGCACCCTTGCAGCTAAATGCCCCATTTGTGCCCACTAACGTTCTACTGTCATTCCTAAGGGTGAAGGCAAATGGGGGCGAACAAGTCACATTGAGCAAACAAGTCCCCCTTGTGCCATAAACCTAAATCCCATGGCTGTGTCTGAGCCAAAAGCAACTAATTATCTATAAGGGGCTAAAAGAGTGACGTTGCAATGGGGCCCTGTACTTGCCTCCAGGGCTACCAACAACACTGCTCCCTACACTATTCACTGCCAGACACCGGACAGAAGTGCTCATGGGTGGATTTTAATTAAAAGATAAGTAAACCTTTAAAATAAGTAAAAAAAAATTATAAGGGGGGTATTCTAAGCACTTTTGCAATGTACATTCATTATTTATTTTTATTTAATTCCAAGATATTAAGGTATACATGTGCTGTTAATATGAATGAATTTAGTTACAACAGCGCCACCTGCTGGTCAGTTTCCCACCAGTCTGACCAGCAAGTAGTCAAGGAAGTTGTCAGGAGAAAGAAAGAGGCTGATGTTCTTCTGCTTAGGAATAAAATTAGAAACCTTTCTCACATCTTTCCTAAGCAGAAGAACATCAGCCTCTTTCTTTCTCCTGACAACTTCCTTGACTACTTGCTGGTCAGACTGGTGGGAAACTGACCAGCAGGTGGCGCTGTTGTAACAAAATTCATTCATATTGACAGTACATGTATCCCTTAATATCTTGGAATAAAAAATAAATAATGAATGTAAATTGCAAAAGTGCTTAGAATAGCATAGAATTATCAATTTTACACTAAGCCTTCCCAAACCTTACTGATAACAAAGAATCAAGCGAAGGAAAAAAAACAGAATGAAAGCTTTACCTTGTTACACTTCTTTGTTTACTTTGTACAGCCTCAAGAGGATTGGCTAGGCTGGAGGAAGAGATTTGAAGTCTCCTGTAGCCTAGCCAATCCCCTAGTGACAGGACTGACACTTGCACTTTAAAGGACCAGTAACATAAAAAAATTTGTTTGTATACACTGAAAAAAACACTAAGACATATGAAATTTTAAAATCACCTTTATTAAGAAATAACTTACCGAAACTCTGCTTGCGCTCCTCTTCAGAAAAGGGCAACAGGGTGATGATCCATCGTGCGGTGATCAATTTCTCCTCCCTGCCTTCCTTACAGGAGATAGCCAGGGAGAAGAAATTGAGCATCGCACAATGGATCGTTGCCCTGTCGCCTTTTCTGAAGAGGAGTGCAAGCCGAGATTCGGGTAGTTATTTCTTAATAAAAGCGTTGCAATTTTAAAGTGTCATTTGTCTTGGTGGTTTTTTTTTTCAATGTATACTAAATTGTTTTTTAAAAAACATTTATGTTACTGGTCCTTTAAAGTGCAAGTGCCAGTTTTGTCACTAGGGGATTGGCTAGGCTACAGGAAACTTAAATTTCTTCCTCCAGCCTAGCCAATCCTCTTGAGGCTTCACAAAGTAAACAAAGAAGTGGGAAGAAAGACTGGTGGAGACCGGGCAGGGGGTGGACTGTGATGCATAGGGGGCGGGGCCTGGACATGGAGGGGTGGGCTGTGGTTTTGGGGGCCGGGTTATGGCATGGCAATCGGCGATTGGTTAATTGCTGTGTCAATCTTAGAGAATCCTGCCCGGTTTACCTAATTTGGAAAACCTTGGGGTCCCTATACCCATTTCTTTTTGTTGAGCAATGTGCTAGAGAAGCTGCTGAGTGGTGGGAGATTGATGTGCCTTTACCCATGACTCCCAGTGTGCAACAGATCCTACCCAAACCCTGAATTTCAGCTACTTCCCGAGTCCTGCAGCCCCAAGATGGTGTTGAACTACACCCCTCAAATCCTTAGATAGGCAAAGGCATTAAATGGGAGTTATCATAGAATAGAATAATCGAAGTTTAAAGGGGAAATAGCAGCTACTTCACGTCTGGTCCTTGCACGGTAGATAATTAGATTTCCAGTTTCCCCATTGTTTGTCACAGTTCTCAAAGCAGCCTTCTATTATGCAGTAGGAAGAAGCACTACACATACCCATGTGAGAGGCAAAGAAATTCCTTTGCATTTTGTTTATTTATTATTGGGGTAAAAACTCCCCTACCTGCCCCAGATATGGGATCTGCGAGGTGGTGGGAACAGTAGCAGCAGAAAGAGCAGGTACATTGTGGGGCAGATTTGGGGTGGGGTGTTTACAGTGGGTGTGGGGCATTGTGACTGTGATAGGGTCGTCAATGGCTAAAGTGGGGTGTGAGCCCTTGAGTGAAGACCCTCTGTGGGACCCAATCGATCACCGGCCCCTATCATTGGTTTGCTTGGCATTCCTCTGGAAGCTTATCACTTCCATATCCCAGCATGCTGTTCTGACATTAAATCCTGTTCCTTTTCTTATTTAGAGCCATTGTGAAATAACCCGTTTTTCCACAATCCCCGCCAACAATAGCCGATCCAAAAACAGACACTTATGGCTTCCAGCAACAAAGGGGAAAGGTCACAAAAACAACGACAAGCCTTTCACAGGGAACTCTCGTCACGTTAGAGGCCAAAGGGTATCGAGGGGCCTTTCTGCCTGTCTGATGGGGCCCTGGGCTGGAACTAGGGGTAGGCAGTGGAGGAACATATCTAGGGTGCAAGGCTTCATTAGTGATAAATACATAGAATTTCTCTACTATGTGGATATGTGTAAGCACTGCGTATCTTGACAGCGCTATATAAATAAATGATGATGATGATGATGATGATGTGAGGTCAATGAGGCAGTTGTCACAAGGCTGCCATAATTAAATGGCCCCTACGCAACATAGTAATGGAAACGGAGCCAATGGGGGTAGGCAGCAGGTTGGGTGTCCTCGCTTAGGGCAAAAGTAGCTGTCGGCCCGGCCGTTGAACCAGAGTCTAATGAGTTGCAAGTAAATTGCAGTTGACAGAAGCCAAGTTAAGTGTCAGAGCAAGATGAGTGCCAGGCCCTCAAGAATGGAGATAAGGTACACCCCCCCCCCCCCCGGCAGAACCAGATTGCTTTTAAAGTGAAGCCTTAGTAATCTGTACAGTGATCATCAGTGGGCTGATGTCTAATCTCAGAATCTATAGAATAATAAAAGTATCGGAGCTGCTGTTACAGCCGAGTCCCAGCAGTCTCTATCAGTAATGATCTCCTGGCATCACAGAGAACAGAAAGCCCTCCCTTCCCTAATGCCATGTACCCCCTATCTGCATAGGCTACCACTCAACCCCCTCCCTCCAGCACCCGCAGAAAAAGGGGCCTCAAAGGATGGATGGGTGAACTTCTAGATGAAGTTAGCAAACTTCTAGCCAGCTCAAAACCCACCACCTGCTCCCTTGACCCCATACCCTCTCGCCTTCTCCACCCAATCTCTGACACACTCTCTCCTGCACTTACCCACCTATTCAATCTTTCACTCTCTACTGGTACCTTTCCATCATTATACAAACAAGCACTAATCACTCCTATCCTCAAAAAACCTTCCCTTGATCCCAGCTCTCCCACTAACTATCGACCGGTCTCCCTTCTTCCATTCGCATCCAAATTACTAGAAAGGCTTGTTTACAAACGCCTGATCCAGCATCTCACTCACAACTCCCTCCTCGACCCCTTGCAATCTGGCTTCCACCCATCACACTCGACTGAAACTGCACTCACCAAAGTAACCAATGATCTTCTATTGGCAAAGTCTAAAGGTCATTATTCCATTCTAATCCTTCTTGATCTCTCTGCAGCCTTTGATACAGTTGACCACACACTCCTCCTTGACATTCTACACTCATCTGGCATTCGGGACACTGCTCTTTCATGGTTTACATCTTATCTGTCTGACCGTTCCTTTAAAGTTTCCTTCTCTAACTCTACTTCTACTACTTTCCCACTCTCTGTTGGAGTTCCTCAAGGCTCTGTTCTTGGCCCCCTGCTGTTCACGCTCTATACAACTTCACTAGGAAAACTCATTCAGTCATTTGGACTTCAGTATCACCAGTGGCGTAACTAGATGTTGCTGGGCCCCACAGCAAATTGATTTTAGGGCCCCCAACATATCCAGTGTTTGTCCTGTTTTACCAATATATGTTCAAATTGCTCATCAATGAGAGCCTCGTGGGGCCCCCTGTACCTCCTGGGCCCCCCTGCAGCCGCAGGGTCTGCTTCCTCTGTAGTTACGCCCGTGAGTATCAACTTTATGCTGATGACACCCAACTCTACTTGTCTACTCCTGATCTTTCTAATTCTGTCCTTTCCCAAGTCACAGACTGTCTCTCTGCTGTCTCCTCCTGGATGTCTCAGCGCCACCTGAAACTGAACCTTTCTAAAACAGAACTCATTATATTTCCTCCAAGATCTTCCCCTGTCCCTCAGATATCACTCACCGTAAACAACACCACCTTTCATTCCACCACACAGGCTGCCTAGGAGTCATCTTAGACTCTCATCTATCGTTTTCACCACACATTCAAACACTTGCAAAATCTTGCCGTATTCAACTGCGCAACATTGCTCGAATACGACCCTATCTCAGTTCAGAATCAACTAAAACACTGATTCAGTCTCTCATCATCTCCCGCCTTGATTACTGCAACTTACTCCTCACAGGTATTCCAACAAGTCACCTTTCACAACTCCAATCTATTCTAAACGCGGCCGCTAGACTCATTCATCTATCTCACCGCTCAACATCAGCTGCTCCCATATGTATGTCCCTTCACTGGCTCCCAATCTCATCTAGAATCAAATTCAAATTACTTACACTCACATTCAAGGCCCTTAATAAAGAAACCCCTCCCTATATTTCATCTCTAATCTCCAAATACTCTCCTTCACGAAACCTACGCTCTGCTTCTGATCTTCCCTCACTTCTCCTCTGGTCACTTCTGCCCATTCTCACCTACAAGACTTCTCTCAGGCTTCTGCTTTTCTCTGGAACTCTCTGCCACAAGCTGTCAGACTTTCTCCTTCCTTCCAAACTTTCAAGCGCTCCTTAAAGACCCATCTGTAAAGAGGCCTATTCGATGTACCTTAATTAATCATTGCTGTATCAAAAATGACAAATTGTTTATACAATCCTAATGTCTCAATTGTACCCTAACCTTTTAGTTTGTAAACCCTATTGTACTCTGTAATCCTTGTCTGTTATCCACCATTTATTCCCTGTTTGCTATAACTGCAGTAAAGCACTGCGTATCTTGACAGCGCTATATAAATAAATGATGATGATGATGATGGGTGCAATCCTCTCCCTACCACATTTGCCCCAAATTACCTCGCCATAACCAGGGATTTCTAACAGTACTGATGAAATAGTCATTTTTAGAGTTTTGAGCCAGAAGCTATTTCTTACCCCAACACCCTGGCTGAGATTAAGGATTCTTTCACAAGAGTTGGCATATACCTGACCAAACCACCCATCACTTGCCTTGAAGATTCAATCCTTGGTCTTCAATGACCTTTGCCTACTTTTGGGTGTAGACCACAGCTGGTGGGCTGTCTAGATGTCTTCCCCACCTGGATGTCTTTCAAGAACCCTTATGTCTCCAAATGTAACCCCATAATGTTACCCTCACTTCTCACCCTTAAAGCAAAATGACCTTTGACCTCCTCTTGATGTTGCCTTGGCAGTTGATCAGATGGAAGGACCCATGTGCATTTCACTTATTCTTTAGCCTTGGAGTTGAACAGCCGAAGCCAATAGCAGTAACTGATTCTTGTTGTCTCTTTCAGGTTCAGAAGATGTAAAGGATATGGAAACGTTTCTGCACTATGGAGAGCTAGTGTGGTATTGTCTCATGCTTCTTGCCCTTGCAACAGGGAAATGGTGCCAGAACCCATGCCAAGTGGACAAGGACCAAAAATATGCAAATTGCCAGGGGCAGAATCTCAATGAAGTCCCAAAGGACCTTCCCATCACCCTGGAGGAATTGAATCTGTCCTGCAATTGGCTCTATCAAATCACTGCTGATGACTTTTCCTCTTTCACCAACTTACAAGCCTTAAATGTGAGTTTCAACAATATTTCCACCATTGAAAACAACTCTTTTGTCTCAAATACTCTTCTGAGGAACCTGACCCTGTCTAATAATGGCCTAATGGAAATGCCTTCAGCCTTACTTGAACCTCTTCTGCTATTGGAGTCCCTTGATCTGTCCAACAATTTGTACAACTACTCTACTCTTGGGAAAGTTTTTAAAACCTTGGTGAACCTACAAAGTTTATCCATTGGAGGCCCATTTGTAAGCAAGGTTCTGAAAGGTGACTTTGTCCCGATAAAGAACATTAGCCTCCAAAGATTTGCATTGAAGACTAAATCTAGCCTTAGGCTTTATCAGTCAAGAGCTTTTTCAGTCCTTAATACTAACATTTTAATATTGGATATTGCCCTTGATAAAAATGCAAAAGCATTGCCACTCATTCTAAAGGACCTGGCAGGAAAATCATTGGACAGGCTCACTTTTGAGAACTTATTTGAATATACCTATTACACAGGATCCACTAACCTTTTCTTCGGCCTTCCAGACATTAATATTAGAGAGTTAGTCTTTTATGGGGGGAAAGTGAATGATAAACTCTTGCAGCTGATCTTGGAAAGCATTCTGATATCTAGAATCCAAAACCTCCTGCTCCTCTCCGTTGACTTTGATTATACTCTGAATCGTAGCAAAATTGATGTCAAAATGGATAATCTTTTTCTGAAAAACCTGGTCATCAAAGACGTAATGAACCCTGATATCTTGACATTTGATCGGACGTTCACTTGGTTTGGTAAGGTGCGCAACCTCTTCATCGTCAACGTTAACTTCAATTTTGTGCAATGCGATGCCTGGAGTCAGATGGAAAATGTAGAGACACTGGACATATCCAACAACCTTCTTCTGGGCTCCTACCTTTACAATCCCTTGTGCAAATACAGCGAATTACCCAAACTCCGAAAATTCACAGCCGCAAACAACAACCTCAAAAACCTTAAACCAATTTCTTTGTTGACAGCCAACTGGCCCAAGTTGTCCACTCTTGACCTTTCGTCAAATTACTTAGGCTCTCAGTACGAAAACTGCAGATGGACTCCTAATATAACAACGCTTATTTTAAAGTACAACATTCTTTCGGTGGGGGTGTTTACCTGTTTGCCCACGTCAGTTCACTACCTAGATCTGTCTTACTCGCACCTTGAATCGTTAAATATGGATTATTTCAAAAATGCCACAAATCTAAAAAAATTGAATCTCAGCTACAATAAACTCACCTTGATATCCAGCGAGTGGAGACATCCTCATCTTCAGGTTCTGTTTCTAGATGGCAACATCTTTGGTGTTATTGATAAGGGCTCTTTTAACAACCTGCCCCAGCTCAGAACCTTAACTGCAGGAGATAATCCTTACCATTGCACCTGTGACCTTTATTCCTTCTTCTCAGACATCCTATTGAATAGAAAAGTCTCCCTTACCGATTGGCCGCAAGCCTACTATTGCTATCACCCTCAGCAACTTAGGGACACAAGAGTGGAATCTTACACTCCTGGATCAATAGAGTGTGACGTGAGATTACTGGTGGCTATAACGGTGTCAGCAACGGCTGCGGTGGTCATATTCTGCATGATATTGTGCTGGAGGTTTGATGCACCTTGGTACTTCCGTATGACGTGCCATATTGTCAAGTCAAAATACCGTTCCAGAAAGGCCAACTATGGCAGAGAATATCTTTATCATGCCTTTGTCTCCTACAGCCACTCTGATGCCGACTGGGTGAGAGGGGAGCTGCTTTATCGGCTGGAGAACTGTAGCCCCCCATACCGAGTCTGCATTCACGAGAGAGACTTCCTCCCAGGGAAATGGATCATTGACAACATCATCGAGAACATTGAGAACAGCCGCAAGACCATCTTTGTTCTCTCTCACAACTTTGTCAACAGCGAGTGGTGCAATTATGAACTGTACTTTGCCCACCAGAGGGCCATTGGCCACTCATTTGAGGACGTCATCTTGGTGGTCAAGGAGAACGTCACTCTGAAGGACCTTCCAAAAAGGTTTTACAAGCTCAGGAAAATGCTGAGAAGGAAGACCTACCTTGAGTGGCCTTCAGAGCTCAGCAAGCAGCATTTCTTCTGGATACAGTTGAAGAACATTTTAGGCATTCCTTCTAATGGAGGCCAGGATGTTTTGTCTGTGATGAATGAATCTGTTGCACCGGAGCCATGTCCCATCTCGGAGGTCCCACTTACAACATACAGCAAAATGAATCTGCCAGGAAACTGACTGCCTAATTATAGATTTGAACTTGTATTTATTATGTTTCCCATGCTGAAGTCTGCTGAGGGACTACTGGGACCTCCTCAGTTTTCTGGGAACTTTAGTTTCTTAACTTACCTTCATTTCATAATTTTATTACCTGGGATTTACTTGTGTCCAATGTGTCCCACCAGCTCCAAATCTGTGCATAACATCACCAAACGTGAAGGGTCTGCTCCCCCATGAAAACAAAAGTGATACAAGGAGATATGAGCTTGCTGTTGTGTGTGTGTGTGTGTGTCAGTGCATGGCCCTGTGCCTTAATACAAATTTGTGCTGGCGCTTTATTGTCTCTTTAAGATAACAGATATAAATGGGACATGCACTTGTATAACCTATTGCTCAGGCCCCTCTTCTAAGCACTTTTGCCATTTACATTTGTGTTGTTTTTTTTTGTTTGTGTAAAGCCTTGTGTAAACAATGTTATGTAGTATCTGTATATATGTGTACATATTTGTATTTATTTTAATAAAACATGAATTACAAAGAAATTTAAATCAGATTTGTAGCTCTTATATGAGTTCTTGGAGCTGATGTTTTAGGTAATACAGGGAAATACAGGGCCATGGAGCTGACGCTTCAGGTAATATGGGGACATGGAGACAATGGTTCAGGTAATACAGGGACATGGAGCCGATGCTCCAGATAAAATAGGGACATGGAGCAGATTCTTTAGGCAATAGAGGAACATTCAACGATGCACAATATGTTAAGTACAAGTAAATAATAATAATGGAGCTGTGACGCTTCATCTAAATATTGGGAAGTTTGTTACAGTGAGAGCTGTGAAGATGTGGAATTGTCTCCCAGAATCAGTTGTACAGGCTGATACATTAGATAGGTACAAGGAAGAGTCGGATGCTTTATTCACCAGTAGCTCCTCCCAGCAGACAGGAGGGAGCCAATGAGATTAGAGGAGGGAAAGGGGAGTTACAGGGAGTGCTGGGAAGTGAATCAGGGGTACAGGCTGATACATTAGATAGGTACAAGGAAGGGTCGGATGCTTTATTCATCAGTAGCTCCTCCCAGCAGACAGGAGGGAGCCAATGAGATTACAGGAGTGAAAGGGGTGTTACAGGGAGAGCTGGGAAGTGAATCAGTGGTACAGGCTGATACATTAGATAGGTACAAGGAAGGGTCGGATGCTTTATTCACCAGTAGCTCCTCCCAGCAGACAGGAGGGAGCCAATGAGATTACAGGAGTGAAAGGGGTGTTACAGGGAGAGCTGGGAAGTGAATCAGTGGTACAGGCTGATACATTAGATAGGTACAAGGAAGGGTCGGATGCTTTATTCACCAGTAGCTCCTCCCAGCAGACAGGAGGGAGCCAATGAGATTAGAGGAGGGAAAGGGGTGTTACAGGGAGAGCTGGGAAGTGAATCAGGGGTACAGGCTGATACATTAGATAGGTACAAGGAAGGGTCGGATGCTTTATTCACCAGTAGCTCCTCCCAACAGACAGGAGGGAGCCAATGAGATTAGAGGAGGGAAAGGGGTGTTACAGGGAGAGCTGGGAAGTGAATCAGGGGTACAGGCTGATACATTAGATAGGTACAAGGAAGGGGTTGGATGGTGTTTAGCAAGTGAGGGAATACAGGGATATGGGAAATAGCTCATAGTACAAGTTGATCCAGGGACTGGTCCCATTGCCATTTTGGAGTCAGGAAGGAATTGGAGTCGGGTCAGGAGGGTTTTTCGCCTTCCTCTGGATCAACTGGCAGTTAAACAGGTTATATATAGACTTTAAAGGTCGAACTTGATGGACGTGTCTTTTTTTAACCTAACTTACCATTTTACTATGTATAATTATATTTCTATTCTATATTTACTCAGTGGGAAGTGTTGTATGGAAGACATGGTCGGTCTAAGCCATTGGGACACCAGAAAACTCCATTAGACCCTCATGGGGCAGGGGGGAAGGGTTCATAATGGGGTGGCGACTATCTGCAGATGTGGTGGTGGACCCTGGGTGATGGTATCTAGTGAACCCCAAACACCACAGTCAGTCCAGTACTAATTATTTAGTAACATTATAAGACAGTGGTCAATTCAACTCCTACCGACATTTGGGTCATTGCATTTTACTTGCATTGCCTATTTCACCTCATTGGGTGCTACTAAAAATATGAATGTTATGCTCATTGGGTGCTACTAAGAACATGAATGTTATGCTCATTGGGTGCTACTAAGAACATGAGCGTTATGCTCATTGGGTGCTACTAAGAACATGAACGTTATGCTCATTGGGTGCTACTAAGAACATTATGCTCATTGGGTGCTACTAAGAACATGAACGTTATGCTCATTGGGTGCTACTAAGAACATGAACATTATGCTCATTGGGTGCTACTAAGAAAATGAACGTTATGCTCATTGGGTGCTACTAAGAAAATGAACGTTATGCTCATTGGATGCTACTAAGAACATGAACGTTATGCTCATTGGGTGCTACTAAGAAAATGAACGTTATGCTCATTGGATGCTACTAAGAACATGAACGTTATGCTCATTGGGTGCTACTAAGAACATGAACGTTATGCCCATTGGGTGCTACTAAGAACATGAACACTATGCTCATTGGGTGCTACTAAGAACATGAACGCTATGCTCATTGGGTGCTACTAAGAACATGAACGTTATGCTCAATGGGTGCTACTAAGAACATCAACATTATGCTCATTGGGTGCTACTAAGAACATCAACATTATGCTCATTGGGTGCTACTAAGAACATCAACGTTATGCTCATTGGGTGCTACTAAGAACATGAACGTTATGCTCATTGGGTGCTACTAAGAACATCAACGTTATGCTCATTGGGTGCTACTAAGAACATCAACGTTATGCTCATTGGGTGCTACTAAGAACACCATGTTATGCTCATTGGGTGCTACTAAGAACATCAACGTTATGCTCATTGGGTGCTACTAAGAACATCAACGTTATGCTCATTGGGTGCTACTAAGAACATCAACGTTATGCTCATTGGGTGCTACTAAGAACATCAACGTTATGCTCATTGGGTGCTACTAAGAACACCATGTTATGCTCATTGGGTGCTACTAAGAACATCAACGTTATGCTCATTGGGTGCTACTAAGAACATCAACGTTATGCTCATTGGGTGCTACTAAGAACATCAACGTTATGCTCATTGGGTGCTACTAAGAACATCAACGTTATGAAGGAAGGCACAGAACAAACACAATAATATGATAACAGCGACAAGATTTGCTTCTAGTCTGAATATCATGCCCAGTACTGGGAGCCCAGTAGGCTGAGAAAATAACAGTTTATTGTCCATTTCCATTTATATTATACAGTGAGAGGTTTCTTCTTCTTGCATTGGAACACATTGCAATAAGCTTGATGGATATTTCCAAATATTGCTAAGTCATGTACAATAATGCTTTGCTTTGGCCACAAGAGGGCGGAATAAAGTAAGAATGGAAGTGTCTGGCCCTGCACCTGTTATGCGCAACTAAACTCTCTGTATTTCTATTTACCAGCAATTACTGCTGCACAAGCTCCTTCTTCTCTCTCGCTGGGTTTCTGCTGAAAGCTCTTAAGTTTGCTGCTTATGAGATTAAATAAGAATGGGGGGGGGGGCATGTGCATGGGATGAGCTATAGAAACTTTAGGAGTAAATAGTATCTCAGTGATATGTAGGTCTATGGTCTATACATGACTGCAGCTGAACAAATCATACCCAGATATACAGATATAGAGCAGAACATGCCCCTGCCAATATGTACCAGGATCAGGACTCCCATCTCTGTATCTGCTTTATAAAAAATATCAAGCTCTTCTCATGTCACTCGTCATGTCACAGACTCCCATCAGAGATGGTAATTGGAATATAATTGATACAGCAGGGAAGTAAACGTGATGAAAGGGAAATTACACAACGGGGGTCCATCTTCCAGCAGAAACGAAAGTTTGTTTGTGATCCCATCTGACCTTTGATGTAACAGATTGACTGTATAATAAAGGCCGTCCTGAATATCCGCCACAAGATGGAGACAGTAGGGCGAGATAAAATCAGTAGGAGAAGATGGAGACAGTAGGGCAAGATGGAAGCAGTAGGGGGAGATAAAATCAGTAGGAGAAGATGGAGGCAGTAGGGCAAGATGGAGACAGTAGGACAAGATGGAGACAGTAGGGTGAGATAAAGTCAGTAGGACAAGATGGAAACAGTAGGGTGAGATAAATTCAGTAGGACAAGGTGAAAACAGTAGGGGGAGATAAAATCAGTAGGAGAAGATGGAGACAGTAGGACAAGATGGAAACAGTAGGGTGAGATAAAGTCAGTAGGACAAGGTGAAAACAGTAGGGGGAGATAAAATCAGTAGGAGAAGATGGAGACAGTAGGACAAGATGGAGACAATAGGACAAGATTGAGACAGTAGGGGGAGATAAGGTCAGTAGGACAAGATGGAGACAGTAGGACAAGATGGAGACAGTAGGACAAGATGGAAACAGTAGGACAAGATGGAGACAGTAGGACAAGATGGAAACAGTAGGACAAGATGGAGACAGTAGGACAAGATAGGTAGTAGGGCAAGTGACAGGTAAAGTAGGGCAAGAAGGAGTAAGTAAGACAACATGGAGACAGTAGGACAGGATGGAGTCAGTAGGGCAAGATGGAGACAGTAGGGCAAGACGGTGGCAATAAGACAAGACAGAGTAATGCTTTACTGTAGCTTGTTATTGGAGTACAACTCCCAGCACCCCCCCAGCAGTCCGATATCTTTTATGAAATTTCCATGTGACTTTTTTTGTCGTTCAGCCTGTAATTTTGATACTCACAGTGTTTATCAGTTTATGTAGAATATTTAATTGTCTCTATAATCTATGGTTGCTGTTATTAATAATAATTACAGGGGTCTCCCTCTGATGGCTGGGTATGATAGGGGCCCCTGCCAGTGTGTATGTGAGCAGCTGTAGAAGGGGACAGGGGGGCTCCCTGCTGGGACATGCTGCTCATGAATCAGACACTCTCTGCAGGGACAGAGATACAGAATTCTATAAAGACCAGATCCCTCCTGTGATTGGCTGCTGAGCCAGTCCCCCACACCCCTGCCTGCCCCCAGCTCCTATATAAGCACAGGCGTCTCATATCAGAGCTGGATTCATCTGCCGCTCGCTCACAACCTTCTCCCCGTCACTCACTTGCCACAGGATTACAAATGGTTGTCCAAATCCGCACTAGCCACCAGCCTGGCAGCACAATGTCTGAGACTGGCCACCAGCAGCCTAAAGTGGAAGCCAATGTCCTGGTGCTAGGGGCAGAGAATGTTGGGAAATCAGGTGAGTTGAACTTCTGTCTAGTGACTCCAGTGCCAGCCCTATGATATATAGATTGTCAGCTCTTCTGTCAAGGGTGCATTAATTTTGTCTAGGAAGTATTTAAACCTCATTGCTGTAGTGAAGCTTAATTGATATTAATGTGATTATCCTAATTAGCCCTTTCTTTCCCTTCCCAGCTCTGACCGTCCGCTTCCTCACCCGCAGGTTCATTGGCGAGTACGTTGGCACCGGTAAGTTTCTACACGTCACGTTTTGCCATATCTGATGCTTTTCCTCCCAGATATTATTGCTTAAACTTTCAGTGTTTAACTACAATTCCCAGCATCCCTTGCCAGCTCCAAGTTGTAGTTCAGCAGCTTCCTCCCATTCCATTGGATGGTGCATTGTATAATAATTGCTAATGTATGATGCCTATAACAGCTGCAGGATGAAGGCTGGGAGTTGTAGTTCTGCAGAAACTATTGGTGCCCTGTCCCTGTTTTTCAGTCTCATGTGAATTCAGATGAAGTGATTAGTTCTTAATTCTCTGCCCTTACCACCTCTGCCAGGAGTCAGTTCCATAAAAACCTAACGGACACCTCCACTCTTTATTTGCAGAGTCCATTTACACGCACAATGTGACCGTCGATGGGAGAAAGACGTCTTTCGGCATCTGGGATTCTGTCTGTCCGCAGGTGAGTTTCCGTCAATGCCAAATGACTTGCATGGAACGGCCCCGTGGGGTGAGAAAAGTGTCAGGGAAAGAGTTAAAAGCCCTGCCCCCCTTAAAGGGATATGCGACATATATATAACAGCAACCACCAGCATTTTTATTATAAGGTGATGACTATAATATTATTATAATTGTGATTTGCAGAATTAGTTGCCCCAGCTATTATAGCCTGTGGGTCAGGTGACCAAATGCTCCAAATTGCACCTTCATTAATCTAAATTAAAGGCACCAGAGGTTAATTGAAGGGTAATTGGAGGTTAATGAAGAGGCAATTTGGAATGTTGTGCCACCATAATGATCAAGATGCTGTTATTTGCCCTGTATGCCAATACCCATGGGTCTGGAGTGAGATTGGGCCCTTGATGTCTGGTTCTCTGATGGGCCCTCGGAGACTCAGCCTCACATTACTTAAAGAGGCCATAATTGTTATCCCACATGCTGCTAAACCCTGCAGCAGACCAGTCTGATCATTCCAGTTGCTCTCATTGTAGAACCCCAACGCTCAGAACTGCATCACTGAAGATCAGCTCGGCTGGGCTGACGGCTTCATCCTGGTCTACAGCATCTGCGACCGCAACAGCTTCAGTGTGGTCAGGCAACAACTGCAGAGGATCCGACAGATAAAGAAACGGCACGGCCCAGTGCCAGTCATCATTGTGGGGAACAAAAGAGACCTCCAGCACCACCGAGAGATCACCAGCGCAGAGGGACGCATGCTTGCCCTATCTTCAGACTGTGGCTTCTTCGAGATCTCAGCAGCAGAGACCTATCATGGCTCCCTGGTGGTCTTCCACCAACTGCTGGAGGCGGTGAGAGAGAACAGGAGCTCGCTTAAGAAAAACACCGGCATTAAGGGCATTGTACGGAGCATGTCGGCCGTCTTCAGCAGGAGAAGGACAGAGTGATGGGATATTGGTCTCGCCCTCTGCTTTCTCACCTGTTGGACTATCAAGCCATCAGCACCTGGATTGGCCCAATGTAGTCCAGCCAGAGAAGAAGTTCATGGTGAATTGAGGATCTTTGTCCTAGGAGGACCAGCAGTGGTACATGGTGGGACATTCTACTCCATATAGGAGACCCTCTGAGGTCCTTCATATCAAAATGGACAACATTATTCTGTCTGCCTACCGAAGGGTCCACAATATCCAGACTATTATCTTTTAACTGCACTGAATTGACCCAGCAGGTACCGGAGTCCTGGAGAAGAACCATTAGTCTGTGTATAAAGTCCCACCAAGAGCAGAGGGGGCTCAGAGGAGAAATGATGTGGAACTCCAATAGGGCTAATAATTCATTGGAGCATCTTTTCAAGTATAATAATAGTCTGGATAAGAGAACTCTACTTGGAACTGACTTGCCCACGTATTTCACTTATTCCTCTATGGAACGAGGGGCAGATATATGGCTGAGTTACACTGGGAGTATCATTTGCACTAAATGAGAGGAGAAGGCTGTGCCAATCAGTCTCAAAGGGGAACTTGTCTAATACTAATTATTAAAGAGGGAGCAGATCTTTTTCACCTTCTCTCAGAATGGACCATTTTTATATATATCAATATGTACAGTTGTACAGAAAAATGCTGTTATTAATTTATTTCGGGGCTCTGTGAGTTACTGTTTACAGACAGGGGCTGGTGTATGTTTTATTTGCACCTATTTGTGAAAGTTTCATGAAAATAAAGTCTCAAGAGAAATATGTAAATCTTTACCTGTGTGTCTTGTTTTATATCTTTGTGTATTTCCATCTGCCCCCTGTATATACAATATATATATATATATATCTCTTGGGTAATATAAACTGGGAGACAGCGGGTGCATTTATAAGAGGGGGAGTATGGGACACACCCAGGACACCACAGGGAAATGTATGGGATGGTGTCTATAGTAACAGTGGATAATAGTCTCTGGGAAGGGAGTGTGACTGTGGGATAGCAGGTATAGTAGGGAGAGATGGTGTCTATAGTAACAGTGGATAATAGTCTCTGGGAAGGGAGTGTGACTGTGGGATAGCAGGTATAGTAGGGAGAGATGGTGTCTATAGTAACAGTGGATAATAGTCTCTGGGAAGGGAGTGTGACTGTGGGATAGCAGGTATAGTAGGGAGAGATGGTGCCTATAGTAACAGTGGGATAATAGTCTCTGGGAAGGGAGTGTGACTGTGGGATAGCAGGTATAGTAGGGAGAGATGGTGCCTATAGTAACAGTGGATAATAGTCTCTGGGAAGGGAGTGTGACTGTGGGATAGCAGGTATAGTAGGGAGAGATGGTGTCTATAGTAACAGTGGGATAATAGTCTCTGGGAAGGGAGTGTGACTGTGGGATAGCAGGTATAGTAGGGAGAGATGTGTCTATAGTAACAGTGGATAATAGTCTCTGGGAAGGGAGTATGACTGTGGGATAGCAGGTATAGTAGGGAGAGATGGTGTCTATAGTAACAGTGGATAATAGTCTCTGGGAAGGGAGTGTGACTGTGGGATAGCAGGTATAGTAGGGAGAGATGGTACCTATAGTAACAGTGGGATAATAGTCTCTGGGAAGGGAGTGTGACTGTGGGATAGCAGGTATAGTAGGGAGAGATGGTGCCTATAGTAACAGTGGATAATAGTCTCTGGGAAGGGAGTGTGACTGTGGGATAGCAGGTATAGTAGGGAGAGATGGTGTCTATAGTAACAGTGGGATAATAGTCTCTGGGAAGGGAGTGTGACTGTGGGATAGCAGGTATAGTAGGGAGAGATGTGTCTATAGTAACAGTGGATAATAGTCTCTGGGAAGGGAGTATGACTGTGGGATAGCAGGTATAGTAGGGAGAGATGGTGTCTATAGTAACAGTGGGATAATAGTCTCTGGGAAGGGAGTGTGACTGTGGGATAGCAGGTATAGTAGGGAGAGATGTGTCTATAGTAACAGTGGATAATAGTCTCTGGGAAGGGAGTGTGACTGTGGGATAGCAGGTATAGTAGGGAGAGATGGTGTCTATAGTAACAGTGGGATAATAGTCTCTGGGAAGGGAGTGTGACTGTGGGATAGCAGGTATAGTAGGGAGAGATGTGCCTATAGTAACAGTGGATAATAGTCTCTGGGAAGGGAGTGTGACTGTGGGATAGCAGGTATAGTAGGGAGAGATGGTGTCTATAGTAACAGTGGATAATAGTCTCTGGGAAGGGAGTGTGACTGTGGGATAGCAGGTATAGTAGGGAGAGATGGTGTCTATAGTAACAGTGGATAATAGTCTCTGGGAAGGGAGTGTGACTGTGGGATAGCAGGTATAGTAGGGAGAGATGGTGCCTATAGTAACAGTGGATAATAGTCTCTGGGAAGGGAGTGTGACTGTGGGATAGCAGGTATAGTAGGGAGAGATGGTACCTATAGTAACAGTGGATAATAGTCTCTGGGAAGGGAGTGTGACTGTGGGATAGCAGGTATAGTAGGGAGAGATGGTGTCTATAGTAACAGTGGGATAAGGGAAAATTGTATCATACTTACCGTAATTTTCCTTTCCTGGACATACTCCATATCAGAACTCACCGGGATATCCCCGCCCCCATGCCCCATCAGAAGGACCCTCCCCAAAGCTTTAAAAGCCAGCCCCACCCCCTCTATGGCGTCTTTGTTACTAGCTTTAAGACAATCATTGTAGAAGGGTTGGGAACTAGCTGATATGGAGTATGTCCAGGAAAGGAAAATTACGGTAAGTATGATACAATTTTCCCTTTTCCCTGGACATACTCCATATCAGAACTCACCGGGACATAGCAAGCTTAATGCCCAGTTGGGAGGGAACTAGGCTCTAATAGACTCCTGGATAATATTGCAGTACTTACTGTTGTGAAGTACAGCACTCGACATACTATCAGCTCCAGGTGCAGAACCTAGTAATGTACAGGAGACATCTTATAGGATTAGTTGATCTCAACTCCAATCCTAGAGGAAGAGAGCAATGAACAATTATACTTAGTTGTAGTTGAAGAAAATCCTGTTAGGACCCAGTCCTAAAGCGAAACTCACATTGAGACTGACCATCTCATATTCCTATAGCGAACTATACTAAGAGGAAGAAAATCCTGCCAGGACCCAGTCCAAAAAGGGAACTCACCCTGAGACTGACCATCTCATATCCCTGTGGAGAATTACACGAAGAGTAAGAAAATCCTGCTAGAACCCAGTCCTAAAAGGGAACTCACCCTGAGACAGACCATCTTACATCACTAGCCAGAGGTGGATAGTGTCAACCAATTATAAGACCAAATAAAGAACCTATCTATGAAGAGGCATACAAAGAACAGATTGAAATGCATCACAATTTGGAATATACTGTTTATCCTAAGCAGGTTTCCAAGTCTCTAATCATATAACCGAGAACTAGCAGTTCTGTGCAAGAATACCATATAAACCAACTGTTAATTGTTAACAGAACCATATCTGATAAGCTATCAGATGGGTAACAATATGATAGAAGACCCCAAAGGCTACATAATATTACCTCATAGGAGAATACTGTAGGCAGAGAACCTGATCATCCCTGTCAAGAGGCCTATACGTTGTTATGCTAGCCTCTTGCCCAGTACACTGTATATCCACACAGTTTGCCAAGGCCCCCTAAAATGTTATCATCATGCCGAAAGGTAACCTTACTCTAATACAAAACTCCTGTGGGCAACCTTTTCCCAGGAAGCTCCCTCATACAGGCATCACAATATCTAGAAAAACAGTCCCTAATTTGGGCTGTATGATACATTAAGGCCAACCATGTTTGAATGATAACTGGCATAATATGAGACAAGCAGGTCAACCAATGCCTAATTACCACCTGTTCTTTAGGTAAGCACTAAGAACAGTCTAAGTGCCCCTGCACCTACATGGATGGCTTGAGAACAGGGAGGCACATTCCCAGCCAACACAGGCGCTCGGCAACAACAAAGAATCCGTCCCCAACTAGGACACATGCTCTACCCAAGCAATGTATTAGTCCCTTATCCTGATGGAAGCCACAAAAAACACATGTTCCAAGCTTCCCAGCTAGAGACACCCTGAATATACTGTACTTCAGGGCAAGCAGTAGACTGTTACTCAAGCAATAGCCTGGACTAATCAATTAGGCAGGAGATAACCCCCTAAAAGCAACTTCATGTCCGCCACTGTGGATGTGACTCTTGTCAGGGACACCTCCTCTCCCAAGGGGAAAAATGCATAGAATGGCAAATGTTGCAAAACATGTAACCCATTCCTTTAATATAACCATTATGCAGCTCCAAGACGGTAATCTTAACCACACCTCCAATACAATTGTAAGGGTTAACATCCCTGAACACCACAATCAATAGCTTAGTGAGGGTAATACAAGGGAATGTATATGTGCCCCATTTGTTTGTTGCTACCAGGCACCTTGTTTGTGCCAACAACAACAGTACAGAATAGCTTCAAGAACAAGCCCCTCAGCTGTAAAGCTATTCTCAAGGCAGAGGAGATGCAACCTAATTAAGATGTGTTTTACAAGCCTTTTAATATCTTGTTTGTAATACAGAAGATGCCAATGAGACCAGCTGCCACCTGCCAGCCTTTAGACAAAAACTGTAACTGTACCTTACCAAGTACTATGGTAGAACCTAGCCATGCATAATTAGTGGATAGGAGCACCCACTTCAATCCTATCATGGCGCCAACCTCTGAACTCCCTTAAAAACCTGCATTCTGACTGGTCTATCCCATAGATCAAACTCAGAGAGCCCTGTGGTACACATAAGTCAAATGCTGTTTGTAAACCACCAAGTAGTGACTCTCTGCAGAGCAGAGAAAACCATATTCAGATTAGCATACTGCTAAACTCTAGAATCCCTGCAAAACTCAGAGTAAAAACAGTTAGGCAGTCTATATAAACATTGGTTATACCAGAGTCCAATCCTTACTGCAGGCCCAATGACACTATAGTTCAACTGCAACCTATCACCCTATCCATAGGTTAAGCTGCAGTTATAGGCCTGATATATCCATCTTATATATAACAAGGCACAAGAAACATGCAGTTTACAGCTAAACACATCCATACTGTATGGCCTTAGAAAGATTGCAAGGGCCTAGAACCCCTGAACTGGCAGCAGCCTATTGTGCATACCAACAACAGGACACCATTAACAGTTCATGCTGCAGATTTAGGCATGTTAATATCACAGATTTAAAACGCAGTATGTTATCAAAACATATACATTGCCTTTCTGAATGTATTACATGGTGTTAATATTCATGAATTCTGCCTGCCACAAGAATTAGAGTAACTTGCTTATAGCACACAAACCCTAAGGTCTGGAACCCAAGAGCATGTCAAGAACAGCATTGTGCAAGATCATAACATTACACACCTTATGAGTATTCCAATACCGGCCGCTGAAATACCCATTGCATATGATTTCCTAAAACAACAGCCATATAACCCACCTTGGGCTTCTGACCTCCTCTCCCATATATTGGAGAAAAGACCCTCAGAGGAGGAGTACTTTGAATAAAACAACAGAGCATACTACCTAGCCTGTGAAGCTATATGCCAGAAGCTAATGTTTCACCACACCTCTAGCTGGTCACATGATTACATTCAGCAGAGGTTGCTCAGGTATGCCCAGAGTGTTAACTACTACAATCTAAGTTGCATAATGACATATACAGTCAATTTGCCACCAACTAGGCCTATGACCCATTTAAGCATGAAGCACATCTGATAGCAAGAAGAAAGGATTCAGGTCATACCCAGTGTAGCGGCAGCAGCAGCTATAACACAACTGGAGCAATTCTTTGGAAGCTCAGGTACTGAGTAGTTAATTACATATCTACATTCAGGTGAGACTACTCAGGTATGCATCCAATTAGCCAGTTCCCAGATTACCGGACTCTGCACTACTATAACATAATACAGAGTCAGCACTACCCAGAACAGGAGGAATATTCTGGAAGGTCAGGTAGTGTAGCTGATCACATGATTCCATTCAGCTGATGCCAATCTGGTATGCATCTCATTAGCCAGTTCTGAGAGGTTGCCATTTAACGCTGCCCTAGTTGCTATAACCTTTTCCATAGCAACAACAGGATTCAGTGCTATCAAGTACACACTTGTTAAAGGGTTCTTATAACCCAAACCTGTTGTATCAATAATGCACATTGCTGTTATTCTGCCTTTGGCCGTATCCTTTCCGATTATACAATACAGAAATAGGATTTAGTGCATTACCCAGTGTAGAGGTAGGAGCCATAACACAGGACTGGAGATATTCTCTGGAAAACCCTGAGTTTGGCTGACCACATAACATTCAGGTATATTCAGGTATGCATGAAAACAGCCAATTGTAATAGGATTGAGCAACTTACCTCTCAGTAATACACCATACCAGCCCAAAGTTTTGATACAGTGGAGTGGGGAGTGTTTTTTTTTTTTTTTTTTTTTTTTTTTACCTCAAGGGCCCCCACACACGTGCGCCTCCATGAGTGGAAGAAAGCGGAATGCAGCGGGGTGCAGACAAAAAAATACCCGCGTGCAAGGGCCCTAATACACAACCTTAGGAAAGACTTTGTGAGGGAGGCAGTTGGCTCAGAATTCTGACTCCATTTAAGGGAACCAAACAAAAACAAAATGGAGACTGTCAGACTCAGGCCACTAACTAAATACTGAGTACTACTAACCTTCCACCTCTCTCACCCATCCGCAAAAATACAGGGGTGCAGGGTCACACACCATTGCCACTGGACGCTTTTAGGCTGGCAGGAGGGCACACGGATGGGGGGACAGGCACTTGCCGCTGGATGCCATACAGACAGCCAGGAAGGCACATGGGATCAAGCTCACTGTAACAGCTTTGTCCTACCTTTTCCAGCTGAACAGCGCTGAAGGTCCCAAATATGAGGTAATGTGCAGGGGAAAAGATCACATGGATCAAAAAACCCCAGTCCCTAGGTGCCATTTCCGGTCACCTAATGCTTTCCCAAGGTTAAAAAGCAAAAATATTGCTTTCAATGGAGCAAGGAAAGCAGAAGGAAAAAAAGACGCCATAGAGGGGGTGGGGCTGGCTTTTAAAGCTTTGGGGAGGGTCCTTCTGATGGGGCATGGGGGCGGGGATATCCCGGTGAGTTCTGATATGGAATATGTCCAGGGAAAATAGTCTCTGGGAAGGGAGTGTGACTGTGGGATAGCAGGTATAGTAGGGAGAGATGGTGTCTATAGTAACAGTGGGATAATAGTCTCTGGGAAGGGAGTGTGACTGTGGGATAGCAGGTATAGTAGGGAGAGATGGTGTCTATAGTAACAGTGGATAATAGTCTCTGGGAAGGGAGTGTGACTGTGGGATAGCAGGTATAGTAGGGAGAGATGGTGTCTATAGTAACAGTGGATAATAGTCTCTGGGAAGGGAGTGTGACTGTGGGATAGCAGGTATAGTAGGGAGAGATGTGTCTATAGTAACAGTGGATAATAGTCTCTGGGAAGGGAGTGTGACTGTGGGATAGCAGGTATAGTAGGGAGAGATGATGTCTATAGTAACAGTGGATAATAGTCTCTGGGAAGGGAGTGTAACTGTGGGATAGCAGGTATAGTAGGGAGAGATGGTACCTATAGTAACAGTGGCAAAAACGGAACTAGAGGGGGGCGGGCCCTGGCGCAGGACGCGCAGCCGGGCCCCCGCCCCCCTCCGTAAACCCGGAAGTGGCCGCCGAACATGCGGCGGGCGGACTGCCGGGGGCCCTGAGGGGGTGCGGGCCCTGGCCCGCTCGCACCCCCTGCTCCCCCGGTAGTTCCGCCCCTGAACAGTGGATAATAGTCTCTGGGAAGGGAGTGTGACTGTGGGATAGCAGGTATAGTAGGGAGAGATGGTGCCTATAGTAACAGTGGATAATAGTCTCTGGGAAGGGAGTGTGACTGTGGGATAGCAGGTATAGTAGGGAGAGATGGTGCCTATAGTAACAGTGGGTAATAGTCTCTGGGAAGGGAGTGTGACTGTGGGATAGCAGGTATAGTAGGGAGAGATGGTGCCTATAGTAACAGTGGGATAATAGTCTCTGGGAAGGGAGTGTGACTGTGGGATAGCAGGTATAGTAGGGAGAGATGGTACCTATAGTAACAGTGGCAAAAACGGAACTAGAGGGGGGCGGGCCCTGGCGCAGGACGCGCAGCCGGGCCCCCGCCCCCCTCCGTAAACCCGGAAGTGGCCGCCGAACATGCGGCGGGCGGACTGCCGGGGGCCCTGAGGGGGTGCGGGCCCTGGCCCGCTCGCACCCCCTGCTCCCCCGGTAGTTCCGCCCCTGAACAGTGGATAATAGTCTCTGGGAAGGGAGTGTGACTGTGGGATAGCAGGTATAGTAGGGAGAGATGGTGCCTATAGTAACAGTGGATAATAGTCTCTGGGAAGGGAGTGTGACTGTGGGATAGCAGGTATAGTAGGGAGAGATGGTGTCTATAGTAACAGTGGATAATAGTCTCTGGGAAGGGAGTGTGACTGTGGGATAGCAGGTATAGTAGGGAGAGATGGTGTCTATAGTAACAGTGGATAATAGTCTCTGGGAAGGGAGTGTGACTGTGGGATAGCAGGTATAGTAGGGAGAGATGGTGCCTATAGTAACAGTGGATAATAGTCTCTGGGAAGGGAGTGTGACTGTGGGATAGCAGGTATAGTAGAGAGAGATGGTGTCTATAGTAACAGTGGATAATAGTCTCTGGGAAGGGAGTGTGACTGTGGGATAGCAGGTATAGTAGGGAGAGATGGTGCCTATAGTAACAGTGGATAATAGTCTGTGGGAAGGGAGTGTGACTGTGGGATAGCAGGTATAGTAGGGAGAGATGGTGCCTATAGTAACAGTGGGATAATAGTCTCTGGGAAGGGAGTGTGACTGTGGGATAGCAGGTATAGTAGGGAGAGATGGTGTCTATAGTAACAGTGGATAATAGTCTCTGGGAAGGGAGTGTGACTGTGGGATAGCAGGTATAGTAGGGAGAGATGGTGCCTATAGTAACAGTGGATAATAGTCTCTGGGAAGGGAGTGTGACTGTGGGATAGCAGGTATAGTAGGGAGAGGTGTGTCTATAGTAACAGTGGATAATAGTCTCTGGGAAGGGAGTGTGACTGTGGGATAGCAGGTATAGTAGGGAGAGATGGTGCCTATAGTAACAGTGGATAATAGTCTCTGGGAAGGGAGTGTGACTGTGGGATAGCAGGTATAGTAGGGAGAGATGGTGCCTATAGTAACAGTGGATAATAGTCTCTGGGAAGGGAGTGTGACTGTGGGATAGCAGGTATAGTAGGGAGAGATGGTGTCTATAGTAACAGTGGATAATAGTCTCTGGGAAGGGAGTGTGACTGTGGGATAGCAGGTATAGTAGGGAGAGGTGTGTCTATAGTAACAGTGGATAATAGTCTCTGGGAAGGGAGTGTGACTGTGGGATAGCAGGTATAGTAGGGAGAGATGGTGCCTATAGTAACAGTGGATAATAGTCTCTGGGAAGGGAGTGTGACTGTGGGATAGCAGGTATAGTAGGGAGAGATGGTGCCTATAGTAACAGTGGATAATAGTCTGTGGGAAGGGAGTGTGACTGTGGGATAGCAGGTATAGTAGGGAGAGATGGTGCCTATAGTAACAGTGGGATAATAGTCTCTGGGAAGGGAGTGTGACTGTGGGATAGCAGGTATAGTAGGGAGAGATGGTGTCTATAGTAACAGTGGATAATAGTCTCTGGGAAGGGAGTGTGACTGTGGGATAGCAGGTATAGTAGGGAGAGATGGTGCCTATAGTAACAGTGGATAATAGTCTCTGGGAAGGGAGTGTGACTGTGGGATAGCAGGTATAGTAGGGAGAGGTGTGTCTATAGTAACAGTGGATAATAGTCTCTGGGAAGGGAGTGTGACTGTGGGATAGCAGGTATAGTAGGGAGAGATGGTGCCTATAGTAACAGTGGATAATAGTCTCTGGGAAGGGAGTGTGACTGTGGGATAGCAGGTATAGTAGGGAGAGATGGTGCCTATAGTAACAGTGGATAATAGTCTCTGGGAAGGGAGTGTGACTGTGGGATAGCAGGTATAGTAGGGAGAGATGGTGTCTATAGTAACAGTGGATAATAGTCTCTGGGAAGGGAGTGTGACTGTGGGATAGCAGGTATAGTAGGGAGAGGTGTGTCTATAGTAACAGTGGATAATAGTCTCTGGGAAGGGAGTGTGACTGTGGGATAGCAGGTATAGTAGGGAGAGATGGTGCCTATAGTAACAGTGGATAATAGTCTCTGGGAAGGGAGTGTGACTGTGGGATAGCAGGTATAGTAGGGAGAGATGGTGCCTATAGTAACAGTGGATAATAGTCTGTGGGAAGGGAGTGTGACTGTGGGATAGCAGGTATAGTAGGGAGAGATGGTGCCTATAGTAACAGTGGGATAATAGTCTCTGGGAAGGGAGTGTGACTGTGGGATAGCAGGTATAGTAGGGAGAGATGGTGTCTATAGTAACAGTGGATAATAGTCTCTGGGAAGGGAGTGTGACTGTGGGATAGCAGGTATAGTAGGGAGAGATGGTGCCTATAGTAACAGTGGATAATAGTCTCTGGGAAGGGAGTGTGACTGTGGGATAGCAGGTATAGTAGGGAGAGGTGTGTCTATAGTAACAGTGGATAATAGTCTCTGGGAAGGGAGTGTGACTGTGGGATAGCAGGTATAGTAGGGAGAGATGGTGCCTATAGTAACAGTGGATAATAGTCTCTGGGAAGGGAGTGTGACTGTGGGATAGCAGGTATAGTAGGGAGAGATGGTGCCTATAGTAACAGTGGATAATAGTCTCTGGGAAGGGAGTGTGACTGTGGGATAGCAGGTATAGTAGGGAGAGATGGTGTCTATAGTAACAGTGGATAATAGTCTCTGGGAAGGGAGTGTGACTGTGGGATAGCAGGTATAGTAGGGAGAGGTGTGTCTATAGTAACAGTGGATAATAGTCTCTGGGAAGGGAGTGTGACTGTGGGATAGCAGGTATAGTAGGGAGAGATGGTGCCTATAGTAACAGTGGATAATAGTCTCTGGGAAGGGAGTGTGACTGTGGGATAGCAGGTATAGTAGGGAGAGATGGTGTCTATAGTAACAGTGGGTATAGTAGAGGCAAATGAAATGATGGCAAACTAATAAGTTATAGGTTGGACACTGCTACTTTATATAAATATATATTTATACTGAATGTATTTGGGGCAGTAAGTCATTAGAGCTCCAGGAGGGGAAATTGGAGTTTTCTCTTTATTATAAATGTATAATCTCCCCTGGCTCCTGGTTCTTTCTATTCTCATCAATAACATTGGTTAATAGTGACCCGCGTGTGGCTAATGAGTATCTCTCGGCAGATGGAGATGTATTTATGCCGTTCTGTGCCATGTGCTGAACCAGTGACTGTTATTGGTGCCACGTGAGTTACAGAGCGGCCACGTGAGACTAATTTGCTTGAGCGACTCTCACTGTTTCTGAATAACACATTTATATCCATGTGTGTGCGAGACAGAGAGAGCCAGATAGAGAGAGAGACAGAAAGAGACAGAGACAGATAGAGAGACAGAGAGAGACAGAGAGAGAGAGAGAGACAGAGAGAGACAGAGAGAGAGAGAGAGAGAGAGAGAGACAGACGCAGACTTTTTGGGTACAGACCCCGCAGCCTCTCTATAATGAGTTTTATCATTTAATGGTGGGGCAGGAGCAACAGGCAGGAGAAAGTACTGATTAAAGGGCAACTATACCTTCATATCAGTATATATATATATATATATATATATATATATATATATATCAGAATTACAGTTAGCAAATAAATAATACTCAGGTCTACTTTAGAAAGTCGGGTCACCTTGACAGAACACTGGTGCCATTGGTTCTCCCCCCTTTCAACAAAACTCTTCCCTCTTTTTATTCTCTTCCCTTGAGTAATCTGTGCTTGGTTTGCTTGGGGTTTGTACAGATATTAAGACTCCATTAATATGTTTCTCCCTCCTGTACATACACATTGATCTCTGTGTCCCTTCCCTATCAGCTCCCAGCGGGAGTAGAAGAGAGACTGTCCCAGATGCCCCAACAGGGGAAGTGCTGGGAGAGAGAGGGGAAAGTTCTGCCGGGGGAATGATCTGCAAGTTCTGTATTGGGTTGGTTCTGGTACAGTATATTCACCATACCTACTACAAGTTACACATATATAGAAACATTGGGGTAACAGTCACCCTGATATAGTTCCAGGGGTACCCAGGGCACAAATAAACACTCACCCCAAATCTCCCCCTAACTGACTTTCAGGCTGGGCCCCCTTAGCTCATAACAAGGTTACAGATATATAGAAACATTGGGGTGTCACCCTGCTATAGTTCCAGGGGTACCCAGGGTACAAATAAACACTCACCCCAAATCTCCCCCTAACTGACCTTCAGACTGGGCCCCCTTAGCTCATAACAAGGTTACAGATATATAGAAAAATTGGGGTGTCACCCTGCTATAGTTCCAGGCAGGGGCGTAACTACAGAGGAAGCAAACCCTGCGGCTGCAGGGGGGCCCAGGAGGTACAGGGGCCCCATAAGGCTCTCATTGATGAGCAATTTCAACATATATTGGTAAAACAGGACAAACACTGGATATGTTGGGGGCCCTAAAATTAATTTGCTGTGGGGCCCAGTAACATCTAGTTACGCCACTGGTTCCAGGGGTACCTAGGGTACAAATAAGCACTCACCCCAAATCTCTACCCTAAATGACCTTCAGACTGGGCCCCCTTAGCTCATAACAAGGTTACAGATATATAGAAACATTGGGGTGTCACCCTGCTATAGTTCCAGGGGTACCCAGGGTACAAATAAGCACTCACCCCAAATCTCCCCCTAACTGACCTTCAGACTGGGCCCCCTTAGCTCATAACAAGGTTACAGATATATAGAAAAATTGGGGTGTCACCCTGCTATAGTTCCAGGGGTACCTAGGGTACAAATAAGCACTCACCCCAAATCTCTACCCTAAATGACCTTCAGACTGGGCCCCCTTAGCTCATAACAAGGTTACAGATATATAGAAACATTGGGGTGTCACCCTGCTATAGTTCCAGGGGTACCCAGGGTACAAATAAACACTCACCCCAAATCTCCCCCTAACTGACCTTCAGACTGGGCCCCCTTAGCTCATAACAAGGTTACAGATATATAGAAAAATTGGGGTGTCACCCTGCTATAGTTCCAGGGGTACCTAGGGTACAAATAAGCACTCACCCCAAATCTCTACCCTAAATGACCTTCAGACTGGGCCCCCTTAGCTCATAACAAGGTTACAGATATATAGAAACATTGGGGTGTCACCCTGCTATAGTTCCAGGGGTACCCAGGGTACAAATAAGCATCACCCCAAATCTCCCCCTAACAGACCTTCAGGCAGGGCCCTCTTAGCTCAGTTAAATAAACCTTATGCAAAGAAAGAAAGCAATATATATATATATGTGTATATAAACAATAGATCTGTTGTATGAAATGAAAGTTTAATGTTATTGTTGGAGAAGCAGCTGTTAATATGATACAGGAGATACACAGGGTTGTTGATCTGAGAATGGAGCAATACAATCAAGCAGCGAATCTGCAAATTATATATAATGTTAGATCACGTCTCTAATATGTTTAATATTTTAGATATAATGATTGTGTAGAACTAAGCATTTCACTGGCCCAGAGGGAAATATATCTGAATAACATTCAGTCAGGGTCACCAGAAAACCCAAACACTTATATCAGCAAGGCCTGTAGTGGTAGAACAAGTGCAAAGCCAACATGAGGTGAATCCCAGGAGTTTCTCACTGTAGAAGATGATGTTCATGAGACAGTGGGAGCTCCAGACCTAATCTTCCAGTATTCTGGATGTATAGAAGGCACTTTCCAGGCTCTGCCGTCTGTTGTATCTTACACGGGGCCTTTCATCATCAAACTCCGAGATCACACGCCTTCCATTGGCTGAGACCCGGGAGACAGGCACCCCTTGATTCTTGCTCCTTTTTCTGGGGGATCTCTCCAACCTTGATGAATGGTTGATCTTCTTCTTGAAGCTTGCTCGGAATTTTGGCTCTTCCTTGGAAGTTTTGGTTAAGAGCAGCCACCTTATGAGACTCTGCAATTGACTTTTCAGCTAGGAAGGACCAAAAAAAAGAAGTTAACGACCATGGAAAGGCCTTCCAGTTGCCTAGATGCCCACACAGAGAGAACAAAAGTTATACCCATGAAAACCTCCATTTATGGATGAGCATTTGTTGGCTCAGTGTGGTGCTATGCTCCTCAATTGTGCTTATTAACAGACACAACAAGAGGCTCCTGACTCTTCAAACTACCCTTGTTCCCTTACTGGACTCACCTGACCCTTCTGTTCTAAGAGATTCATCTACAGCAGGGATCCCCAACCTTTTGAACCCGTGAGCAACATTCAGAAGTAAAAGGAGTTGAGGAGCAACACAAGCATGAATAAATATTCTTGGGGTGCCAAATAAGTGCTGTGATTGGCCATTTGGTAGCCCCTATGTGGATTGTCAACATACATTGAGGCTCTGTTTGGCAGTGCACCTGGTTTTTATACAACCAAAACTTGCCTCCAAGCCTGGCATTTAAAAATAAGCTCCTACATTGAGGCCACTGGGAGCAACATCCGAGGGGTTGGAGAGCAACATGTTACTCACGAGCTACTGGTTGGGGATCACTGATCTATAGGTTAGTGATTGGCGGCTCAAGAAAAACTCAACCCACGCCCGACCATAACCCACAAAATGTTGACATTGTCGGACCCGTGTCCTTGGCTCCCTACTCCATATGCTTCTCCTGTAAGGACCTTTGGTTCCAAGACTCAATCTTCAGGAGAAGAGGAGGGGTTGTACTTCCAAAGTCTGAATTGCAACCAACCCAAACTGCAATGGTTGACCAAATGTTATTTCTATTTCACTGCACATTATTCCTGCTTAGGGACTGACTCACATAAATGTTGTTTAATTATTTTCCCTGCTGTTTTCTGTTTTTTCCCAAAGGTCCTCAATTATGAAAGTAGGTCACAGCCAAGCACCTGTGGATATCACGTTTCCATGTTAGAGCAGGGATCCCTAATCCCATATGTGACCTACAGTAAGGATGTAGGTAAGTGGGGGAGAGTAGAACCCCCCGTCAGGCTGCACATCATTAGTTCATCTCCCCGGATGCTTTACACCTGCTGACATTACACCTGCCCTTCATTCAGAGTCGTGCTGAACTCGACTGCCTTCTCATGTGCCACATTTACACAACATTCAGAGTATTTTATTTATACTTAAACCAGATTCACGTTTAATTCAGCACATTTCATTAGCCACATGTTTTCCCACCTCTCTCTCTTTATTTATAAAGGGAAAACATACACACTGTGCAGCCAGTTAAACCTCTGTAGTTTATGTAAAATATGTACAAATAATATAGGTTCAGAGCTGTCTGGGGGTTCAGAGACAGGCAGGTACCTTGCACAGTCGCACAGTGGGTAGAAAAATGAGGGGACACCTGGTATATTAAGATAGTAGGGCCACAGTAGAGCAAAAATATTTGGATTGAGAGTATGTGTCCTTTAAAATAAGTAAATATTTCAGTTATGAGGGACTCAGAAAAAGCAAAAGTGCTTAATGTATTTCCCCTGGTTTATCCAATAGATGAACCAGTGTTACCAAACTCCCACTGTAGTAGTACAGAAGGCTTAGCCCAACCAAACTGCCAGTGACAACCTGATAATGTACAACAAGTAGGACACTGGACAGTGGAGTGGCTGCCCCTGAACTTGGCAATGAAACATCCCGATTGTGTGTGATGCAAGATGTTAGCACCATGGAGTATCACTGAATATTTAGCCTACAGGAGTAGTTCCAAAACCAATGGAATGTCAGTTTGGTGAAAATGACCAAACTAAATAACTTTGCTTCAAAAGTACAATTGTTGAACTGTTGCTGAACTGTTTTTTGTTCCAGTATGACATAGCATCTCCTCCAGCCTATACACCCATAACATCTCCTTCCACCTATAAACCCATAGCATCTCCTTCAGCCTATACACCCATAACATCTCCTTACACCTATAAACCCATAACATCTCCTTCAGCCTATAAACCCATAACATCTCCTTCAGCCAATAAACCCATAGCATCTCCTTCAGCCTATACACCCATAACATCTCCTTCCACCTATAAACCCATAGCATCTCCTTCAGCCTATACACTCATAGTATCTCCTTCCACCTATAAACCCATAACATCTCCTTCAGCCTATACACTCATAGTATCTCCTTCCACCTATAAACCCATAACATCTCCTTCAGCCTATAAACCCATAGCATCTCCTTCCACCTATACACTCATAGCATCTCCTTCAGCCTATACACTCATAGCATCTCCTTCCACCTATAAACCCATAACATCTCCTTCAGCCTATAAACCCATAGCATCTCCTTCCACCTATACACTCATAGCATCTCCTTCAGCCTATACACTCATAGCATCTCCTTCCACCTATAAACCCATAACATCTCCTTCAGCCTATAAACCCATAGCATCTCCTTCCACCTATACACTCATAGCATCTCCTTCCACTTATACACTCATAGCATCTCCTTCGGCCTACACACGCAGCAGACTGGCTTAGCTGTCATTTTTTAGTAATGGGGGAGGGGCTGTAATATCGGCCATTAATTACAGCTTCCCATTAACAAATCCCATGGCACAGACTGTTCTGAAGAGGCTTTTCTGCATGAGGAATTTGGCTTGGTTGCCAGGGAAGAAAATTGCTCCCTGACCCAAAGTATTTGTTGTCACAATCTCTCTTATGTTCCTTCATGGAAAAAAATCAGGCTTATAGAGTGCAAGCTTCTTGGCAAGCTGCCTCTTCCTCATATTAGACCATTATTTCCCAGTATTCCCTTAAGTATGCTCCCAGGAACCATATTGCCTGTAAGACTGGAGATGTGTGCCACTAAATGATCAACTAGGAAGAATGAAATCAATTCTAATGAGTTGTGGACCATAGCCATAACCATGGTACTGCCCCCTCATGGGCCCCTAAGGAAGTGGCTGAGAGGGGTGACTGATATGACAGTATTATACTTTGAATGAGCTATGGGTTAGTCTTAAACAAATAGTTCACCTCTGTAGAGGGGTCAAGAAACCAGGGCAGATGTGTGCACAGAGACACCCTACTGTAGGGCTGAGAGTGCTTCCAGGAAACTCAGATCAGCAGTCTTGGGACAACCAGGCCAGGTGCCCTAGACAACCCAGTATGGCTTGCCATCCTATGGGAGGTAATGGACAAACAAGAAGTGGGGGGATGAGGACCCAGAGTAGGGGTAGGTAGGCAGAAAAGGCATGCGCATCATATGCCTAATTCCAGCCCTACAGACCAGAAGCTTGGCAGATCTGAAGAGCATTGTTATGGTAGAGAAGTGTTACAGGTTAGAGGAGACCTGTAGGTGGCTGTGAAATAGTGATGTGCAGGTTGACCTGAAACCCATGGGATACATGGCAGGAAGATGCAGGTACAGGTAGGCGTGAGTCCTGCAATGGTCTTCAGATCACTTCAGTTATTACATAAGCTACTTGTTTTGTCTAATGAAGGATAAGCAAGGGTTGAAGGAG
The DNA here is from genome assembly GCA_038501925.1 of Xenopus petersii. NCBI lineage: Eukaryota > Metazoa > Chordata > Amphibia > Anura > Pipidae > Xenopus > Xenopus petersii. The sequence goes on from CM076687.1 coordinate 2,302,477, forward strand.
ATTTACACCCCAGAGCTTGGCTATGGAACATGGTAGTTGTTTAAGGTAAGATCTTAGCACAATGGGGCAGCCTGGTTTGTTTAGCCTGTAGGCTTAGTTCCTGGAGATGGGTATTAGTGCAACTCTTGGGCTGGAACCAGGACACATGATCCAATAGTTAATAATAAATAATAATGGCACTAGGGTGTCAAGTTATTGTGTTCTGGGTTCTCATCATGTCTGTGCTCCATCTGCAGGAACCCTCTGGCATTCTGAAGCATGAAGCCCCCCAAAGTCATAACCTCTCCTGAGGTCTGACTATCCACACGGTGGGATATCGAGGCAAATTCTGGCACTGACTGTCCAGGTAAGTAGAATGCGGATCATTTATCTGTCGTTGCTTTTAAAGGAATCATTATTGATATGATCCCATGGGAGTAACAACAGTGAGAAACAGCTCAACATCCCACAGAATATTCCTATTGAATCAGCTTGTACTGCGGAGTCAGTGCCCCTTAACAATGGGACAGTTCACACCCCCCAGTTTTAAAGTGTTAATGCTGTTATTTAGTGGGAAAATCCAAAAGAGAAATAGGAAAGGAAATGAAGCAGCTGATTCCTTCCTCCCTAATTACACATAATTAAAGCCTTTCTAAATACTACACATAATGGAAAAACACACAGTTTGCAGCTAGACTGCTAGCTTTCCCAGAATTACTCTTGTATTATAAGGGATAATGTACCCCCTACTGTAAATGATAAGGATATTAGAAGTCACTGAGGGGTTGTTCTGTGACCATATAAAGGCACAGGGCTGCAGGCTGAGTTATACAGGGAACTCTGAGTATCACTCATGTATTATAAGGGATAATGTACCCCCTACTGTAAATGATAAGGATATTAGAAGTCACTGAGGGGTTGTTCTGTGACCATATAAAGGCACAAGGCTGCAGGCTGAGTTATACAGGGAACTCTGAGTATCACTCATGTATTATAAGGGATAATGTACCCCCTACTGTAAATGATAAGGATATTAGAAGTCACTGAGGGGTTGTTCTGTGACCATATAAAGACACAAGGCTGCAGGCTGAGTTATACAGGGAACTCTGAGTATCACTCATGTATTATAAGGGATAATGTACCCCCTACTGTAAATGATAAGGATATTAGAAGTCACTGAGGGGTTGTTCTGTCATCATATAAAGGCACAAGACTGCAGGCTGAGTTATACAGGGAACTCTGAGTATCACTCATGTATTATAAGGGATAATGTACCCCCTACTGTAAATGATAAGGATATTAGAAGTCACTGAGGGGTTGTTCTGTGACCATATAAAGACACAAGGCTGCAGGCTGAGTTATACAGGGAACTCTGAGTATCACTCATGTATTATAAGGGATAATGTACCCCCTGCTGTAAATGATAAGGATATTAGAAGTCACTGAGAGGTTGTTCTGTGACCATATAAAGGCACAAGGCTAAGTTATACAGATAAGTGTATACAGCTGGGCAGGGGCGCTCCACCAATGAGGCAAGTTGAGGCACTCGCCTCAGGTGGCAGCGCCCCCCTGGTTACCAGGGGCGGCAAAAATGGCGTCCTGGTAACTAAGAGCCGAATCTCCGGTTTTCAACCCGGAAATTCAGATCTTCTAGTGCAGAACGCACAACTGCCCACTCTGCATTAGCGACGTGGAGGGGGGCGGCAAATCGAAGCCCGCAGAGAAATGCGCAGGATCGGCCCTGGAGCTGGGTGCTTGTTCTATTTAGATGTATTTAGAGGTAACGACTCACTAAGTTATATATAGAAATCTATTAAGTAGTGGAAATGAATTTGTGAAGTGAAATAATTCTGATACTGTGAGGGCTGCCGGGGACATGAATATAAATGGATCTATAGCTGTACAGACTATATCAGAGGAATCAGTTTGGTTAATATCAGGCCAGACAATAGGTGACTCCCTGCAGTACAACTTGCAATGAGAATAGAGGCAGATATATGAGTTGAATGAGCCCATGATGTTCCTTTGTGTATCAGAGGACAAGCACATGGCACAGACCCTTTGTCTCACACATATTTTAGAGTGAGTGGCCCCTGTAATGAGCGTCTGGATCGACTCAGGTATTTATTGCCGGGACAATAGCGAAGCAGGGGGAGCTTTATATAACTGCAGAATCAGTAAAGACAATTTTCAGAGCAGCTGAATTAGGGGCAGATATAGAAAGTAACACGATTTCAGTCCATTAAACACATGTGACATGGGTTAAGCGGCCTGTGTATTATGGGGACAATTTCCTATGAGATACAATAGCCGAATATATTTCATTACACTGGATACAAACCCAGCAGCCATGGCTGAGCCTGTCCCAGACAAAGGGATAAGTAGATCCCCAAAGGGCACTAATACGAGACATTGCTGATTTTTGGCTCACTAGATACACAGACCATTTCTTCCCAGGGGAGATATTTTTATTTTTCTTCCTTCATCTCCCTGGTACCTCACAGTGGGTTAATTATTAACCCCGCTGCTCTATGGAGATCTGATTAACAGTAAACACCTGCCCTGCTCTTGGTTTTCTCTGAAGGCGAGGGGTAAACAGAGCGTTGCTGAACTACAAGCCCCCCACCATCTGACGCCAGCCTTGCCCCTTTGGCAGCACACACAGCACTTGACTTTCCTTGGAAGCAGGGATATTAAATAAAAGATCAAGAAGACATATTTTCCCAAAAGATGCATTTATAGTTTATTCCCCTTTAACTAAATGCATCACATTTGGACACAAAACACTGCCACGAGAACCTGGAAACTAATGCCAACTGATCCAAACATAGACTGGCATCAGGTGCAGGAACCCACTAACCCAATTTTATTGCTAGAAACCAAGCCGTGGGGGAGGCATAACACACAATACCTAGAAAACTCCCACAGTGAGACACAAGCTTTAAATGCATTAATTATAAGGGAAGGGACACGGGTAGGACCCTTGGGTGCCCGGGCAGAAACTGATTTTTTATAAAATAATCTCTATGGGCTGTACAGCTGCACATGATACACTGTCTCATCCCCCCATATTACCTTCTCCCCCTAGGAGGCAGATCTAAACACCTACCGTAACTAATGCCAAGAGGGCTAGTTTCATTCATATCAGGTTCCTTTGCAGCAGTGCTGTAATTCACGTTAGCTGAGAGTTTTCTGCAGCATCACCTCATTGTACCAAACTGTGCCTGTTGTACACCCAATACCTGCCCACATCCCAACAAGTCCCACCACTTGAGGTACCCCTGGGCTATAGCTGATGGTAACCCTGTAATACTGTAAATATACAGTCATATGAAAAAGTTTGGGAACCCCTCTTAATTCTTTGGAGTTTTGTTTATCATTGGCTGAGCTTCCAAAGTAGCAATTTCCATTTAATATATAACTTGCCTTATGGAAACAGTAGTATTTCAGCAGTGACATCAAGTTTATTGGATTAACAGAAAATATACATCATAACAAGATTAGACAGGTGCATAAATTTGGGCACCCCAACAGAGATATTCCATCAATACTTAGTTACAAATGTAACAGCCTCTAGACGCCTCCTATAGCCTTTGATGAGTGTCTGGATTGTGGATGTGGCTATTTGTGACCATTGGTCCAACAAAATCTCTCCAGTTCAGTTAAATGTGATGGCTGCCGAGCATGGACAGTCTGCTTCACATCATCCCATAGATTTTCCATGATATTCAAGTCGGGGGACTCCAGAATATTGTACTTGTCCCTCTGCATAAATGTCTTTGTAGATTTCCAAGTGAGTTTAGGGTGTCAGGGAGCCGGGAGATCCCTCCAGGGAGGTAGTCAGGATCGAGGAGGAAGCCCTCTTGAGGGAGCAAGGTCGCGGTGTCCAAAGGGTTAATCAAAGGAGTAGTCAGAATCCAGGCAAGAGTTCACGGACAGGCAGATAACAGCAAAGTCCAAAGTCCAGGCAAAGGGTCAGGATAATAATCAGGAACAAGATTTCAGCAATAGAAGCTCACAGGGAACCCAGGATACACTCAGGAAATGTTTCCTATACTTGGGCGCCATTCTGGTGGCTTGGTAGGGTTTTTATGTTTGAATTTGGCGCCATAGTGACGTCATCGCGCCAGCGCCGCTACCCACGTGGCGGCCATGGGAGCCGCCATTTTGGGAGCGACGCCGGCAGGGGAGGACACGCCGCCCGGAGCTCCTGGAACTGCTCCGGGCGGCAATCGTGACAGTACCCCCCCCCTCACGAGGGGCCTCCGGACCACCAGGACTTGGCTTCTGGGGAAATTTGGAGTGGAAATCCCTCACAAGACGAGGAGCATGGACATCAGAGCGTCCTTCCCAGGAGCATTCTTCAGGGCCAAAGCCCTTCCACTTGATGAGGTACTGAAGAGATCCCCTGGAGATTCTGGAGTCAAGGATCTTTTCCACCTCATATTCTTGTTGACCATCCACGGAGATAGTAGGAGGGGGAGGCTGGACAACAGAAAAGCGGTTTGAGGTAGCGGGTTTCACCAAGGAGACATGAAACACGTTGGGAATTCGCATCTCAGGGGGAAGCTGAAGTCTGACAGCCACCGGATTGATCACCTCAGAGATGGAGAATGGACCTACGAACTTCGGACCCAACTTAGGAGATGGCACCTTCAACCGAATGTTCCTGGAAGACAACCAGACTTTATCACCGACCTTGTAGGGAGGAGAGGGTCTACGTCTATGATCTGCAAACATCTTATGAGCCAGAGCACTCTTCTCCAAGTTCGACTTGGTTGCAGCCCAAATAGCAGACATGTGGGCTGCATGGTCATCAGCGGCCGGAACATCAGACAACACAAAGTCCTGTGGGAAGGCTTGAGGATGTTGACCATACACCGACATAAATGGGGACCTTCCAGTGGAAGTGTGGCAGGCATTGTTATGAGCAAATTCCGCCCACGGGAGGAGATCAGACCAATCATCTTGACAAAGGGAAACGTGGTTCCTCAGGAACTGTTCCAAGGCTTGGTTCACTGGTTCAGCCGCTCCATTTGTCTGGGGATGATAAGCTGAGGAGAACTGGAGATTAATACCCAGATCTTTGCACAGGGAACGCCAGAACTTTGCCGTGAATTGGGACCCTCTGTCAGAAACGATCTCGGCCGGGAAGCCATGCAGGCGAAAAATGAACTGAATAAACAATTGTGACAACTCCACTGCAGATGGAAGCTTCCGTAGAGGGATGAAGTGGGCCATCTTGCTAAAGCGGTCAATGACAACCCAGATCACACTGGAGGGAGGAAGTTCAACTATGAAGTCCATTGCCAAATGCGTCCAAGGATGAGAGGGGACAGGCAACGGCTGTAGTAACCCGCTAGGGCGAGAATGGCTGGACTTGGAAGTGGCACAAACGGTACAGGCAGTAACAAAGTCTTTGACATCTTTACGGATTGTCGGCCACAAGACTAGACACCGTAAAAGTTCAAGAGTTTTAGCAGGACCAGGATGTCCAGCTTGTTTGGAGCTATGAGTCTGTTGCAGGATTGGCAGACAAAGTTCAGGAGGTACAAATACCATTCCGATGGGGGTATCAGGAGGGGCAGAAGATTGACCAGCCAGAATTTGATCAGCAAATTGAGGGTACAAAGAAGCGATGATCTTGACAGGAGGAATAATTGGCTCTTGTCTTTCAGGAGAACGATCCACCGGGGTGAAACTTCGAGACAGAGCATCAGCTTTCCGATTCTTGGAGCCAGGGCGATAAGTCAAGACAAAGTTAAATCTAGAGAAGAAGAGAGACCACCTTGCTTGTCTGGGATTCAGCCTCTTGAGAGATTGAATGAACTCAAGATTCTTATGATCTGTGTAGATCGTGACTGGGATCAAGGAACCTTCGAGGAGGTGACGCCACTCTTCTAAGGCAAGCTTAACAGCCAGGAGTTCTCGATTTCCTACATCATAATTATGTTCGGCAGGAGAGAACTTCTTAGAGAAATATGCACATGGGTGCAACTTTCCGTCAGAGGGATGTCTTTGGGACAAGATAGCTCTAGCTCCAACTTCAGAAGCATCCACCTCGATGAAGAAAGGTAACTCTGGATAAGGATGGCGGAGAACCGAAACCTCTGAGATGCTTTTTGTAGCCTTCCCCTAAACCCTGATACTGAACAATCTTTGTTTTCAGATCTTTTGAGAGTTGCTTTGAGGATCCCATGCTGTCACTCTTCAGAGGAGAGTCAAACAGAAGCACAACTTGCAATTGGTCACTTTAATTACCTTTTCTCATGATTGGACCCACCTGCCTATGAAGTTCAAGGCTTAACCATTGGTGTTGCCAGTAATCAGTACTGAGCAGTTACATGCATTCAAATTAGCAAAATTACAAGGGTACCCACATTTTTGCACAGCCAGTTTTTCACATTTGATTTAATTCCATACAACTGAATACTGCTTCACTAAAACTCTTTGTTCAGAAAACACCCCAGTACTCAGGTGCTCCTGGGAAATGAAAGACATACCACTGTTATCTTTTTTGTTGAAAGTGGAGTCAATTATTATGCAGGCTGAGAGGGTTCCCAAACTTTTTCATATGACTGTGATGTAGATTACTGGCGTTGCAGTAACTGACACAGCGGTTGCCGGGCAGAACTCTTCCCTTACCTACAGCCCTATATAACGATCTCCTAATTACTCCAACCGCCCTCACCCGCAGGCTAACGAGCCCCTATAAGTGACTCAATGTTCTGAATGGCTAATAGTGACAGGTGACTGGGCTGACGTCAGGTAACAGGATTAGCTCATGGGACACATGAGAAGGCAGATTGCAACCCCTCCGGCCAGGAAAGCTTAAGTGGAATCATTACTGAGCTGCTGGGAGTGGGAAGAGACATATTGGAAGAAGGACAAGAGACATGGGGGGGTTCTGGGAACATACTACTTGCTACAGGGGTGTCTGCAGATCTACAATTCCTAAAATCTGCACACTTGCCTTATAATACACACTGGCCCAACGTTACAGCCTCTACACCTGCCTTACTGTAGTAATAGGAGAAATGGGGAACAATATATGTCTTTACTACCCTGGAGGGTCTGACAGTTTTTACACCTGCTAAAGAGGGTTCAGCAATAAAAGACAGGACCCCTACAGGGATGTTTGCCCTTGCCCCAATCCATGCTTTATCTTGGGGCGCTGCCATTAAACACATGGCACAGATCAAAGTGTAACATTCTATGGTAGGTGGTTAAACAGAGTAAAGTGTTAGATACAGAGCAAGGTGTTAGAGCCCCTTGGTACAGACAAAGCCACTAAAAGGAATTGTTTTGTATCTCCCTATTCCTGGTACTTATGCAACGTGCAAGAACCCTAATTTGTCCACTTTTCCCAGCTCCTCCACTGACTGTAATTAAATATAATCTGTTCCAGGGATGCGCCAGAAACTCGCAGAAATTATTCCTAGCAAAGCGTCCAAGACAAGAGAAGGGCAGTGGGTTAACCCTTCTACTGCTGGGGCTGAATAATCCTTACAGAAGTGGCACACACAAGAAGTCTACCCAGTGCAAACTCTATTGGACACTGTCTGTGCTAACTACCACCTCTGCTGGCAGTTAGTTCCATGTATTCATGCAAATATGCAGAAAAGGAATGATCTGGGCAACCAACTAGTACCATCATACTGTGCTGCCAGGCAACCAGACTCAATAAATCAAAGAGTTAATTTGCCCTTTTTTGACAAATGAGATCTGGTAAGAACTCTAAAGGGACAATAAGCTGCAGTGGCATCCCACGAGTGGCCTGTTGCAGATTAATGGTTCAAGGGGAGAGGTCCAGCCTGGGAATAATGTTCCATTAATGTATAAATGAACTGACCCATGCTAAAAGAGAAGAAGAACATGGATGGACCCATTATGTACCCACCATAGGACCTCCCTATCCACAGTCTTACCCATGGTCACTCATGACTGAATCAATAGGGGATTAGGGATACCTGCCATCTACCAACCAATGAGGTCCTCCTCCATCAGGGGGTACTGTAGTCGGAGCACTGTAACAAAGGGGGACACAGTGAAGGAAAGCAATGGTTTATGGAGGATTGGGCAGGGTGTGAGTGGTTTATGGGTGGGTTTTGGCACAACTGGAGAACATTCAAAGCAGATCAGGGGCATAACTGTGCATGTGAGGGGCATTTTCTTATACCGGTTCCCCATTCTACTTGTAGCCAGGGCCCACCACCCAGAGGGACTAGGTAACCAGCAGCCTAATAAAGTACTGGGGGGTTGTTGACACTCTATGAATAAACCCAAACAAGATGAGTCACATGATGAACCTCAATACACGATCCGGACCAAGTGCTGGGCAGCTTCTACTCCTTCAAGTACTATTTATGGAGTTCTGACCAGAATTGCAATGCTGTTATGTTGACTCCTTGCCCTCCCAGTTGTGTGAAGGCCAATCAGCGCTGGTCTCCATGGAACAAACGCTTCTATTCTTGGTGCTAAACACTATTTTTGATGCTGTTCATAAACTAGATACTGTTGAGGGGCTCTCCTGGGAACGGCTTGTTTGTTTATGGACTCCAAAGAGAAATTGTCCAACGGACCTACTATATCCGAGGAACCTTCTGTCCAATAGGCAGTGGAGGCTGGAAGAGGGAGGCCACCCAGCTGTTTTCTGTTCCCAGGAACCTCTGGTCGGATGGTGGGAACTTTTCTGTGTCACGTAGGTCCTGCCAGAAGATCTGTATCTGGGCTCAGGATCAGAACCAGCTCTGGCACAGGGAATAGACTCACGTACAGAACATTAGAGACATCTTTATCTCCGACAGCCAACAGCTGAGGCAGAGATTTGTCTGTATTTAAAATGATGATAATTGAAGGAAATGTATTTTCATTAAGGGGCTCAATATCCAGAGCTGAGTGATAAGACGGTGCCATAAATGCTCATGGGCATTACATCCATCCAGAGATCTCTTTGTACCCTGAGATATTGGAACTGCACAGCAATTGGGGTGGGGGGGGTGGGGAGTAAAGTAAGTGGGGAGTAAGTGCAGGGACTAAAAGGTACCAGGAATGTCTGCTGGTGAGATTATGGATAACACAGCACATTGCACCTCTGTATATTAGCCCCCCAGTACTACACTCAGTCAGCAGGATAGTTCAGGGGTACAAGGATGCCGAGTGCAACTGAGGCTGGGGGAAAGGGAACCCCTAAGATCCTGTGAATTCCCTGCTCCCCACCAACCCACTCACATTTATTTCCCAATCCTCCCACGTGAACGCTGGTGGGGGAACCCAGAAATTAAACTGTACACATGGGGTGCGGGGAGTATCTAATATAATAGTAGGTACTGTATTTCTTTTACTTGGGGTATTTCGTCCCCAGGACACACCTTATCTCTCAGTATAATTAGCCTTGAATTCCCCAATAATGGCTACAATCAGATCCAGAGCCTTAAAAGGAGGGTTTGTGTAAGTGGGGGGGGGGTGGGAAGGATTTGGGATGAGAGTTCAGTAGAAGCGATACCATGGGAATAGATTATATAGAATTCCGATGCTCACACCAAGCCTGTTTCTGGGGGCCCTTATTTGCTTATAGAACCGATACCAAGCGGAAATATCTGCGAGCACCAAGGGAACAGAGCTGCATGTCCATCACTCGGGTACAGGGATATATTACAGTAGGGCGAAATTGCTCCCTATATAATACAAAAAGCAGTGTAAAGTACAGTATATCCTTATAAATGGTGCTTAGATTACCCTGCAGCCTTAAGCCTTTATAGAACCCACTCAGTGATTTCTAATATCCTTATCATTTACAGTAGGGGGAACATTATCTCTTATAATACATGAGTGATACTCAGAGTTCCCTGTATAACTCAGCCTGCAGCCTTGTGCCTTTATATGGTCACAGAACAACCCCTCAGTGACTTCTAATATCCTTATCATTTACAGTAGGGGGTACATTATCCCTTATAATACATGAGTGATACTCAGTTCCCTGTATAACTCAGCCTGCAGCCTTGTGCCTTTATATGGTCACAGAACAACCCCTCAGTGACTTCTAATATCCTTATCATTTACAGTAGGGGGTACATTATCCCTTATAATACATGAGTGATACTCAGAGTTCCCTGTATAACTCAGCCTGCAGCCTTGTGCCTTTATATGGTCACAGAACAACCCCTCAGTGACTTCTAATATCCTTATCATTTACAGGCAGTGGAAATAAAGCCCCCCAGTCCCTCATTATACCTCTATGTCCCTCTGGATGACTGGCCGTGTCCCAGAGAACATTAGAAGAGCTTAATGACAGTTGAATGTGCCTGTGAATGAGCGGATCAATAAATACAGATGGAGACACCTCCAGCCTAAGGATTCAGATTCATTATTGAGACTGAACTCTACATCAACCACAACATCATTGGCCCACGGGGTGTGTGACTTCCCGAAATGAAGCAATCTGGCCTATCAGGTCAAACTGTCAGCGCTCACCTGGGGCGACAGTTAAATGGACACGTGTAAATGGAACATCTCATTTGTACATAGAGCCCGGCACACAGGAGACACGTGGCATTTTACAAGTAGGAATACTCTGGGCACCTTGGCTGGGATAAAGGGGTGCTATAAAGAGGGGGGTCCTACCTTTAAGGGCACACTCAGCCCCAGATTAAGGGCTCCGTAGAGGATGGTCCAGGCACTATATACAGATGCATCCAGCCTCATCAGCCCCCTAGGTATGATGGTATCGAGTAGCAACCAGATCATGGAGATGAGTCCAACAGCAGATCCGCCGGATTCCTCTCCTTCCTCATCACTGCTGCCCCTTCCCGACCCTGTCAGGAGACCAGAATTCAGACCCCCGGCCAAATACGGACACAGAGGGGATTCATCCCTGTAGTGTTTAGTAACAGCCCTTTCTATTCACTAAAGCAAATTCAGTAGGTAAGTGTTGGACTGGCACAGTGGGAAACTAAAACAAATCCCAGTAGGTCCAGGTGTGCGTCTAACTATTTGCCCTATTTCTGTAAGTTAGGAGCTAAGTTAGGAGTTTAGATGGAAGGAGTAGAGTACAGGAGAATAAAGACTGAGGAGCGGAGGAAAAATAGTTTGGAGAGTGGGCCCATGCCCTAAGCACTTTACTACATCCTTTGGTGTGGGTCTTCAAAGAGGTGCATGCTGGGGGAAGAGCTACCAGCCAGTCACAAGTAATGTCCAAACAAGGCTTGTAGTGATTGGCTGCTCAGATGTGAATCATGAGGGACCATCACTGTGTGAGATATAAACTGTACAAGCCTATAGTCCCCAATTTATTACACTATCTATTCATCATCTATCCATCATCTCTCTATCCATCCATCATCTATTTATCCATCATCTATTTATCCATCATCTATTTATCCATCATCTATTTATCCATCCATCATCTATTTATCCATCATCTATTTATCCATCATCTATTTATCAATCCATCATCTATCCATCTATCCATCTATCCATCATCTCTCTATCCATCCATCATCTATTTATCCATCATCTATTTATCCATCATCTATTTATCCATCATCTATTTATCCATCATCTATTTATCCATCCATCATCTATTTATCCATCATCTATTTATCCATCCATCATCTATTTATCCATCCATCATCTATTTATCCATCATCTATTTATCCATCATCTATTTATCCATCATCTATTTATCCATCCATCATCTATTTATCCATCCATCATCTATTTATCCATCATCTATTTATCAATCCATCATCTATCCATCTATCCATCTATTCATCAATCTATCCATCATCTCTCTATCCATCATCTATTTATACATCTATCTATCCATCCATTCATCTATCCATCATATACAGTATCTATCTATCTATCTATCTATCTATCTATCTATCTATCTATCTATCTATCTATCTATCTATCTATCTATCTATCCACCCATTCATCTATCCATCATCTATCTTTTTATGCATCATCTATTTATCCATCATCTATCTAGCCATCAACTATATATATATATATCCATCATCGCTCTATCCATCTATCATCTATATATCCATTATATATCAATCATCTATCTATCTATCTATCTATCTATCTATATCTGTCTATTATCTATCCATAATCTGTCTATTTATCTATCTATTATCTATCCATCGTCTATATATCTAGCCATACATCATCTATCTATCCATTATCTATTTATCTATCTATCTATCTATCTATCTATCTATCTATCTATCTATCTATCCATCAGCTCACTATCCATCTATCTATTTATCATCTATATATCTATTATATATCATCTATCTATCTATCTATCTATCTATCTATCTATCTATCTATCTATCTATCTATCTATCTATATATCCATCAGCTCACTATCCATCTATCTATTTATCATCTATATATCTATTATATATCATCTATCTATCTATCTATCTATCTATCTATCTATCTATCTATCTATCTATCTATCTATCTATCCATCCATTCATCCATTATCTATCTGTCCATCTATCCATTCATGTGTCTGTTCTTCTGTCCATCCATCTTTCTGCCTGTCTATCTGTCTGTGTTTCTCTGTGAGTTTGGCTGTTCCTGTGACACGGGGTGTGGGGGGGAGAGAGTGCGGCTGGATTAGATGTCATTTCCGGGCACACACTGCAATCTGCACTCACAGACAGACAGACAGACAGACAGAGGGAACAAGCAGTGCCCAGAGCAGTAATAAATATGTACCAGTGTTCAGCCCACACACCGTATAATATCTCATTATCAGCCGCAGCTGTCTGACTGCTCTTCCTAATCTCTCTGAGCACACGCCTTAACCATTCCTCTCTGCAGTGGCTGCCTGGAACTGCCTCCCAGCAGAGACGGTAGAGACACAAGTGAATTAAGGGGGGAGTATTTGGCATGATGTAGAGCAGACAGTAATTGCTCATTAGCCTCCTTCTTAGATATTTGTTTACTAGTAAAAATGTTTCTTCTACAGCTCTGCCCTTTGGTACTTAAATCATGTGGTTGCTAAGGAGACTGTCCCTAGTAATCTGAAGGTTCAGTATATGTCTGACTATGTACAGCAGGTGCCATGCATGGATAACAATATGTACAATATTAAGTGACATGATAAACAGCAAGCTGAGCTGATAAGTTATATTCTGACACCATATTCTGCTCTTTTCCTACACTCAATAGGCCAGTTGCTTGTACGCTGTTTAAATGCATGTAAAAATATTATGAGTTTCTATAGGGCATGAGCTTCCTAATGTACAGGCTGCATGTGTTTTGCCTAAAGGAACTCACCTGCCTCTCCTTCATCCTCATCCTCCTCTTCTTCCTCCTGCTCAGGTAGGTAAGTATCAACCAGCTTCACTGCCTGGGAAACCAGCAGCTCAGCCCACAGCCCCAGTGACTCTCGGATGCCCAGGTTGCCCAATGTGGTGGCGGCCAACAAAGCAGCACCCTGTGCACCCGTGACTAGTCCATTGGCTCTGTCTTGTGCCTCCTGCAGGGAGTTAAGCACCTGATCCCTGGCAGCACCCGCTGCACCCGTCAGTGTGTCCCAGAATTCTGCAACCACCTGCCCAGGAATAGAGAGAATTGGGGGTCAGCAGGTTTCTTCCTAATGATCAGCCCACCGCAAGGTCGGTTATTGTAAATGGCATTGTAATTGAACGTGTCTTCTCTGCACTGCCAGTTGTGACTCCTGAAATAATGTAGCAAAATATAATATCCCGAAAGGAATAATAAAAATATTGCTGGATAAATGCTTTTACAAACACTGGCATTGCCCCCGATGTTCCTACTCTACAAACACAAGTGTAACTAAACACACAGACAAGCGGGTCACTACTGGCACAAGAGAGAAGTCACATTTCCAGGGGCCCCAAATACCAGACATACCAGTACGATAAATGGGGGGGATCTGATCTTACCTCGTCTGCTGGTTGGTCCAGCACAGGTAGTTGTGTCTGTAGTTCATCCACCACCCGCAGGGCCACACTGTTCACCAGCGCAACTGAAACACAGATTAGTATGAAAGTGAGTGATTGATACCAGGGCACTGCCTCTTCCAATCAGAATCTGCCCAGTTAATGATGATGGCTACTGAGTGAATGGATGCTAATGAATTATTCTGTAAGCAGCCATCAGCTTTGCCAGGATTCTATAGCTAAAGCAATGAATATCACTAGGAGAACTGCATAGATCAGCCCCTAATCTTGTCCTACTGTCTCCATCTTGTCCTACTGTCTCAATCTTGCCCTACTGTCTCCATCATGCTCTATTGTCTCCATCTTGTCCTACTGTCTCCATCTTGTCCTACTGTTTCCATCTTGTCCTACTGTCTCCATCTTGTCCTACTGTCTCCATCTTGTCCTACTGTCTCCATCTTGTCCTACTGTCTCCATCTTGTCCTGTCTCCATCTTGTCCTACTGTCTCCATCATGCTCTATTGTCTCCATCTTGTCCCACTGTCTTCATCTTGTTCTACTGTCTCCATCCTGTCCTGCTTTCTCCATCTTGTCCTACTGTCTCCATCTTGTCATACTGTCTCCATCTTGTCCTACTATCTCCATCTTGCCTTACTGTCTCCATCTTGTCCTACTGCCTCCATCTTGCCCTACTGTCCCCATCTAGCCTTACTGTATCATCTTGTCCTACTGTCCTCTTTCTGGCTCTGCTGTCTCCATCTTGTCCTATTGTCTCCATTGTGTCCTGCTGTCTCCATCTTGCCTAATGTCTCCATCTTGTCCTGTTGTCTCCATCTTGTCCTACTGTCTCCATCTTGCCCTACTGTCTCCATCTTGCCCTACTGTCTCCATCTTGCCCTACTGTCTCCATCTTGTACTACTGTCTCCATCTTGTCCTACTGACTCCATCTTGTCCTACTGACTCCATCTTGCCCTACTGTCTCCATCTTGCCCTACTGTCTCCATCTTGCCCTACTGTCTCCATCTTGTACTACTGTCTCCATCTTGTCCTACTGTCTCCATCTTGTCCTACTGACTCCATCTTGTCCTACTGACTCCATCTTGTCCTACTGTCTTCATATTGTGCTACTGTCTCCATCTTGTGCTACTGTCTCCATCTTAGTCTAGGTGCAGCAATGTTATTATATAACAGAATTTGGGAGGTGCAATAGAGGGGAAGCTGTATGAGAGATGTCCGTAAGTAAGAGAACAGATATAGTCTGTTAGTTGGCAGAACATTGAGACAATGCGGTGCTTGTGGAGAGAGGAGGGAGAGGATCTGTTAGTAAGTCACACTGACCCAGGCTTATATAAGAGCATTTAGTGTTGCCTCACAATACAGCCCATAGCTGCACCCAGGACCTTTCCTATCACAGCACCTAAGGGCAATGTCTCATGGGTCAGGGGCTTCATTTTGCCTGTGAAGGATAAAGCTGTGGCCAAATAATGGGGACACCCTGAGCAAATCTTGGACTTCATAGGAGGGGGATTGGCACGAGTTTCCCACGAGGCCCTGATTAAATTGCCCATAATATAAAGTGATATAACGTATAAATGGCAAGTATCCCAGCCCAAGTGTCTGTATCTGTATTTATACATATGGGTGGGAGCTGCCATACTGTATAACTCACTCACTCTGAGGCTTCATTATACTCAGGACAAGAGATGCTCCGGCACTGGCCACTCTACTAGCCACATTCACACCGCGCTCTGACAGGCGGCACAAGTAACTGACAAGGGGGTTCAGGTCCTTGACATCATGATAAGCAGAGGAGAGAATTTGGAAGGAGGAATGAATGAGAGGCAGTCGTGCTACTCGCTGAGCTACAGTCTCCTGCAACAATCGAAAAATATGTTAATGGCTGCGGTAACTTTCCTAAATAATATCTGGTTGCTATGGGGACAGACTGTACCAACCATAAAGATGTTTAAATGTCAGGCTATACCAATGACCAGGGGCAATCAATGGATTCTGCACATATATTAATGCCCGGAGGATTCAGGCTTCTCTGTCCTTCTGGGGTGCAAGCTAGGGCATGCTGGGGGGGCCATAAGATGTAGCGGAGCAGTGGATATACAGTATCATATGGGGCCCCTAGTTGCATAATACTGTCCTATTCTCCTGAGCCAATAGCAATCAGAAATAACCTTTAAATTGGCATGAAACAGTGCCCCCTTGTGCCCACATTGGAGTGGAACAGTCTGATAGCTCTGATACGAACTGAAGCTTCTGTTTCTATGTTACCAAACATTGTCTTTTTATTTATGAGTCCCTGTGTATATTGGTGTCACTGACATGTCAGTATATATATATATGTGTGTGTGTGTGTGTGTGTGTGTGTGTAAGGGAAATGATCACTGTGATTACAGGCTGTATCTCCTCTGCATTCTCCATCGCTGGCTCCTTCCTCCTCATAAAGTCTGATACCTGCAATAGAACATAATAACCCCTTATAATAAACAAGTGATACTCAGAGTTCCCTGTATAACTCAGCCTGCAGCCTTGTGCCTTTATATGGTCACAGAACAACCCCTCAGTGACTTATAATATCCTTATCATTTACAGTAGGGGGTACATTATCTCTTATAATACATGAGTGATACTCAGAGTTCCCTGTATAACTCAGCCTGCAGCCTTGTGCCTTTATATGGTCACAGAACAACCCCTCAGTGACTTCTAATATCCTTATCATTTACATTAGGGGGTACATTATCCCTTATAATACATGAGTGATACTCAGAGTTCCCTGTATAACTCAGCCTGCAGCCTTGTGCCTTTATATGGTCACAGAACAACCCCTCAGTGACTTCTAATATCCTTATCATTTACATTAGGGGGTACATTATCCCTTATAATACATGAGTGATACTCAGAGTTCCCTGTATAACTCAGCCTGCAGCCTTGTGCCTTTATATGGTCACAGAACGACCCCTCATCACTTCTAATATCCTTATCATTTACAGTAGGGGGTACATTATCCCTTATAATAAACAAGTGATACTCAGTTCCCTGTATAACTCAGCCTGCAGCCTTGTGCCTTTATATGGTCACAGAACAACCCCTCAGTGACTTCTAATATCCTTATCATTTACAGTAGGGGGTACATTATCCCTTATAATACATGAGTGATACTCAGAGTTCCCTGTATAACTCAGCCTGCAGCCTTGTGCCTTTATATGGTCACAGAACAACCCCTCAGTGACTTCTAATATCCTTATCATTTACAGTAGGGGGTACATTATCCCTTATAATACATGAGTGATACTCAGAGTTCCCTGTATAACTCAGCCTGCAGCCTTGTGTCTTTATATGGTCACAGAACAACCCCTCACTGACTTCTAATATCCTTATCATTTACAGTAGGGGGTACATTATCCCTTATAATACATGAGTGATACTCAGAGTTCCCTGTATAACTCAGCCTGCAGCCTTGTGCCTTTATATGGTCACAGAACAACCCCTCAGTGACTTCTAATATCCTTATCATTTGCAATAGGGGGTTCCCACCGGGGGTTATGGTGCTGTACAGGCAGAACATGGAGTGAATAGAGACTAAGACTCCTCTCCGGGATGTTAAGAGGCAAATTATGCAACAAACAATTAACGCTGGAGGTTCTGCGACATTCGTATCCGTCAGACTGAGGCTCTGGGCAATTACATAAGAGTTTATAAGAAGCGAATTATAGCGCATTTCCCACAGACGCTTCCCGTGAGCAGAACAGTGAATGAGATCCCGACGCGGTTTCCGAGAAGGAGGACAATGCCATTCTATTTACATCTCCAGAAAATTATTATTTTTGTACAAGGCAAGAGCTCACTGACGTACACCTGTCATTCCTAGAAAATTAGGGACATGGAAGGTGCAGTTTAAAGGAGAAGATAAGAAAGTATTATTATTATTATTATTATTATTAATGATCTTAGTTTACCAAACTATAGTTTTTATTTAGACTGACAATTTCCAAGTGAAAAAATGGCAGCAAAGTAGTCCACTCCCAATCCAAAACTTAACCCACTCCACGTCCCCAACCCGAACGGCTCTCTCGCAATTCACAAACCGACACAATCCCGCCCACTCCCTGACCCCATGGCTACACAGCAGCTTGTTTATATAAACTATAGTAGTACTTATCTGTTATCTACTGTGTATCCTGTGCTTGAATGGCTGCCCCCATGGCTACACAGCAGCTTGTTTATATAAACTATAGTAGTACTTATCTGTTATCTACTGTGTATCCTGTGCTTGAATGGCTGCCCCCATGGCTACACAGCAGCTTGTTTATATAAACTATAGTAGTACTTATCTGTTATCTACTGTGTATCCTGTGCTTGAATGGCTGTCCCCATGGCTACACAGCAGCTTGTTTATATAAACTATAGTAGTACTTATCTGTTATCTACTGTGTATCCTGTGCTTGAATGGCTGTCCCCATGGCTACACAGCAGCTTGTTTATATAAACTATAGTAGTACTTATCTTTTATCTATTGTGTATACTGTGCTTGAATGGCCATCTACCTTTTGGGCACCCCTGATATAAACTATATTAGTCTTTCTGAAGTAAACACACCAGTTGTACCAGTGCAGGGCAACAGGACATTATATTTTCATAAGTTTAAAACACATTTTTCGGTGTTACTGTTTCTTTAAGAAGGATAGAAATGTGCTGCAGAGTGTGCAATTAGCTAAGGGGAGACTTTTAAGGTTAGGGTAATTTCTCTGGAGAAAAGGCACTTGTGAGTTCCTTGTATAACTCAGCCTGCAGCCTTGTGCCTTTATATGGTCACAGAACAACCCCTCAGTGACTTCTAATATCCTTATCATTTACAGTAGGGGGTACATTATCCCTTATAATACATGAGTGATACTCAAGAGTTCCCTGTATAACTCAGCCTGCAGCCTTGTGACTTTATATGGTCACAGAACAACCCCTCAGTGACTTCTAATATCCTTATCATTTACAGTAGGGGGTACATTATCCCTTATAATACATGAGTGATACTCAGAGTTCCCTGTATAACTCAGCCTGCAGCCTTGTGCCTTTATATGGTCACAGAACAACCCCTCAGTGACTTCTAATATCCTTATCATTTACAGTAGGGGGTACATTATCCCTTATAATACATGAGTGATACTCAAGAGTTCCCTGTATAACTCAGCCTGCAGCCTTGTGACTTTATATGGTCACAGAACAACCCCTCAGTGACTTCTAATATCCTTATCATTTACAGTAGGGGGTACATTATCCCTTATAATACATGAGTGATACTCAGAGTTCCCTGTATAACTCAGCCTGCAGCCTTGTGCCTTTATATGGTCACAGAACAACCCCTCAGTGACTTCTAATATCCTTATCATTTACAGTAGGGGGTACATTATCCCTTATAATACATGAGTGACACTCAGTTTGGCACTGTACAAGACCCAGATTATAATAACAGAGTATAGGCTCAGGAATTCTATAGTAGGACATGGAATTATAAGGACATATTGGGGTGACTTACCTTCCCTGGATTGGTCTCTCACCCCCAGATTCAGGCTCTCAGAAAGGACGGGGAAGGCAGATTCATATGGACTCTATAAATATTCAGCCTTAAGTCCTATGTGCGTCTGGGACTTTCCAAGTGAATGACAGTGAGAGATCTGTGGCTACTTTATTATACAGTGTGTGACCTGAACCAATGGGATATGGAAATCTTATATTTACCAGAACCAAAGTGTGACCGACCCAGAATAAAACATTCATATAGTTGTTTCCAGGGGGAATTCTAATGTTGATAAATAGAACCATCCATCTGTATATGTCCCATGCCATCATAGGTATTCCCCTGTTCTACACTAGCACAATTCAGCAGGAACAGAGTCTGTACAGAGAGATCCCATACAACTATGGCAGCATAGGTATTCCCTGTACTAAGCACAATTCAGCAGGAACAGTCCCTAAGTTTGCTCATAGTCTGTACAGAGAGATCCCATAAAACTATGGTACATAGGTATTCCCCTGTACTAAGCACAATTCAGCAGGAACAGTCCCTAAGTTTGCTCATAGTCTGTACAGAGAGATCCCATAAAACTATGGCAGCATAGGTATTCCCTGTACTAAGTACAATTCAGCAGGAACAGTCCCTAAGTTTGCTCATAGTCTGTACAGAGATATCCCATAAAACTATGGTACATAGGTATTCCCTGTACTAAGCACAATTCAGCAGGAACAGTCCCTAAGTTTGCTCATAGTCTGTACAGAGAGATCCCATAAAACTATGGCAGCATAGGTATTCCCTGTACTAAGTACAATTCAGCAGGAACAGTCCCTAAGTTTGCTCATAGTCTGTACAGAGAGATCCCATAAAACTATGGCAGCATAGGTATTCACTGTACTAAGCACAATTCAGCAGGAACAGTCCCTAAGTTTGCTCATAGTCTGTACAGAGATATCCCATAAAACTATGGCAGCATAGGTATTCCCTGTACTAAGCACAATTCAGCAGGAACAGCCCTGCTTGCTTATAGTCTGTACAGAGAGATCCCATAAAACTATGGTACATAGGTATTCCCCTGTACTAAGCACAATTCAGCAGGAACAGTCCCCTAAGTTTGCTCATAGTCTGTACAGAGAGATCCCATAAAACTATGGTACATAGGTATTCCCCTGTACTAAGCACAATTCAGCAGGAACAGTCCCTAAGTTTGCTCATAGTCTGTACAGAGAGATCCCATAAAACTATGACAGCATAGGTATTCCCTGTACTAAGCACAATTCAGCAGGAACAGCCACTAAGTTTGCTCATAGTCTGTACAGAGAGATCCCATAAAACTGTAGCAGCATAGGTATTCCCCTGTACTAAGCACAATTCAGCAGGAACAGTCCCTAAGTTTGCTCATAGTCTGTACAGAGAGATCCCATAAAACTATGGCAGCATAGGTATTCCCTGTACTAAGCACAATTCAGCAGGAACAGCCACTAAGTTTGCTCATAGTCTGTACAGAGAGATCCCATAAAACTATGGCAACATAGGTATTCCCTGTACTAAGCACAATTCAGCAGGAACAGTCCTGTTTGCTCACAGCCTGAACAGATATAAAGGAGGAAGAGAACACATTCCTGACAAGCATTAGGAACCCATCAGACACACAGCACTAAAGTAATTAATAGTTTAATTTTCAAAAACATGTGTAGTTACAAATAAAGAGTATTTACAGAAGGACAAGGCTGCATTATACACAGTAATTATACACAGCAGGGATCACATGTTGGCTGGTGTTTGCTAATGGTAACAAAGCCATAAACATATTGCTATCGGCTCTCAGCCAATCAGCAGTCACCTGCGCATCTGATGTGTGTGCCTCATTGCTGCGCCAATATTAATGGGGTGACACTTAGCAGTGCTCCATACTGAGCAAGAGGGTGACTGGCAGCTCACCAGCTCTACACAGGGCAGCACCATTACTTTTCATTTGGGACAACTTACCCTTTAATCTGGCAAAGGCTCATGATGGAGACACTTCAGTGTTAAACCAGAGCTACAGTATTGTATTATGTAATGTATTATCGGAGTGGCTCAGGCAGCTATAGGGAGGGGGTGCAAGTACCATTGAGGGGTACCTGGGGGTAATTAATGCTAAACACAAGCTTTTTAGGCCCTACAGATTTTAGAGAACTGCATATCCCAGCATCCTTTGTAAAACTTATATCTTAAGAGATGGGTCTAAAATACTTAAAGATGTGCATTCCTTATGCTGTGAGTTGCAGTTCCACATAAATTTCGGCCAGCCAACCATCACATGCAACTACAGCCATATCCCCAGTGGCTCCTCTACGTGCAGACTTGTTCTTATAGGTTTTTGGTTTAAAGGAGAAGGAAAGCTACAGAGACAGTTTATGGGCAATAGATTAGCCACAATAGTGCAAGCTAGAACACTATATTTATTCTGCAGAATGTTTTACCATTCCAGAGTAAACAGCTCTAGAAACTCTCTCTGTTTGTTTAGGATAGCAGCTGCCATATTAGCTTGTTGTGACATCACTTCCTGCCTGAGTCTCTCCCTGCTCATTCATAGCTCTGGGCTCAGATTACAGCAGGGAGGGGAGAAAGCAGCAAACTGAGCATGCTCAAGCCCTAGCCCTGGAGGTTTAAGCTGAAAACAGGAAGTCTGATACAGAAGCCCATGAGTACACAATAGAAGGAAAGAAATGTGATGTTTCTTTAGACAGAGGACTCAGAGCAGCATTACTTTGAGGGGTTACTAGAGTATATAGAGACCTTTCAGATAACGCTTACTTACATTTAGCCTTTCCTTCTCCTTTAAGTTCCCCTTTAAAATGGAATCTATGCAAAGCCAGACCCTGACTCTAGAACAGTGATCCTCAGCCCAACGTCCTCCAGCTTTGGCCACTGTTTTAGTTCAGTAGCTGCTGAAGATCAATGTTCTACTGACCAATGTTCTAGATCAGTTGGGTTCTAGATCAACCTCAAAATGTCCAGCACTGCACCCTTAAAGTAGAAAGTCACACTAGTTCAGTATGGGTTTTGCCTTCATTGAAGAGAACCATTTGGGTTAAAACTTCAGCTGGCAGAGTGGGGGAGGGTTTGAGGCGGGGCTCAGGGCTTGAGCTTCAGCCAAGGGTGGAGGAGGGTGAGGATGGACAATATGGAGGAGGTCAGGCCGCATAAACCCACAAAGCCAGGGTTAGTCTTGTACAGTCCCAGCTTGTCCAGTGGAATGAAGAGGTCACAGGAATTCTTGAGCAGGTCCAAGAGGAGAGGGGGGTTGCCCCGGAAGATGTGGATCAGCAGGCGGATCTGGAGGGCTATGGGGTGGCAGGAGGAGGAGGAGCCACGAGAGACAACACCATTATCCTCACTCAGTTTGTCAGACAGATGCTTCCCACTGGTCTCTGCCTCCATCAGGAGTTTGATCTCATACAGGTCCCTGGTGAGGTTCATGAGCAGCGAGAAGAGGTAATACCTTCCGGAGAGAACACCAACATGTTCATACACTTGGGGCGGACAATTGGGTGCCATTAGCCCCCCAAGGAACATCCCACTCTATAAGTCAGTCTAGTCTTCCCTTCACCCCTAAGCAGTTTGCAAGCTCACCGATTTCCCTCGATTGGGCTGCTCTCTTTCCCATGGCCAAGAAGAAGGGTGGAGCTTAGTCCTCTGTGTAGCATGTTCTATTGCATTGGTGACTCCACCCCCACCCTCTAGCCTCACCAAGGAGAAGAGGGCACTCGAGAGCAGGAAGTGCAGAGAATCAGAATGATGTTCCTTGGAAGATATTGGTGGGGAATGGACTGGAGGAGAGGGATCTGTCTGACCATGGGAAAGAGAGCATCCTAGAAACAGGAAGTACAGAGAATCTACAGTCCGTGGTCTCTACATAGGTAATTACTGAGGAGAGGCTGGATATAACCAGGTGTAGGTTCCTCTCTGGCCATAGGAAGGAGAACAGCCAGGTGCAGGAAGTACAGAGTCTGGGTACTTACTGAGGGGAGGTTGAATTTAACCAGGTGAAGGTTCCTATCTGACCACAGGAAGGAAAGCAGCCCTGGTACAGGAAGTACAGAGAATCACAGCTCTGTATCTGGGTAATTACTAGAGGAGATTGGTTTTACTTACACAGGGGAAAGTTCCTGCCTGACCATGGGAAAGAGAGCAGCCCAGGTGCAGGAAGTACAGGTAACTGATGTGGAGTGGCTGGATTTACTCAGGTGTAGGTTCCTATCGGACCATAGGAAGGAGAGCAGCCCAGGTACAGGAAATACCGAGAATCACAGCTCTGTATCTGGGTAATTACTAAAGGAGATTAGTTTTACTTACACAGGGGGAAGTGCCTGCCTGACCATGGGAAAGAGAACAGCCCAGGAGCAGAAAGTAAAGAGAATGTACCATGGGAAAGAAACAGCATAGGAACAAGTACAGAAACCAAAGCTCTATTCCAGGGTATATACTGGGGATGATAGGATTCAGTTACCCAGGGGATTGTTTTTGCATGACCATGGGAATGAGAGCAGCCCAGGCAGATCTGTTTTGTACCTCAGTATGTGCAACCAGCATACATTCAAGCAAAAATGCTCAAAAAAGAAAATAAACAGAGAGTGCTGGGAGTTGGGTGGAGCTTGCATGTCTTACCTGAATGAGCGTTCGCTCCACTTGTTCTGGTCGACCTTAGGAGAGAGGCCGCATTTCCCGACCCACAGAATGTTGTCGCAGGCAAAGTACATGGCCCGGTTGAGGTGACTGACCGTTATGCAGAAGCGAAGGACCAGGTCTGACAGATGGATTGCGCGTTTCGCCGACTCCAGTGCCTCCACCGAGTTCCCCAAGCGAAACACTGTAACACAGACCATATAAACCATTGTTATGGCAAAACCTATCCGGGTCCTGGTTTACAGAAGGGGGCGGGATTATGGGGGAATCTTTGCCCGTGATTGGCCACACTTACACTTGCGCCCCAAACTCAGGTGACTTTCCAACTGCTTGAGGCCGGAGATGAGTTCTGCGCTGGCGCCGTTCTTCTGCAGCGTGTATCCGATTAATGTGCATGCGTACTGCGCTGCTCTGCAATGCAAAACACCACAATTGTCTCGGGGTGCCCAATATATTGACTTTACTTTGCCTTTAATCTGGATTTTGTTTCCCCTGCATGTCTCACTGTGAGCCTCACGCCAACATCACATGTCTCATCTGCTGAAACCATTGCGAATGCGAAACGCGTGGGTCAATCTCTGTTGCAAATGCTTCTTTATAACTATTCAGTTGGCAGCAGTTGTGTAACCAACCAATTAACTGTCACATTAATCAACTGGACCAGAAAGTTTATTTTTCACCCCACCCCACACACACACACAATAAAATAGTAGAACATTTATGTTATATCTGTATAACAGAACATTCTGTCCCAGTGGCTGCACAGATCCTATCTGATCCCCATTGTAAGCAGCAGTCCTGTCCTGCTTTATGGCAGCTGAGATTCTAGCTATCTGTATAACAGAACATTCTGTCCCAGTGGCTGCACAGATCCTATCTGATCCCCATTGTAAGCAGCAGTCCTGTCCTGCTTTATGGCAGCTGAGATTCTAGCTATCTGTATAACAGAACATTCTGTCCCAGTGGCTGCACAGATCCTATCTGATCCCCATTGTAAGCAGCAGTCCTGTCCTGCTTTATGGCAGCTGAGATTCTAGCTATCTGTATAACAGAACATTCTGTCCCAGTGGCTGCACAGATCCTATCTGATCCCCATTGTAAGCAGCAGTCCTGTCGTATAAATGTAACATACAGCCTATAGGTAGATAATATCACAATGATGTAACAATAATGTTCTTACGTACAATTTAACCTGTTCTGTTCAGTTCTATTTTTCAGTTGTTACACCTGTCATTACCTACAAGAGCAGAATTAAAATAAAAGCGTTTAGGTATAAGGAGAGGCTGCTCCCGGCTCCTCTTTCACTCACTTGCCTTCTGCCTTATTTCCCAACACTCTAAAGTCTCCGGCCTTTGGCTTCCTACCAGAAACAAGAAGAGAAAGTGCTCCCCATGTGGAGTCAGTTTGGTCTGATGGGTCAGTCACCCCGAGTCTGCCTCACACATGGGCTGCAAGCACACAGGGATTTGGGGTGATTAGGCAGATATAAGATGCAGAGAGAAATCCATGCCAGTGTGTATGGCCCTATAGACTTTCATATGTTACAGATTGTTCTGATAAATTAGTCTGTGAGACAATAGGACTAACGTAGAGCTATGCAGCTCCCAACTCAGCAACTCCCTGCTTACTGCTGTCTCTCTCACACTCCAAACGTATTCACACCCTCTATCTCCTCTATTCTGCTCAATACACCCCAATTCAGCCATGCCATGTAACACCCCCAACTATGACTAATTGAATTTCAACAGATCTGCCCTAATACCTTGAATTCTGCTGCTCCCCTGTCCTTCAGCGACCCCCTGTCTCTCCTCTGTTCCCCAGTGACCCCGTCCCCAGCGAACCAGTCTGTCCTCTGGCCCTCAGTGACCCCCTCTCCCCCCTTTGTCCCCAGCAACCCCTTGTCTCTCCTCTAATACCTTGAATTCTGCTGCTCCCCTGTCCTTCAACGACCCCGTCTCTCCTCTGTCCCCCATCGACCCCCTATCTCTCCTCTGGTCTCTCCTCTGTCCCTCAGCGACCCCGTCCCCCCTTTGTCCCCAGCGACCCCTTGTCTCTCCTCTGTCCCCCAGCGACCCCCTGTCTCTCCTCTGTCCCTCAGCGACCCAGTCTCTCCTCTGTACCTCAGCGACCCTCTGTCCCCCCAGCAACCCCTTGTGTCTCCTCTGTCCGCCAGCGACCCCCTATCTCTCCTCTGTCCCTCAGCGACCCCCTGTCTAATTGAATTTCAACAGATCTGCCATAATGCCTCGAATTCTGCGGCTCCCCTGTCCCCAGCGACCCCGTCTCTCCTGTCCCCAGCGACCCCCTGTCCCCCCTTTATCCCCAGCGACCCCTTGTCTCTCCTCTGTCCCCCAGCGACCCCCTGTCTCTCCTCTGTCCCTCAGCGACCCCCTGTCCCCACAGCGACCCCGTCTCTCCTTTGTCCCCCAGCAACCCCCTGTCTCTCCTCTGTCCCTCAGCGACCCCCTGTCCCCACAGCGACCCCCTGTCTCTCCTTTGTCCCACAGCGACCCCTTGTCTCTCCTCTGTCCTACAGCCAAGCCATGTAACACCCCCAACTATGACTGATTGAATTTCAACAGCTCCGCCCTAATACCTCGAATTCTGCTGCTCCCCTGTACCCCAGCGACCCCCTGTGTCTCCTCTGTCCCCCAGCGACCCCCTGTCAGTCCCGGGACACTGTTATTTCTCAGCTCCCAGGAGTGTATTTCCATCTCCCCAGAGATCCCTCCCTACTCACCTGATGACTCGCTCCTTGGCCTGGCTCTGGCCACTGAACCGAACCCACGAGTCCATTTCGCTTCTCACAAGTCTCCGACCCACACGCGCTGCCTGAAAGTTTAAAGATCAGCACAATTTCTGCCACTACTTCCGGGTTTCTGACGGCACCTGGCGCGGTCCAAACTTACTCAAGACGCTCCTATCCCGTAGGAATTGTTCTTTATTGTATAAACAGTGCGGCAGAGCCCGTGGGAATTGCTTTACGTGAGCCATGTCCGGTAATGAGACTTTAATTCACTGCAGTCGCCTCAATAACTGGCTCCGCTCTGTTACCGGAATCGCTGTATATTGACTATTCACTAACATTGTCTGGCGCCCTCTAGTGGCACAAAGATGCGTCTGTTTTCTTTCTCTATTTCCTCAACAAGAGGTTTCCTATTTCCTAATTCCCTATTTCCTAATGCTAATGAGTCATTTCCGCTTCCATTTAGCGGCCAGTGAACCTGTTACACCTGCGCCTCATGGTCACGTGACTTTTTATTCATTTCAGCTGTTTCCCTTAATGGCAATGGGATCAACAGGAGGTGATTGTAAGTTATGGGATTCCCTACCAAGAGAGAGGAATGAGTGATTCGTTGGTGGGGAGGAAAGGAGATCTCACCATCAGTGTAGGAAGGGGTTCTTTACTGTAAGGACAGTCAGGTTATGGGATTCCCTACCAAGAGAGAGGAATGAGTGATTCGTTGGTGGGGAGGAAAGGAGATCTCACCATCAGTGTAGGAAGGGGTTCTTTACTGTAAGGACAGTCAGGTTATGGGATTCCCTACCAAGAGAGGGGAATGAGTGATTCATTGGTGGGGAGGAAAGGAGATCTCACCATCAGCATAGGAAGGGGTTCTTTACTGTAAGGACAGTCAGGTTATGGGATTCCCTACCAAGAGAGGGGAATGAGTGATTCATTGGTGGGGAGGAAAGGAGATCTCACCATCAGCATAGGAAGGGGTTCTTTACTGTAAGGACAGTCAGGTTATGGGATTCCCTACCAAGAGAGGGGGAATGAGTGATTCGTTGGTGGGGAGGAAAGGAGATCTCACCATCAGTGTAGGAAGGGGTTCTTTACTGTAAGGACAGTCAGGTTATGGGATTCCCTACCAAGAGAGGGGAATGAGTGATTCATTGGTGGGGAGGAAAGGAGATCTCACCATCAGCATAGGAAGGGGTTCTTTACTGTAAGGACAGTCAGGTTATGGGATTCCCTACCAAGAGAGGGGGAATGAGTGATTCATTGGTGGGAAGGAAAGGAGATCTCACCATCAGCATAGGAAGGGGTTCTTTACTGTAAGGGCAGACAATTCCGTGGATGGAATGTAGGAGAGCAGGAGTTGGTGACTCCCATGTGAGAGTGTGGGGGTGTATGTGTCAGTGGATGAGTTAGTTGTAGTTAAACAAGAGCAGTGCCAGTAGGAGGCACAAGTCTATACACAAAGCCTATAAAATAAAATAACTCCCAGCAGGCAGACACTGGGAAGATATAGGGTTAGAATGATAACCAATCGGCACACAGCTGTGTTTGAGCCACGCCCCTGCATTAGAATGCTTACCGTGTGTTTATTTAAATAGCCACGCCCTACAGTGACTGACAGGCAGTTGTGGCATTGGGAGTCGCTGGCTGAGGAGCGAGACGAGTATTTGACTGACAGGTCCCAACTTCGCCCCCACAGCGGTCCTGATAGCAAATCCCGCCCCTCACATGACTGATGAATTCCAAGCTGGGCTCCATTAGCCCGCCCCTCCTTCCCGTCATTGGCTTTGCTGCTGGAGTGGCAGCTCAGTGTCCTCGCCTCTGTATCTCTGGCATAAAAAATTCCGCCCATCCTAAATTAGAGCCCATTGATTGGCTGCACAGCAGTGAGTGGCAGCTCTATATCCCCGGGCCCGTTATTTCACCGGTGGCCGCAGATGGAGTCGCTCCGAGTTCAGAGACTGCAGCCCGGGGTGGGACCCGGTGTCTCCTCAGGGACTTTGCGCTCGTTACGGCCCGGGGTGACCGGCGGTTCCTTCTCCTCTCCGGCGGCAACAACAGCTCCGGCCTCGGCTCCTCCTCCTCTCGGCCTGGGGATCCCGGGGGGACTGGCGAATCCTGGGGGGAACCCGGCGGTGCTGAGGGAGGCGGTGGAGGCGGTTGTGAGGAGCTTCGCTAAATACACTCACGGCTACGGGAGGGGTCAGTCCGGCCTCTTCTACCCGGGGCTCTTGTCTCCTCTACCCGCCGGGGCTCCTGGTCCTCAGTGTGGGGGAGGGGCTGACATCTTTGTATCCAGAGATTTATTGGCTGATGGGGAGGGGGATGCTGGGAGTTGTAAGCTGAGGGGGATGCTGGGAGTTGTAGGCTGATGAGGGGGATGCTGGGAGTTGTAGGCTGATGGGGGGGGATGCTCGGAGTTGTAGGCTGATGGGCAGGGGGATGCTGGGAGTTGTAGGCTGATGGGCAGGCGGATGCTGGGAGTTGTAGGCTGATGGGCAGGTGGATGCTGGAAGTTGTAGGCTGATGGGCAGGGGGATGCTGGGAGTTGTAGGCTGATGGGCAGGGGGATGCTGGGAGTTGTAGGCTGATGGGCAGGGGGATGCTGGGAGTTGTAGGCTGATGGGCAGGGGGATGCTGGGAGTTGTAGGCTGATGGGCAGGGGGATGCTGGGAGTTGTAGGCTGATGGGCAGGGGGATGCTGGGAGTTGTAGGCTGATGGGCAGGGGGATGCTGGGAGTTGTAGGCTGATGGGCAGGGGGATGCTGGGAGTTGTAGGCTGATGGGCAGGGGGATGCTGGGAGTTGTAGGCTGATGGGCAGGGGGATGCTGGGAGTTGTAGGCTGATGGGCAGGGGGATGCTGGGAGTTGTAGGCTGATGGGCAGGGGGATGCTGGGAGTTGTAGGCTGATGGGCAGGGGGATGCTGGGAGTTGTAGGCTGATGGGCAGGGGGATGCTGGGAGTTGTAGGCTGATGGGCAGGCGGATGCTGGGAGTCGATGAGTTGCTCCCCCTGTGGCTGTTGCTCCTCAAACAAAGACCAGCAAGTTCTGTCCCAGCGCCAAGTGCGATGTCTCTGGGCTAGAAATCCCCATGTTCTGATCTAATAATAATAATAACGAAATCTCTGGGGCAGAACCCGGGAGTCTAATTACTGCCCCTGAACCATGAGGCAGATGTAGTTAAATAAAATATTCTATTACCGCACACCTCCTTCCACTTTTCTGCGTGGTGGTGCTGGTCCTCCGCTGACCAAGCCCGGTCTCCTTACTGCTTTGTAATTTCAAAAAACGGTCCGCACACACCAATGTTGCAGTCGGGGATTGTGCCCCTTTTATTAATGCCACCAACAATCAACGTTTCGGGGGGAACACAGCCTCCCTTCCGAAACGTTGATTGTTGGTGGCATTAATAAAAGGGGCACAATCCCCGACTGCAACATTGGTGTGTGCGGACCGTTTTTTGAAATTACAAAGCAGATGTAGTTAAAGGCATAGTAACCACATAATGGGGATATAGTGAGAAAAGGATGAGCCGCTTCCCCTGTGTATAATGTGTGTAACTGTATCAGTGTCTGTGCATTTCTCTCCTCCAGTTCTGACTCCTGACACAATGTAGCAGCCGCACCCTAATGTTTCCTAAATCTTCTCTCTGTCTCCTCAGTAAACGTGGTGGAGGCCCTCCAGGAATTTTGGCAAATGAAGCAGACGAGAGGGGCGGAGCTAAAGAATGGCGCTTTGGTTGTGTACGAGATGGTGCCGACTAACAGCCCCCCGTATGTTTGTTATGTCACCTTGCCGGGGGGCAGCTGTTTTGGGAGCTTTCAGGTAAAATGGCCCCCCTTTTTTTTATCTTCCTCAGTATTTCTTATAGCAGCCCCCTGTATAATACCACTTCCCCTATAGGGACCCCCTGTATAATAATGATATAATAACTCTGAATAAAACCTGTAGTTATCGGAAACCCTACATTATACAATCTTGCCTATAGGGACCCCGTATACAATACCAATTTACCTATGGGGCCCCCCTATATAACCCAGCTTTCCCTATACTCATCCCTACAGTATCCAGCATTTCATATAGTGACTCCCTATATACAGCTTTCCTTATAATGAAGCCGGTGGTATTTGCTTTATCCCCCTTATCAAGCTGCCCCTGGGGAAGAGAACAGGCCAAGAGCAGGAAGTACAGGGACTCGGAGCTCTGTGCCTGGAAGTGTATTAGGGGGAAATGAGGATCTACTTACCCAGGTGACATTCCTGCGTGACCCTTGGGAAGAGAGCAGCCCCAGAGGGAGGTTTGGGGAAGTAGTTAATGCAGATGGGCATAGGTTTTTATCCTGACCTGACTTTTTTTTTCCTCTCAGTTCTGTCCGACCAAAGCGGAAGCCAGGAGAAGCGCCGCCAAGATCGCCCTGATGAACTCCGTGTTTAACGAGCACCCGTCACGCAGGATCACGGACGAGTTCATAGAGAAGAGCGTGTGCGAAGCCCTGGCCACGTTTAATGTAAGTCTCACCCCGTGAGTCGGCAGTTGGAATCCATCCGCCACATCTGGAACTCTTTTATGTTCCAGTTTCACTAAATAACCCCACGTGTTACTCTTGCCTCACAGCTCTGCTGTAACCTCTCTCATTGGCAGCAACCAACTCATCCAATCCCTGGCATTGAACTCTGTACTTCCTGCTTCTGGGCTGCTCTCTTTCCCATGGTCAGACAAGGACCTTACCCTTAGTAAGTGAAAAGTGAGCCCCTCAGTACTTCTCCAGGTACAGAGCTCTGATTCTCTGTACTTCCTGCTCCTGTCTGACCATGGGAAAGAGAACAGCCCAGGAGCAGGAAGTACAGAGAATCAGAGCTCTGTACCTGGGTAAGTACTGGGGGAGATTGGATTCACTTACCCAGGGGGAGGGTCCTGTCTGACCATGGGAAAGAGAACAGCCCAGGAGCAGGAAGTACAGAGAATCAGAGCTCTGTACCTGGGTAAGTACTGGGGGAGATTGGATTCACTTAACCAAGGGGAGGTTCCTGTCTGACCATGGGAAAGAGAACAGCCCAGGAGCAGGAAGTACAGAGAATCAGAGCTCTGTACCTGGGTAAGTACTGGGGGAGATTGGATTCACTTACCCAGGGGGAGGGTCCTGTCTGACCATGGGAAAGAGAACAGCCCAGGAGCAGGAAGTACAGAGAATCAGAGCTCTGTACCTGGGTAAGTACTGGGGGAGATTGGATTCACTTAACCAAGGGGAGGTTCCTGTCTGACCATGGGAAAGAGAACAGCCCAGGAGCAGGAAGTACAGAGAATCAGAGCTCTGTACCTGGGTAAGTACTGGGGGAGATTGGATTCACTTACCCAGGGGGAGGTTCCTGTCTGACCATGGGAAAGAGAACAGCCCAGGAGCAGGAAGTACAGAGAATCAGCGCTCTGTACCTGGGTAAGTACTGGGGGAGATTGGATTCACTTACCCAGGGGGAGGTTCCTGTCTGACCATGGGAAAGAGAACAGCCCAGGAGCAGGAAGTACAGAGAATCAGAGCTCTGTACCTGGGTAAGTACTGGGGGAGATTGGATTCACTTACCCAGGCGGAGGTTCCTGTCTGACCATGGGAAAGAGAACAGCCCAGGAGCAGTTAGTACAGAGAATCGGACACTTGGTAAGTACTAGGGGACACTGGATTCACATGGATGAAAATGTTTCCCTGGTAGGTCGGTGCCTTGATCTACAATAGAAATATTTGGCAATATCACACACATGTGACACAGCTGCTTTGGTTTAATCCCGCCCCCTGCAGTGCATAATGTGCATAACTTCATGTTACTAATTAGCAATTAATCATGGAGCCTCCTGTTCCCTTGCCTGTGACTGGCCAGAATAAAGATGTTAATCGTGGGTCAGTGATTGTACAGAGGATGTAATGATGCACCTTTGGACATGCAGGGGCTGCTGGGATTTGTAGTTCAGCCATACTTCAACCAGTTGTAGCTGCCACGTCTCATATGTCTGTGTTTAATTTAGGGTAATCGCGAGGAAGCGGACAATCCAAACACCGGGATCGGAGCCTTCCGCTTCATGCTGGAGTCCAACAAAGGCAAATCCATGCTGGAGTTCCAGGTGATTATCTGCGGCTTCAGTGATGGGGGGCCTGAACCAAGGGTCTTTAATAAAGGGGCAGCAACCAGGGACCGTTTGCATTAGTTCCTTCTGGAACACCCCCCTGGAAAAGTGAATGACAGCTCTTGGTATCTACCCAGGTACAGAGCTCCCATTCTTAGTGCTTCCTGCTCTTGTGCTGCTCTCTTTCCCATGGCCATTCAGCGAGTGAAAAATAAAGCTGGGTCAAGTCCAAGGCTGACTGTGGGGAAGAGAATAGCCAAAAAAAAGGAGAAGCAGAGACCCGAGGGGAGAGCAGATTCATTTTGACTAAAGGAAAATTCCTGTCTAAACGTGGGAAAGAGAACAGCCCAAGAGCAGTTAGTACAGAGTATAAATAGTTTGACCAGGTTGCATTTACTTACCCTTGATAAAGTTACTAGTGGGGCCAAAGCTGTTACAGAACCAGTGGAGTTTTGGGCTCACCTCCCATGATGCACCTGTGCTGGGTATAAGGCAGCCATGTGCTAGGGCTGCTGAAGAGTAGAGACCGCTGCTCTCCATAGTGTTATGGTGTATAACAAATACTTGATCCCACTTTCCAAGAGCTTTAGAGCACAATACAATGCCCCTGTCAGCCCTGTCCTTCCGACTGCCATCTAGATCCCCTGTGCCCCCAGAGAATACACTAATGATTATATTCAGGCAGGGGCAAAGCCAGAAGTGTTGAGGTGGCAGATGGAAATCCTGCACCTGTTTCCCATTTTCCTGATCCAATGTTTCTGCTTCCAGGAACTCATGACGGTCTTCCAACTCCTGCACTGGAACGGCAGCCTGAAAGCCATGCGAGAGAGGCAGTGCTCCCGCCAGGTAGATCAATATGGAGTATCCCCTTTCTTGTGTTTCACCCGTTTTCAATTGGTATGCTGATTTCTGCTTCTGTCTCGCAGGAGGTTCTGGCCCACTACTCACACCGAGCGCTGGATGACGACATGAGGAACCAGATGGCCATGGATTGGGTGAATCGGGAACACGACACCCCAGGATCGCTGGCCAGAGAGTTGGCATCCACAGAACGGCAGTTGGACGAGGCACGACTGGCTGGCAAGGAGCTTCGGTACCACAAGGAGAAGAAAGATATCCTGATGCTGGCGGCTGGGCAGCTTGGAAACATTCATTCCCCCAACTGTTAGCTTGGCCTAGATACTCGTTACTGCTCTTCACTCATATGTGACGTTTGTGGTGGGCAAAAGCTTGAAAACTGAGAAATATGGTTCTGTACAGAGCTTTGCAAATATCTTGGGCTACTGGGCTCCAGGAGCAAACAAGATTTTATGGGGAAGTTCTTTGGGGTAGAGTAGGCCTTCAAGATTCTAGAAATATACATCTAAATCCTGTTTGCACCCATAAAGCGCAACCTCACAGGCCTGTGAGGTTGTTAAGCTCTATGTCCATTGGATTTGAGGAGCTCTGTAGCCATGAAAGAGAAACCCTTGAGCTCTGTATCCATGAAGGAAAAACCTGTGAGGAGCTCTGTAGCCATGAAGGAGAACCCATTGAGGAGCTCTGTAGCCATGAAGGAGGCATCTTATGAGGAGCTCTGTATCATTGGAGGAGGCACCTTATGAGGAGCTCTGTATCCATAAAGGAGAAACCCTTGAGGAGCTCTGTATCCATGAAGGAGAAACTCTTGAGGAGCTCTGTATCCATGAAGGAGAAACTCTTGAGGAGCTCTGTATCCATGAAGGAGAAACTCTTGAGGAGCTCTGTATCCATGAAGGAGAAACTCTTGAGGAGCTCTGTATCCATGAAGTAGAAACCCTTGAGCTCTGTATCCATTAAGGAAAAGCCAGTGCGGAGCTTTGTAGCCATGAAGGAGAAACCCTTGAGGAGCTCTGTAGCCATGAAGGAGAAACCCTTGAGGAGCTCGGTATCATTGAAGGAGGCACCTTATGAGGAGCTCTGTATCCTTTGATGTTTGTGGAGCTCTGTACCCAAGACTTGAGACAATTTTGGAGGTCTTTCGAACCATGAAGCAGCCTGAGCCTGAGTGAAGAAGTTATATAGGATTTTGACAACTGTCCATTTGGGCAAACAAGACTTTGTTAAACTTTTTCTAAGTATGACTTTAACTTTCAAAAGCGGTTACAGCCACCAACCATCTTTGGAACCAAGACAGACTGTTATAAGACAGATAGGATGTGTTTAGATTAAAGTCTTAACTGGAAAGGATTGTGGGAACATAGCTACTGCCAGGGGCTGTGCTGCTTATATAGTGATACCTTCCCAATGGAGCAGAAAACAAATTAAAGGGCAAGTCTTCTTGCGTAAACTCAAGCCCCATGTGGTTTTGAATCCAGCTCCTTTCTGAAATACTTACCCTGGCACCGAGCTTTGATTTTACTGTATTTCCTGTTCATAGGCTGCTCTGTTTCCCATGGTCAGACGGGGTGGTACTTGCCAAACTCCTCCCTCATCTGTCCATGGGGGAGAGAGCAGCCCAGGAGCAGGATATTCAGGTAGCCAGTGGCAGGGTAAGTAATGGTGGGATATTGAATTTATTTTTTTTCAAGGGGCTCATAACAAAGGGCACTTACCTTTATCAGCCACCTGAAACCTTAGCACCTACTCCGGTAACGGCATGTTACTGTTTTTATATACCACCGCTCTTTTCATTACCAATAAGGGCAATACATTTCTATATATATTTCTATATTTTAATATCAGTGTTAAACCCTTCATCTCTTGCAAAACCTCGCTCAGGCAAGCGATTCCCAGGAGACTTTGGTTGGCCGGGGATACTATAAAAAAAATGCCCCCCCCCCCTCAAATCCATTGACTACAATGAGAGCCCATGGATCCTCTCCATATCTTTCTAAAACGGGTTTCCTGAAAGCTGCATGTTGAAATTCACAGAAACCCTCTGGACTGCAGACTGTGCCTCCATGTTCCACCTAGTGGTAAATGTCAGAATAACAGTCGTCAGACACACTAGGGCGTAATCACCAGTGAGATCACAATTGAATGGCGACAGCGGGGGACCTAAGAGCGATATCTCATTGCAGAGAGAAGATGGCTTGGCCAATGAATTCTAAAATTCTAAGATTATCTCAATTTGTTATTGCACTCTTTTTACTACTATCATTTTAGGTAGGCTCCACTGAACACAAAGTGGGCGTAGCTTTCAGACAAAATGGCCGAACACAACAGGGCTAAGAGCAATGTCACTGCCATAAAAATCGAAGTTTTAAAGGGTGCAAGAAAGCGACACTTAGTGCCAATTTAGAATCATGTTTTTCTGTTGTCTAGCTTCAGGTCCTTTAAATGACTTTGTTTGGGATGGATTCTCTTAACTGTTATAAATTTTACTCTGCAGGAGTAATCGCGGGCGCAACCGTATTAACCACTTATAACTCTGGTGGCAACGAGTTCTTTCAGAGGGAAGGGGCCAGATGACAAGTGAAGAATTTGGTGAATTTCCCCTTTAAATGAACAATATGATAGAGAGTGAGCCGGTGGGGGAGGTTTTGCAAGAGACAGATCTAGGGCTCATCTGTTTGGTAAATAGTGCAACTGTAACTCTGGGAGTTACAGTTGCACAATTCTTTTTTTATATCTATGTAGCTACCTGTACGTATGTAGCCTTTGTACTACCTACCCAGGGCACCACTTTAGTACTGTGGCCCATACTGTGCATTTTATAGCAACGCTCCTTAGTTACCTTTGTATCTTGATATATGCAAATAAATTTATTAGTAACATTGCTACATGGCTGGCTTAGTTTGTTGGTCAACTTCTTCCTATGCTGATGGTGAGATCTCCTTTCCTCCCCACCAATGAATCACTCATTCCCCTCTCTTGGTAGGGAATCCCATAACCTGACTGTCCTTACAGTAAAGAACCCCTTCCTATACTGATGGTGAGATCTCCTTTCCTCCCCACCAATGAATCACTCTTTCCTCCTCTCTTGGTAAGGAATCCCATAACCTGACTGCCCTTACAG
This sequence comes from Xenopus petersii, assembly GCA_038501925.1. Classification (NCBI taxonomy): domain Eukaryota; kingdom Metazoa; phylum Chordata; class Amphibia; order Anura; family Pipidae; genus Xenopus; species Xenopus petersii. The sequence goes on from CM076687.1 coordinate 2,339,412, forward strand.
TAAAGAACCCCTTCCTATACTGATGGTGAGATCTCCTTTCCTCCCCACCAATGAATCACTCATTCCCCTCTCTTGGTAGGGAATCCCATAACCTGACTGCCCTTACAGTAAAGAACCCCTTCCTATACTGATGGTGAGATCTCCTTTCCTCCCCACCAATGAATCACTCATTCCCCTCTCTTGGTAGGGAATCCCATAACCTGACTGTCCTTACAGTAAAGAACCCCTTCCTATACTGATGGTGAGATCTCCTTTCCTCCCCACCAATGAATCACTCATTCCCCTCTCTTGGTAGGGAATCCCATAACCTGACTGTCCTTACAGTAAAGAACCCCTTCCTATGCTGATGGTGAGATCTCCTTTCCTCCCCACCAATGAATTACTCATTCCTCCTCTCTTGGTAGGGAATCCCATAACCTGACTGCCCTTACAGTAAAGAACCCCTTCCTATACTGATGGTGAGATCTCCTTTCCTCTCCACCAATGAATCATTCATTCCCCCTCTCTTGGTAGGGAATCCCATAACCTGACTGCCCTTACAGTAAAGAACCCCTTCCTATGCTGATGGTGAGATCAGGGATATATTAGGGAATAAGTATGAGACAGAGTAACAATAGATTTACATGTCTGGTCTATGGGATGTTACACCATTTCTGTGAATAAGAAGACTCCAGACTGTGCAGATCTCATCTGTATCTGTATATTATATATATTGATTGACCACGCGTGTGTGGACAGAGGAAAAAGGGTTTAGCAGTAAAACGTCTCCCCCTGACCTTCTCAATATGGCGCAGGAGAGGGAGACGTTGCGTCATTTCCGCACGAGGAGCGTGCTCTTATCTACGTCGTTTGTTTGTGCCGGAAGGTGTTGTTTAGCGCTACCGAGAAGCCGAGGTTTAGCAGACTGTAACCCGGAGCGACTTTGCAGCGAATATGGCGGATGTACTGGATCTGCACGAGGCTGGCGGGGAGGACTTCGCTATGGATGAAGATGGGGACGGTGAGAGGAGGGTGCGGGGAATTTAATGGAGCCAGGCCTGAGGCCTCCTCAGTGTAACCCTGGAACCGGCTCCAATCAGCGCTCTCACGGGAATGAGGAAGTGAGGCGCTTCTTCCTGATGACTGGGGAGCACGTGGCTTTATAGAGGCTGCTGGGATTTAGTGGCACTTTAATAACTTCCGCCATACTGACCCCCATCTGTCTCCCTATGTGACTAAGTGAATGTACAATTGATGAGGGGGCTATTGTAAGCACTTTTGTCATTTACATTCATTATTTATTTTTTATTCCAAGATATTAAGGGATACATGTGCTGTTAATATGAATGAATTTAGTTCCAACAGCGCCACCTGCTGGTCAGTTTCCCACCAGTCTGACCAGCAAGTAGTCAAGGAAGTTGTCAGGAGAAAGAAAGAGGCTGATGTTCTTCTGCTTAGGAAAGATGTGAGAAAGGTTTCTAATTTTATTCCTAAGCAGAAGAACATCAGCCTCTTTCTTTCTCCTGACAACTTCCTCCGTTTCTCAAAAGAGCAAACAGATTTTTTTATATTTACTGTTGAAATCTGACATGGGGCTAGACATATTGTCAGTTTCCCAGCTGCCCCCAGTCATGTGACTTGTGCTCTGATAAACTTCACTCTTTACTGCAAGTTGAGATCACCCCCTCGCTCCCCCCCAGCAGCCTAACAACAGAACAATGGGAAGGTAACCAGATAGCAGCTCCCTAACACAAGATAACAGCTGCCTGGTAGATCTAAGAACAACACTCAATAGTAAAATCCAGGTCCCACTGAGACACATTCAGTTACATAGAGTAGGAGAAACGACAGCCTGACAGAAAGCAGTTCCATCCTAAAGTACAGGCACAAATAACATGACTGGGGGGCAGCTGGGAAACTGACAATATGTCTAGCCCAATATGTCAGATTTCAAAATTCAATATAAAAAAATTCTGTTTGCTCTTTTGAGAATTGGATTGGAGCAGCTCTATTAACTGTGTTTTGAAAAAAAACATGTTTTCAAATGAAAGTATCCCCTTAATATATTGGAATAAAAAAATAAATAATGAATGTAAATGACAAAAGTGCTAAGAATACCCCCCTCATCAGTTTTACACTCACTTAATTTAAAGGTTAATTTATCCTTCAAGACAGGATTCTCCAGCACATTCCCACTAAATTCAGTGAAGGCATTTACCCCCTAATGTAATAAAAGGCTCTAAGTTTGCACAGGGGCAGTAACCCATAACAACCAATAAGATCGTTGCTTTTAAACAGGTGACCAGTAAATGCTGCCTGCTGATTGGTTGCTATGCGTTACTGCCCATGGGCAAACGTAGTGCCTTTTGCTAGAAAGCAGCATAAGATGAAGGTACTTGATTGGGACTAATTCATACAGTGGGTGTGGCCAGAGCAGTTGGGTGGGGCAGTAGCACGGGGGAAGCAGTGTGATGGATTCAACTAGATTAGAATTGAGGGAAGAAACCCCTTTTGATTCCACTGTGATTTTGTGGCACCCCATAGACGTTCTAGGTCATGTGACTGGTATTTTGTCTCTGGGTTGCAGACAGTATTCACAAACTGAAGGAAAAGGCCAAGAAAAGGAAGGGCAGAGGATTCGGTGCAGGTAAGTCCCCGTCTGGCATTAAGGTGGTGCAATTGTCCGTGTCATTGTTCCCATGAAATTGATTTTTATTGCCCTGTTGCTTTAAGATGAAGGCACCAAAACGAGGATCCGGGAAGTCTATGACAGTGTGGAGCAGGATGGAGACGAGCCGGGACCCCAGAGATGTAAGTCCCCCATATACACACAACTACCCGTCTCTAGGATCCCCCCCAGAGGAAGGTGCATGGCATGTAACACAGGGCAGATCAGCAGAAACCAAAGCTGCAGTGCATGCTGGGAACCTTGAGAGTGTCCTGGTAGTGCCGCGCTCATGCCGGAATCTCCGCTCCCTGTGCCTGAACAGCAGCGCAGCTTTGCTTTATGTGCAGCGTCCCTTTAATAGTATCTTTATTGCTGGTACGATCCAGAGGCACTAGGTGGCGCTGTCACTCACTATAGAGCTTTGTTTTGGTGCCAACCGTAGAAAAGCCCAATTGCCGGACAGTAGGGTCATACCACTGTGTATAACGGGGTGCACTCTCTCCCCTCAGCTGTGGAAGGCTGGATCCTGTTTGTCACCGGGGTGCATGAGGAGGCCACAGAGGAGGATATACACGATAAGTTTGGCGAATTCGGGGAGATCAAGAACATCCACCTGAATCTGGACCGGAGGACGGGTTTCCTGAAGGTGAGTAAAGGGGAAATATTCCTCCCTTTTGTTCATGAGATCGTTCATTTCTTTTATGGAATAAAGGTGCCCGAACACTGTCTGACCTGCCACATTGTTTAATGGGGTTGTTCAACATTAATTTTTAGTAGGATGTAGAGAGGGATATTCTGAGACAACATGCAATTGGTCTTCGTTTTTTATTGTTTGTGGTTTTTGCATTATTTAGCTTTTTATTCAGCAGCTCTGCAGTTTGCACTTTCAGCCATCTGGTTGCTAGGGTCCAAATCCCCCTAGCAACCATGCATATGGATAGGATAGGCCAGAATAGAAAGATGAGGATTAAAAAGTAGCACAGGGTCAGTGACCCCCCCCATTTGAAAGCTGCAAAGAGTCAGAAGCAGAAGGCAAACAATTCCAAAACTATAAAAAAAATAAATAATGAAGACCAATTAAAAAGTTGCATAGCGTTGACAATTCTATACTAAGGGGCAGATTTACTATGGGTCGAATATCGAGGGTTAATTAACCCTCGATATTCGACTAGGAATTTAAATCCTTCGACTTCGAATATCGAAGTCGAAGGATTTAGCGCAGAAAATTTGATCGATCGAAGGATTATTCATTCGATCAAACGATTAAAATCCTTTGAATCGAACGATTCGAAGGATTTTAATCCAACGATCGAAGGAATATCCTTCGATGAAAAAAACTTAGGCAAGCCTATGGGGACCTTCCCCATAGGCTAACATTGAGTTCGGTAGCTTTTAGCTGCCGAACTAGGGGGTCGAAGTTTTTTTTAAAGAGACAGTACTTCGACTATCGAATAGTCGAACGATTTTTAGTTCGAATCCTTCGATAGTCGTAGTCGGTGGTCGAAGTAGCCCAAAAAAAACTTTGAAATTCAAAGTTTTTTTAATTTGAATCCTTCACTCGAATTTAGTAAATCTGCCCCTAAAAGTAGCTTAAAGGTGCACCATCTGTTTAACTGATGAAGTCCCAGAGAATTGATGTTGTCACCACCTTTAAGGGACGAGTTGAAACCCCCCCATATAAACACACTGCTGACTCTGCCCCCCTAATCTGCAGGGCTACGCACTGGTGGAATATGAGACGTACAAAGAAGCTCTGGCGGCCATGGAAGGGTTAAATGGACAAGACCTCATGGGGCAGCCGGTCAGTGTAGACTGGGGATTCGTGAGAGGCCCCCCGAAAGGAAAGAGGAGGTAAGTGACTGAGCCCAGAGTGACTTCTTGTTATGGTTTAGATGCTGCTGCCATTGATTTGCTGCCTCCTGACACCAGAAATTCACTTGTTTCCTCCGCTGTTTTGCAGAAGTGGGAGGAGGAGGAGCCGAAGCCCAGAAAGAAGACGACGTTAGATCTAAGTACCGCCCCTTTTTTGTACATTGGATCACTGATCTGCCAATCGCAATGTCCCACCTGTATCTGGGCAGGTCGTTGGCTCAGTGACCGTTTTCTTGTGTGGCCCTAAAGGAAGGTTTTTAATTTTGCAAAAATGTCTGTTACCACTGCTGTGGCCCCAATTCATTGTGGGGTACAAAGGAGTTGCCCCTAATATTCTTACCAATAAAGTCTTTTTATGTTACTGGTCTCTGAAGGTGTCAGTCCCCCCAAATTCCAGACTTAGTCCCGGTGTGAGGATCTGAACGGACCTGCCCTGGTAACGCAGTCTTGTGAGTCTGATCCAAATGGACTGATTGCTACACAGGTTTCTGTTGCAGCTGGATGTCATTTAACTGGGACTGATGTACAATATGAGGGGAATTCAACTCCAACGTCATGAGCTGCATCAGAACTGTACTGACCTGTCTGACACTCACATTGGATAGAAAGGGCTGCTCCAAACAAGGACTTTAAAGGTGTTTTCACCTTTAGATTAAAGGGATCCTGTCATCGGAAAACGTTTTTTTCAAAATGAATCAGTTAATAGTGCTGCTCCAGCAGAATTCTGCACTGAAATCCATTTCTCAAAACAGCAAACAGATTTTTTTATATTCAATTTTGAAATCTGACATGGGGCTAGACATATTGTCAATTTCCCAGCTGCCCCTGGTCATGTGACTTGTGCCTGCACTTTAGGAGAGAAATGCTTTCTGGCAGGCTGCTGTTTTTCCTTCTCAATGTAACTGAATGTGTCTCAGTGGGACCTGGATTTTACTATTGAGTGCTGTTTTTAGATCTACCAGGCAGCTGTTATCTTTCGTTAAGGAGCTGCTATCTGGTTACCTTCCCATTGTTCTTTTCAATGTATTAGGATAGCAAATCAAGAAGAGCAGCAAAAAGCAGATTACCTGCTATTCAATCTTTATTGTGCATTCCACACAACATGTTTCGGGCAGCAAGGGCACTTTCTCAAGTGTCATTGTTCTATTGTTTGGCTGCTGGGGGGGAAAGGGAGGGTCGATATGACTCCAACTTGCAGTACAGCAGTAAAGAGTGATTGAAGTTTATCAGAGCACAAGTCACATGACTGAGGTAGCTCTGTGTTCTGCTCTAAGGCTTCTCTCTGTGCCCCCTGTTCTGTTGCATTTCTCTAATGACAGTGTCATGTTTATGGTCCTGTCTTCTTCTATGTCAAGTGTTTAACCCCCTAAAATTTCCGCAGAAAATGCCAAATTCAACCTGAATTTAATTGATTTGGATATGTTTTCTGGTTAGCTAAAGCAATATGGCGTCGCTTCCTCTGTGTGATAGAAACACCCCACGTTCCATCCAGATGAATGCTGAAGAGAGAGTCATGTTCGGTGGTTGAATGTTCACATGAAACTTCCCACAATCCTTCCCCGACACTGGTCGAATTTCACTGAATGGAGCCCATACCCAGTCATCTCTAATTCAAACTTACCAGAACCCCCTGGATCCCCAACTGTCCTCTTCATAGGGTAGTGGTTGTGGATATACGAAACGACCCTTTGCCCAAAGAGACCGTGACATGGTCCTTTCCTTGAAAGTGGATGGTGAAGAGTCCGTAGATAATGGGATCCAGGCATGTGTTCAGGAGTCCGAAGAGGAAGAGGATGTGGCTGAGGGATGGTGGGACTTTCTTTTCTGTCAACATTTTTGGGGAAAACCAGTAGCATATCCCTAGGAGTTGGTGTCCGGCACACAATGAATGTCAGCACTATAACCAGGGACATTTTCAACGTTCTCATTCGAGCCAGGGGGATGTTATTTGATGAGTGCCGGAGGTCAACTTCTTTGGAGGAAACTCGCGGCAGTAAATGATCAGATATTTAATATACACACCTGACTATTGACACTCAACCCCGCCACCTCGCCCATTTCATATCTGATTAGGTAGGTTTGGAAATACCATAAGCTGAGGACCATATTGGACCTGCATGGCCCCTAAGTGATCTGATCCTAGAGTGTTTGATTTGCCGTACCACTTAAGTGAGCTAAAGGTTTTATCTTGGTTCATTAGTGAAATCTCTGGTCATCCCCCAGTGGTGATCTATAGCATTTTCTTTATAAATCCATCCCAATGAAGGTCCATAAGATTCCATAGCCAACCCCACCACAGCAAAGGTTCATCAAATATTCTCTAGCCAAAACTCCACTGACAGTGCTTCATGAGTTCTTTAGTCTCCCCCAAGAGATGCTTCAGGAGAAGATATCTGGCCAATGATGGTCTAAAAAAAAGTTCTCAATAAATCCCTTACCAATTCATTAAAAGGGGGATATTTCTGGCTGCCCCACAATGAAGGTCCATAAGGAGTTCTCTAGTCATCTTCAACCCATTAGTGATGATTCATAAGACCCTCTCCAAGCAAACCCCCATAAGTTCCCTAGTCTCCCACCATTTGATGATCCACAAGGAGTTATCTGGCCTTCCCCTATTAACAGTCTATAAAGAGTTATTTATAATTCTCCTTCCCCATGCAAAGTTTCATATAACATTCTCTAGCCCAACCCCCAGTGGTGGCTCATAAGGAATTCTCTAACTTCCCCCTCCAATTATGGTCTACACAGAACTCCATGAGGTTCTGTAACCAACCCCAAAAGCATTATGATGACTGCAGAACTCACCGCAAGCTGCCTTCATCTTGTGCGATATCTTCATCAGGATGCGCGCGTAGTAGGACACCATGATGAGGAGAGGCAGAAGAAGGTGAACATGTTATAGATGGTCTCCTGCCAGTAGACTTGGAAGCTTCCCACTGTTGCGCATTGGACAAAGTGCACCGGCTCGGATCTGCTCACTGTGTGGAATACAAAGAGCTAAGAAAGAAGTCCGTGATTAGTGGGGGAGGGCCCAGGAGATGTTACCCTAAAAGGATTATGTAGTTTTGTTTTAAGTAATGTCTATGACCTCCAATACTCAATTACCCCTGTGGGTTACTTCCGACTTGTTTGTCTATATCTTGTCCTGTTAAATGTGGGACAGGAGTTTGGTCAGGTTGTTGGGACTCTTAAGACCAATGGCTCATGGAAAGGCTCTTGTATCATTCTAACATGGAACCCGACACCCTCTCAAGGATGATACTTGTTTCATGCTCACTTCTGTATGGCATGTCCCATTTTTGGTCAAGATGAGGTTACCTCTCCTTCTGAGATACCTCTGACTTCTGGCGTTCATATCAGAAAGGGCAGAGGTAAAAGCACCTCTAATAACTTGAATATCTGGAAGGAATGTGATGTTGATATGGAAAGCCGCTGTCTTATTATTGAGCCAGTTCTGAGTCTTCTGGGATAACTGTGTCCTTAGTCATCTAGGATGACTTTGTTCTTCATTGTGGGAAGAAAAGGCGTTTTTCCAAGCGTGACTCCTACCAAGCAAAGAGACATCATTATTTGTGCTCGTTCCTCATGCTCACCCATCACTCAAGAATATGAAAGGTTTGCTGTTGCCTGAGAGGTGTAGCTAAGAGCCAATCATTGGATGAAAGTGGATGGGTGATGGATTGGGTGCTGAAGGGGAGCATGATTGACACATTATTTCACCCACTTCTACTGGCTGCATCATTCATGGGCAGGGCAGCCATCAGGGGGGGACAGGGGGGAGAGTTGTAGGGGGCCCCGAGGGTAAGAGGGGCCCGGCCACACCACCCAAGATGGAGACAGTAGGGCAAGATGGAGACAGTAGGGCAAGATGGAGACAGTAGGACAAGATGGAGACAGTAGGACAAGATGGAGGCAGAAAAAGAAGAAGATAAAGATAGAAGGGAAAAATGGAGACCATAGGACAAGATGGAGAGAAAAGAAGAACACAATGAAGATAGAAGGACAAGATAAAGACTTTAGAACCAAATGGAAACAAGTGAACCAGATGGAGACAGGAGGACAAGATGAAGACAGAAGAACAAGATGGAGACAGTAGGACAAGATGGAGACAGTAGGGCAAGATGGAGACAGTAGGGCAAGATGGAGCCAGTAGGACAAGATGGAGACAGTAGGGCAAGATGGAGCCAGTAGGACAAGATGGAGACAGTAGGGCAAGATGGAGCCAGTAGGACAAGATGGAGACAGTAGGGCAAGAGGGAGACAGTAGGGCAAGAGGGAGACAGTAGGGCAAGATGGAGACAGTACTGTCATGATTGGCCCATGTGTGGGATCTTTATGGCAGGCTAAGACAAGACATTCCTCATTTATTTAATGGTGACCACTAAATTCAGCACTGGCAGGAGGGGCTCACAGTCTTGTCCACGCCCAGGTGGGGAGCAGGTTTCTACCATGTCTTTTCTCTTTGCCCCCCCCCCCACAGCTGTGAGTTCTGCTCCCCTGTAGTTCTGACACTGGTCTCCTCAGTAACACTCCCCCCGATTATTCCAGAGGAACATGTATAAATAAGAGATGAATAATATGGCGTATAGAGTGTCTGTAACTAACGTACACTGTACAGCTCTGGGAGGCTGGAGGACCTCTTCCCATTGGGTCAGACTCAGCCCCTATAGAAAACAGACATGAATTAAACCCACTGTGATTGGCTCATTATCATTGGAGTCTGTCCAACTTAAGACTGTCAGTAAGTGATACCTTTTTCTGTGGACCACCCGTGACTGCCCCATGCCACTCCAAAAACAAGAATTTTAACCTCTTCATGACCTCTGTGTATGTTTCTTACAGGCCTATTTGGTGCCCTTGTGTCTTCCTTCCAAGTGTGGCCACCAGAGGGCATTGTTTCACTTCTGTCTGACAATCACAATGGCAGCTCCTGCTTTATGTAACTGTCTGCAGAACAACCTATCGGGTTATGTGTTGTTACTCTTATAGGAATTAATAGATTCCCTTTAATGTAACGCCTCCCAATAGTTTCCCATGAGATTTATATAGCTTCTCCTGCTGTAAGTCCTGGAATAGGAAAAACACTAAGAATCAGAGCTCTGTACCTGGATAAGTACTGGGGGAGATTGGATTCACTTACCCAGGGGGAGGTTCCTGTCTGACCATGGGAAAGAGAACAGCCCAGGAGCAGGAAGTACAGAGAATCAGAGCTCTGTACCTGGGTAAGTACTGGGGGAGATTGGATTCACTTACCCAGGGGGAGGTTCCTGTCTGACCATGGGAAAGAGAACAGCCCAGGAGCAGGAAGTACAGAGAATCAGAGCTCTGTACCTGGGTAAGTACTGGGGGAGATTGGATTCACTTACCCAGGGGAGGTTCCTGTCTGACCATGGGAAAGAGAACAGCCCAGGAGCAGGAAGTACAGAGAATCAGAGCTCTGTACCTGGGTAAGTACTGGGGGAGATTGGATTCACTTACCCAGGGGGAGGTTCCTGTCTGACCATGGGAAAGAGAACAGCCCAGGAGCAGGAAGTACAGAGAATCAGAGCTCTGTACCTGGGTAAGTACTGGGGGAGATTGGATTCACTTACCCAGGGGGAGGTTCCTGTCTGACCATGGGAAAGAGAACAGCCCAGGAGCAGGAAGTACAGAGAATCAGAGCTCTGTACCTGGGTAAGTACTGGGGGAGATTGGATTCACTTACCCAGGGGGAGGTTCCTGTCTGACCATGGGAAAGAGAACAGCCCAGGAGCAGGAAGTACAGAGAATCAGAGCTCTGTACCTGGGTAAGTACTGGGGGAGATTCACTTACCCAGGGGGAGGTTCCTGTCTGACCATGGGAAAGAGAACAGCCCAGGAGCAGGAAGTACAGAGAATCAGAGCTCTGTACCTGGGTAAGTACTGGGGGAGATTCACTTACCCAGGGGGAGGTTCCTGTCTGACCATGGGAAAGAGAACAGCCCAGGAGCAGGAAGTACAGAGAATCAGAGCTCTGTACCTGGGTAAGTACTGGGGGAGATTGGATTCACTTACCCAGGGGGAGGTTCCTGTCTGACCATGGGAAAGAGAACAGCCCAGGAGCAGGAAGTACAGAGAATCAGAGCTCTGTACCTGGGTAAGTACTGGGGGAGATTGGATTCACTTACCCAGGGGGAGGTTCCTGTCTGACCATGGGAAAGAGAACAGCCCAGGAGCAGGAAGTACAGAGAATGAGATTTGGGCACCTGGGTAAGTACTGGAAGGGGCAGACTGGATTCATTTACCTGGGGGGGGGGGTCCTTGTGAGGCTCACTATGCAGAGTGAGTGGGAGGATTTAGTACATTCAGTAAATTCTAATATAAGTTGCCCCCATAAATTAATTTATATCCAATGCTTCCCCCCGCTCATATTCCTTTGTGCCATTGACCCCCCATTGCGTTGTGCTCCCACCCCCTCTATTAGCCGCATTGATCCTCTGATTGGCCGCTCACTGCTGAGACATTTAATGCTTTTAGTGCCACAGTCTCACCCCTCCTGCAGCGCCTCTTATTAGCCGCACTCGTGTATGCGGGGGTAACTGCTGGTGTCGCGCACATTAACTCTGGATTATTTAGCAGCAATAATGTTACTCACAAGCCCAACTCATTCTTATATAGAAATCGACTGCTGTGTGACAATAACATTATATACAAGCCTGTTGGGAGTTGTATCTCTCTCTGCAATATTCAATTAATCACAGTGCACAGTATAGGTATTTTATTGCTCCAGTGGGTACCTGGGTATGTGGGTGGGTAGTTACCGTCCAGGTGGGAGAGGGGTGGGATACACCAGTGAGAATGAGGAATGAATGGATATTGGGAAGTTGTATCAGGAGTCAGAAGCAGCAGTGCAGAGAAGAGAAAGGGACAGACACAATGACAGTTACACAGAACTATAAACCCAGTGAGAATGAGGAATGAATGGATATTGGGAAGTTGTATCAGGAGTCAGAGGCAGCAGTGCAGAGAAGAGAAAGGGACAGACACAATGACAGTTACACAGAACTATAAACCCAGTGAAAATGAGGAATGAATGGATATTGGGAAGTTGTATCAGGAGTCAGAAGCAGCAGTGCAGAGAAGAGAAAAGGACAGACACAATGACAGTTACACAGAACTATAAACCCAGTGAGAATGAGGAATGAATGGATATTGGGAAGTTGTATCAGGAGTCAGAGGCAGCAGTGCAGAGAAGAGAAAGGGACAGACACAATGACAGTTACACAGAACTATAAACCCAGTGAGAATGAGGAATGAATGGATATTGGGAAGTTGTATCAGGAGTCAGAAGCAGCAGTGCAGAGAAAGGGACAGACACAATGACAGTTACACAGAACTATAAACCCAGTGAGAATGAGGAATGAATGGATATTGGGAAGTTGTATCAGGAGTCAGAAGCAGCAGTGCAGAGAAAGGGACAGACACAATGACAGTTACACAGAACTATAAACTAGGGATGCACCGAATCCACTATTTTGGATTCGGCCGAACTCCCGAATCCTTCGTGAAAGATTCGGCCGAATACTGAACCGAATCCTAACCCTAATTTGCATATGCAAATTAGGGGTTGGAAGGGGAAAACATTTTTTACTTCCTTGTTTTGTGACAAAAAGATACGCAATTGCCTTCCCCGCCCCTAATTTGCATACGCAAATTAGGATTCGGATTCGGTTCGGCCGGGCAGAAGGATTCGGCCGAATCCGAATCCTGTTGAAAAAGGCCGAATCCTGGCCGAATCCCGAACCGAATCCTGGATTCGTTGCATCCCTACTATAAACCCAGTGAGAATGAGGAATGAATGGATATTGGGAAGTTGTATCAGGAGTCAGAAGCAGCAGTGCAGAGAAAGGGACAGACACAATGACAGTTACACAGAACTATAAAACCAGTGAGAATGAGGAATGAATGGATATTGGGAAGTTGATTGGAATGACAAGTTCCCCTTTAATAACAAGTGATTGACAGTATAAATGGCAGGAGGCAATGGGTCACATTTAAGGCATCGATAGTTGTCGGGGGGGGTACCAGGTAATTAATCCCATTCCATTATTTTTGCCTGAAAAAACAGACAGAAGAAAAGATTTAACCCATTAAGTGCTGACACAGACACTGATATAAAGGTACAATTGTGCATTGTCTTGTTGCTAGGGTAACTGGGCCCTAGCAACCAGCTAGCAGTCCAATAAAGCTATATATATATATATATATATATATATATATATATCTTGCTAAGTGTATAATGTTTAATACACAGGATAAAAGTGTGAGTTGCACAAGACAAGCCTGTCGGCTGGGGTTAAAGGGCACACGCACCTTATGCGAGGGTTTCAGTATCTACATGAGGAACTTGCCCAATGTGGGTAAATAGTTGCCTCACCTGAACTTTGATTCTACCAAATATTGACTTTCTGCCACTCAGGGACCCAATGATCTCATCTTTAACCTCATGTTTGGGTCTGGGGCACCCGAGGGCGACACTATGAAAGGAGTAAAACACTGAGAATACGGGAGACTCAGTCTCTTAAAGGCATACTAACATCAGTAAGTGCAACACTCGCCCGCTGCGCTTGTACATGGGAATATATGGGCAGTGCCCTCAGTGGGTCAGGGAGTTTGAGGCGCAGCATGGCAGCTCCCACTCATAGAATTATGTAAAAGCTTTAGTATTCTACACACAGAAGTGAACTCACATCATTAAAGTCAAGAGGAGTTTGAGCACATCCATTCCCTGCGCCCCAGTGTACCCCAACTACACCCTGGCACCTCCAAAGGAGGAGAAGAACAGGAAAGTTGCCAAATATAGAGTTGGCATGTCTGTAACTGATGTAGCTTGCCCATCACTTGCCCCTCTGCCCATCACTTGCCCCTTAACCAATAATGGCCAACCAACATACTAGTCTGACTAGGCTGTGCCCCCAGCATCTAGACATTGAGTTATGGTCAGTGTCCCTAGCAACCAACAAACTAGTCAGGGTCAGTGTCCCTAGCAACCAACAAACTAGTCAGGGTCAGTGTCCCTAGCAACCAACAAACTAGTCAGGGTCAGTGTCCCTAGCAACCAACAAACTAGTCAGGGTCAGTGTCCCTTCACAAAGCAGCCCCTTGGTTCTGATCCAAGCAGAGATATACTCAATATAAACCAGTTTGGCCGCTATTCAGGCACGGCTGTAACAAATCCCATTTGCAGCGGGGGGTGGGGGGGGCTGCAGGGCAATTTTGGGGTATATGTAATTGTGTCTTTTTATTTGGGAAAATAAGTGACAAGTCCAATGTCTGGGGATCCCCATGATCTTATCTGTATATTTCTGCTCTGCAGCCTCTGGGTCTGCTATAGAAACTCTCTGCCTGTGACTCACCTGCCCGGAGTCTTCTGATTGGCTACTGAGTGGCACCTCCAATCCCTGCACTTTGTACATCACTTACTTCTTCTGTTTATTTATCAGTGTCTCCTGTTTGTTCTCTCTCGTTCTATGAACTGACTCTCTGTTGCCTCATCGGGAACTTTGTGTTTTGGGTCTGAGTTTCACCTAAAGAAACACCAACAGCTTCATACGTGGGACTGAGCCAAAATCTACATCCGACTGGAACATAATATTTGTGTTCCAACTGCGAAACTACAACTCACAGACACATAATGCACCGTGCAACCTAGAGTGATACTTCCATAGGTCCCATTAGTTATAGGAGCCTCCCAGGGCCAGAATATAAAGTTCAGTGTACCCCTAAAACTATATCAGTCTGATACCCCAATGTTTCTATATATCTGTAACCTTGTTATGAGCTAAGGGGGCCCAGTCTGAAGGCCAGTTAGGGGGAGATTTGGGGTGAGTGCTTATTTGTACCCTGGGTACCCCTGGAACTATAGCAGGGTGACACCCCAATGTTTCTATATATCTGTAACCTTGTTATGAGCTAAGGGGGCCCAGTCTGAAGGTCAGTTAGGGGGAGATTTGGGGTGAGTGCTTATTTGTGTCCTGGGTACCCCTGGAACTATAGCAGGGTGACACCCCAATGTTTCTATATATCTGTAACCTTGTTATGAGCTAAGGGGCCCAGTCTGAAGGTCAGTTAGGGGGAGATTTGGGGTGAGTGAAGGTCAGTATAGAGTGTAAAGTTACTAAAATGTTTGGTGTATAAATGAGTTAAAATTAGAGTTGCACCTTTTCTGGAGAATAATACCAACCTTCCTATATTTTTATATTCTCTGTTAATAACATTGGCATCAGGTTTATTTTTTAGGGTCCAGATGGTGCCCCCAGTTGAAATCCTTTGTCCCAGCAGAAATTGAATATATATTTAAAGATCTCAGCAGAAATATTTGCACAAAAGAGACATTTGCCCTATTGTGCCCCCCCATGTAAATAGCAGCGTAATTCCATCTTTATCCTTCTGACCCCCGTTGTATCCTTAATCCCACAGCCTGGGGGCACAGGGGCAGTAAAACACACAGTGATGAACAGAACAAATTGACCAAACAAGGTCT
Source organism: Xenopus petersii (assembly GCA_038501925.1). Classification (NCBI taxonomy): domain Eukaryota; kingdom Metazoa; phylum Chordata; class Amphibia; order Anura; family Pipidae; genus Xenopus; species Xenopus petersii. The sequence goes on from CM076687.1 coordinate 2,354,432, forward strand.
TTGCCCCCGGCCGGTTGTATAAATATAAATACAGTCGGGGGAGGAGGGGGGGATTCGCATTACCTTTGTGGGGCCCAGGTGTGAAGTTTAGGGTGAGAGGCTCAGGTGAATGATTTATGCTGATTGGACGGGAAGTGCAGGACCGGAATGACTCCAGACTCACCTCTGACACAAACACAATTGTGAGAACTTGGGATCCGTCAGCAAATAAACCATCCGGCCCCAACCAGTCACTCGCTCATTCGATTTGTCTGAAAAAACTGCTTTTAGTCCAAAAAAGACCAAACAATGGAACAATAGCAACTCCAACCCTGATCTGCCCACAAAGCCTTTCCCCATTAAGTATCACCCCAAATTCTCCCACATATTTAAAGAGTAAGGCCAAACAATTGGGGGAGAAAAGGAAAGGAGAGGGGATGAGAGACAGAAGGAGAGAAGGGAAAGGGGGTTCAGGAGTAGAGAGACAAATGGGGGAGAGGAGAAATATAGAAGGAGAGAGAAGAGGGAGGATGGGGGAGAATAAGGCCAAACAGTTGGGGGAGAAAAGGAAAGGAGAGGGGGTGAGAGACAGAAGGAGAGAAGGGAAAGGGGGTTAGGGAGTAGAGAGACAAATGGGGGAGAAGAGAAATATAGAAGGGGAGACAAGAGGGAGGATGGGGGAGAGTAAGGCCAAACAGTTGGGGGAGAAAAGGAAAGGAGAGGGGATGAGAGACAAGGAGAGAAGGGAAAGGGGGTTAGGGAGTAGAGAGACAAATGGGGGAGAAGAGAAATATAGAAGGGGAGAGAAGAGGGAGGATGGGGGAGAGTAAGGACAAACAGTTGGGGAAGAAAGGAGAGGGGATGAGAGACAGAAGGAGAGAAGGGAAAGGCGGTTATGGAGTAGAGAGACAAATGGGGGAGAGGAGAAATTTAGAAGGGGAGAGAAGAGGGAAGATGGGGGAGAGTAAGGCCAAACAGTTGGGGGAGAAAAGGAAAGGAGAGGGGGTGAGAGACAAGGAGAGAAGTGAAAGGGGGTTAGGGAGTAGAGAGACAAATGGGGGAGAAGAGAAATATAGAAGGGGAGACAAGAGGGAGGATGGGGGAGAGTAAGGCCAAACAGCTGGGGGAGAAAAGGAAAGGAGAGGGATCAGAGACAAGGAGAGAAGGGAAAGGGGGTTAGGGAGTAGAGAGACAAATGGGGGACAAGAGAAATATAGAAGGGGAGACAAGATGGAGGATGGGGGAGAGTAAGGCCAAACAGTTGGGGGAGAAAAGGAAAGGAGAGGGGATGAGAGACAGAAGGAGAGAAGGGAAAGGGGGTTAGGGAGTAGAGAGACAAATGGGGGAGAGGAGAAATATAGAAGGGGAGAGAAGAGGGAGGATGGGGGAGAGTAAGGACAAACAGTTGGGGGGAGAAAAGGAAAGGGGATGAGAGACAGAAGGAGAGAAGGGAAAGGGGGTTCAGGAGTAGAGAGACAAATGGGGGAGAGGAGCAATATAGAAGGGGAGAGAAGAGGGAGGATGGGGGAGAGTAAGGCAAAACAGTTGGGGGAGAAACGGAAAGGAGAGGGGGTGAGAGAAAAAAGGAGAGAAAGGAAAGGGGGTTAGGGAGTAGAGAGACAAATGGGGGAGAGGAGAAATATAGAAGGGGAGAGAAGAGGGAGGATGGGGGAGAGTAAGGACAAACAGTTGGGGGAAAAAAGGAAAGGAGAGGGGGTGAGAGACAGAAGGAGAGAAGGGAAAGGGGGTTCAGGAGTAGAGAGACAAATGGGGGAGAGGAGAAATATAGAAGGGGAGAGAAGAGGGAGGATGGGGGAGAGTAAGGCAAAACAGTTGGGGGAGAAACGGAAAGGAGAGGGGGTGAGAGACAAAAGGAGAGAAAGGAAAGGGGGTTAGGGAGTAGAGAGACAAATGGGGGAGAGGAGAAATATAGAAGGGGAGAGAAGAGGGAGGATGGGGGAGAGTAAGGCAAAACAGTTGGGGGAGAAACGGAAAGGAGAGGGGATGAGAGACAAAAGGAGAGAAAGGAAAGGGGGTTAGGGAGTAGAGAGACAAATGGGGGAGAGGAGAAATATAGAAGGGGAGAGAAGAGGGAGGATGGGGGAGAGTAAGGCCAAACAGTTGGGGGAGAAAAGGAAAGGAGAGGGGATGAGAGACAGAAGGAGAGAAGGGAAAGGGGGTTCAGGAGTAGAGAGACAAATGGGGGAGAGGAGAAATATAGAAGGGGAGAGAAGAGGGAGGATGGGGGAGAGTAAGGCAGAACAGTTGGGGGAGAAACGGAAAGGAGAGGGGGTGAGAGACAAAAGGAGAGAAAGGAAAGGGGGTTAGGGAGTAGAGAGACAAATGGGGGAGAGGAGAAATATAGAAGGGGAGAGAAGAGGGAGGATGGGGGAGAGTAAGGCCAAACAGTTGGGGGAAAAAAGGAAAGGAGAGGGGGTGAGAGACAGAAGGAGAGAAGGGAAAGGGGGTTCAGGAGTAGAGAGACAAATGGGGGAGAGGAGAAATATAGAAGGGGAGAGAAGAGGGAGGATGGGGGAGAGTAAGGCAAAACAGTTGGGGGAGAAACGGAAAGGAGAGGGGGTGAGAGACAAAAGGAGAGAAAGGAAAGGGGGTTAGGGAGTAGAGAGACAAATGGGGGAGAAGAGAAATATAGAAGGGGAGAGAAGAGAGGATGGGGGAGAGTAAGGCAAAACAGTTGGGGGAGAAAAGGAAAGGAGAGGGGACGAGAGACAGAAGGAGAGAAGGGAAAGGGGGTTCAGGAGTAGAGAGACAAATGGGGGAGAGGAGAAATATAGAAGGGGAGAGCAGAGGGAGGATGGGGAGAGTAAGGCAAAACAGTTGGGGGAGAAACGGAAAGGAGAGGGGGTGAGAGACAAAAGGAGAGAAAGGAAAGGGGGTTAGGGAGTAGAGAGACAAATGGGGGAGAGGAGAAATATAGAAGGGGAGAGAAGATGGAGGATGGGGGAGACCAACTAAATGGCTGCAATTTAGACACCTGGTATAAGTGGATTTAAGTCACATTGGGGCCCCCCACACTTCCACACTAGGGACAAATAACAAGCAGCAGAACAATAACCCCCATGTCACTACACTACAGGAGACAGAGATGTGACAGTCACACATTGGGGCCCCGTGTCCCACAACCTTTGTTCCTGCGCAGTTATAATGGAGTGAAGTATGTGTGTGCAGTGGAGTCTGATCAGCTGATTCTCTGATAAAGGGCAAGTTGTATATTTCTGGCAGGGAAAGAAAAGCCTGTGTGCCCCCCCAGCACCCTGTTCTTTCTCACCCCTATCATAGAGTCCCTGTATGTGGCACCTCCCCCTCAGCTGGTGGGAGCCAAAAGCACCCATAGTTGATTCACCCACATACTGAAGGTAATACATATCAACATGTGCAGATTTAAAGGGGAACTAACCCATTCAATCCTGTATAGAATCCAGCCTGCCTGTTGTATAGAATAAACTCAATGTATATTTCCCTTGTCCTGCTAATTCCTTTAAATGAAAAAAAAAAAATAGGGGCCTGTGATTGGCTGCCTCAGGGCCTGCTGACTTAGACACTTAGAACCTGGGTCACTGAATCCTAAAGGTTTTGGCTGAAATGAAAATATCCTTAAAATCATTCTGTTTCAACAACATTTTGCAAAGTCCCTTAAATCTACAGCTTCCACCTGCCCCATTATATCATTTCCTGGTGATTTCTCCTATTTTGGGTTTGTTTTCTTTGATTTGTGAATAAACTGCCATTGGTTCAGAAATAAAAAAAAGGGGCTCAATATAACGTCTCTGCCCTCCAGCTCTTACTGTCAACTGGATTCTGGCAGTTGCACATCCCTGATTATGTGTCCTTCTATGAGCTTCTATCCACCGATGATTCCCAAGGGCCCTTTTCATATATACGTCAGGGAACTCATTTATTATAAGGGTTAATGTACCCCCTACTGTAAATGATAAGGATATTAGAAGTCACTGAGGGGTTGTACTGTGACCATATAAAGACACAAGGCTGCAGGCTGAGTTATGCAGGGAACTCTGAGTATCACTCATGTATTATAAGAGATAATGTACCCCCTACTGTAAATGATAAGGATATTAGAAGTCACTGAGGGGTTGTTCTGTGATCATATAAAGGCACAAGGCTGCAGGCTGAGTTATACAGGGAACTCTGAGTATCACTCATGTATTATAAGGGATAATGTACCCCCTACTGTAAATGATAAGGATATTAGAAGTCACTGAGGGGTTGTTCTGTGACCATATAAAGGCACAAGGCTGCAGGCTGAGTTATACAGGGAACTCTGAGTATCACTCATGTATTATAAGGGATAATGTACCCCCTACTGTAAATGATAAGGATATTAGAAGTCACTGAGGGGTTGTTCTGTGACCATATAAAGGCACAAGGCTGCAGGCTGAGTTATACAGGGAACTCTGAGTATCACTCATGTATTATAAGGGATAATGTACCCCCTACTGTAAATGATAAGGATATTAGAAGTCACTGAGGGGTTGTTCTGTGACCATATAAAGGCACAAGGCTGCAGGCTGAGTTATACAGGGAACTCTGAGTATCACTCATGTATTATAAGGGATAATGTACCCCCTACTGTAAATGATAAGGATATTAGAAGTCACTGAGGGGTTGTTCTGTGACCATATAAAGGCACAAGGCTGCAGGCTGAGTTATACAGGGAACTCTGAGTATCACTCATGTATTATAAGGGATAATGTACCCCCTACTGTAAATGATAAGGATATTAGAAGTCACTTAGGGGTTCAGTGCACCCCCTTTAGTGCTGTAGAACATATAGAAGAGATTTGTGCCAGAAAACAGAATATCAAGGTTAGACACGACATCAGCAGAAAAAAAACAGAAAATGCCCCAAACATAAGATAAAGGGTCAATGGTCAGAGACCTTTAATCCCAGGCAGGAGATCAACAACTTGTCAGCAGAGAGGGAACCAATGGGAGGGCAGAGAAGGCGGAGTTATCAGTTCCTTCCCAATATATAGACTGGGTGCCCCAGGAACCCTCATCCTACAGCTCCTGCTGAATTCTCACAGGTAAGAGCCTGACTTGTTCTTGTAATGCTGCCATACTGCTTGTCATTGAGTATTCATTCCTTTCCCACTGGGCTAGAGGGGATATGATTTATTATTTATTATTATTACTTTTATTATTATAATGTAATTTCATGCTGTGCCTTTCACAAAACAATATAGAGGCTTTGTCACATGTAAGGTCATATGTAAATATAATATTAGGGGAATAGAAAGAAGGGGAGGCCCTACCACCTCCTGGTTTATTCCCTTTTGAATAAAAATAACATTTAATGTCTCAGTCCTTGAGAGCACGGGCAGCACAGAAGGAGGTGCAGGGATTTATCCAGATCACTGTAATGTCTGGGGGGACCGAGTGTAACGTCCTCTCCTTTTCAAATTTATTGCAAAATGTAGTTGCCATTGAAAGCAGCACCTGCTTATATCCTCTGCACTGCTGGTTGTGACTCATGAAACAATGGAGCCAGCTGCTAAGAATGCCTGGAGGAGGCCTGACTCCCGCTGCGCTGTCAATCAGTCAGAGAATAGTAGTGAAACATAGAGATTACACCTAAGGATACGGCCTCGCCAGGCAGCAGTGCTGTAAATGTTAATGAGCTTTTTCAACCGCACCTCCCACACCTCAAAACTCACTAACCCCCAGTTTTTCTGTGTATCCCTACAGGTCCCTGAGCTCATTCTATTCCTGCAAACATGAAAGTCCTGGCTTTGGTGGTTCTGGTCATTGCCGTCAGCGGAATGGAAGGTAAGTTCACCTTTTGCATTTTGGGGCAATGCCAGAGCTGCGGGGGGCACTTAGGGGCATTTCCCTTCTCTCATAGGAAGGGGTTAAACCTATGGGACCTGATGGGAAGAATAGGGAACTGTGTTGGGGCAGTAAAGTAAATAAATCTCACTAATGGGAGTTCTGGCAAAAGCTCATTATAACGTCTCTGTGGCTTTTTATTCTGCAGCCGGAGTGGTCAAGAGAGAAGTGCCCAGTCTGGATGAACTGACCAAGATTTTGTCTACCTGGGCCGATACTTTCAAAACCCAAACACAGGAATGGATCGAAAAAGTCCAGAACGGAGAGGTGAAAGCCCAGACAGAGTAAGTTTCAACCTGCATAGGGATACATATATATATGGGAGGAGGTGCCATATTGATTCCCTTAGACAGTACAGTATGAGGGTATAGCTTATTGTGTGCCCAGAACATTCCTTCTCTGTATATTTGTATTTATACATATGGGAGGAGGAGGTGCCATATTGATTCCCTTAGACAGTACAGTATGAGGGTATAGCTTATTGTGTGCCCAGAACATTCCTTCTCTGTATATTTGTATTTATACATATGGGAGGAGGAGGTGCCATATTGATTCCCTTAGACAGTACAGTATGAGGGTATAGCTTATTGTGTGCCCAGAACATTCCTTCTCTGTATATTTGTATTTATACATATGGGAGGAGGAGGTGCCATATTGATTCCCTTAGACAGTACAGTATGAGGGTATAGCTTATTGTGTGCCCAGAACATTCCTTCTCTGTATATTTGTATTTATACATATGGGAGGAGGAGGTGCCATATTGATTCCCTTAGACAGTACAGTATGAGGGTATAGCTTATTGTGTGCCCAGAACATTCCTTCTCTGTATATTTGTATTTATACATATGGGAGGAGGTGCCATATTGATTCCCTTAGACAGTACAGTATGAGGGTATAGCTTATTGTGTGCCCAGAACATTCCTTCTCTGTATATTTGTATTTATACATATGGGAGGAGGAGGTGCCATATTGATTCCCTTAGACAGTACAGTATGAGGGTATAGCTTATTGTGTGCCCAGAACATTCCTTCTCTGTATATTTGTATTTATACATATGGGAGGAGGAGGTGCCATATTGATTCCCTTAGACAGTACAGTATGAGGGTATAGCTTATTGTGTGCCCAGAACATTCCTTCTCTGTATATTTGTATTTATACATATGGGAGGAGGGAGGTGCCATATTGATTCCCTTAGACAGTACAGTATGAGGGTATAGCTTATTGTGTGCCCAGAACATTCCTTCTCTGTATATTTGTATTTATACATATGGGAGGAGGGAGGTGCCATATTGATTCCCTTAGACAGTACAGTATGAGGGTATAGCTTATTGTGTGCCCAGAACATTCCTTCTCTGTATATTTGTATTTATACATATGGGGGGTATAACTTATACTCTTTTACTCTTTTACAGGGAAATCTTAGCACAAGTCAAATCTCACATGGAACCAATACAGGGCCAGTTCCAAGAAATATTCTCCCAGCTCACTAACAAGAAGGCATAAATGGGTCGTTCCTGGAAACCACGACCCAAATCCCACCGACCCCACCCCTTTTTCCTGATTTCATTTGGTTACTGTCCATTCAACTGTTTGTGGTGCAATAAAAACCCATGTCTTTCCCATCTCATTGTCTGGTTCTGGTCCATGAATGGGGGGGGGGGACCAGTGAGTTACATTGTATCAACCACAGGAAACACAAACTTTATTAGATTTTTTATAAAAAGTAGCAATTACTATAAATGTGTAGCCTTACAGAGTTTTTTTTAGATGGGGTCAGCGACCCGTAATTGAAATTTGGAAAGAGTCAGAAGAAGAAGAAGAATTTTAAAAAAATTTTGTTTAAAAAAAATAAACTATAGAAATTGAAGACCAATTGAAAAATTGTTTAGAACTGGCCATTCTATAACATACTAAATGTTAACATTAAGGTGAACCACCCCATTAAAAACAACAGAAAATGTGTAATAAATGTATATTGCAAAGTTGCTTAGAATTAGGTTTTCTTTTATTAGGCAAAAGATTCTTTTTTGGACGGACATTCTCTGACACGAGACAGACATCTCTGCCAGAACCCTATGGGCCACCCTCAACTTTTAAAGTGAATTTTCATCAGTAAAACCTGGTGCTTTTACAACAATGCCACCAAGCGATGATTTTAGTGAACAGTCTTTGTGCTGGTACACTGACCATACAGAATTGACAGGGGGGAAATTCACAAAATTAGATGTGACATTGTATTGGAGTGGCATTAAAATTGGTGTAAATACAATCTCCATAGTAACAAAAGTTTAGGAGGAGGAGCTAAGGGCACAATCAGTGGTACAAGGCGCAGGTACAGCAGAGAGTCACCTGACAGGTTCAGGGGGAGGAGCTAAAGGCACAATCAGTGGTAGAAGGTGCAGGTACAGCAGAGAGTCACCTGACAGGTACAGGAGGAGGAGCTAAAGAGAAATATATCAGAAATGTTGTGTGAAAGACAATATGCTAAACTGTGTTTGAAAAGACAAATTCAGAGAAGTCAGGCACCGGGTTTAGAGTATAAACTCTGCGGGACATGGACTTGCACTGCCAGGGCCAATTACAGCAAAGCATCATCATGCCCCTCCCCCCATGGGCCCCTTTGTAACTGCCACCTACAGCCCCACCCACTGCTCCTCATTTCTGCTGCAGACTGCACTGGTGTCATGGGCAGCAGCTTTTGGCATAACAGGCATGGGCCGCTGCATTTGGGGAGTGTGAGTTGCCCCCATTCCACATGTTGGTAGTATCCACCACCAATTAGCACAGGGGACCAATGGGCAAATAATTGGGGCCCTAATGAGTAGGGTTGTCACGTGTTTGGGTTTGACCTGAACGGTTTTTCTAAGGCCTGTTCGAGACTGAACTTTCTGTGCGGTTTTCAGCCTTGTGAAACCCGATCAATAATCTGGCCAATACATGAAAAGCATTTAAATACTAAGATATTAAACTCAACTAGGGTTGCCACCCGGCCGGTATTTTACTGGCCTAGCCGATAAAACACCTGCCGGGGCCGGTATTACAAGTTTACTGGCAATGTGGCTGTCAATAAATTTGTAATACCCTTAAAAACACTCCTCGGCCTGCTCCCAATCCCCTGTAAACATAGCTTTTATAATGTTTGGAAATCGCCGCGCCATGGCCCTGCCTCCTTTTCAGGCCCGGATTTGTGGAAAGGCCACCTAGGCCCGGGCCTAGGGCGGCAGGATTTTAGGGGGGCGGCATGATGCCCAACCACACCCACTTTGGTTCAAAAACACTGGGGATGCGCTGGAGATACAATATTTTTTTAAATTTCCCCATTGATGAAAATTTGCACAAATAAAGGGGAGGGGACAGGGGCGCCGAACGGCAGTGGGCCTTGGGGCGCCCTTTATGTAAATCCAGCCCTGCTCCTTTTATGTCATAGCCCTGCCCCCTTTGAGGTCACACCCACACCAGCCGGTTAAAAAATTAGCAAAAGTTGGAACCCTAACCTCAACATGTTTTAGTTACTATCAAATACAGTAAATTTATTATTATTACAGAAACAAAAAAAGCAAATCAATCAAAAACAAGTGTATTTGAGAGCTTTCTGGATAACTGATTTGTGTATAATAGATCCCATACCTGTAATGTAAGGATTGGGTTTAATCATCAAGCACAATATAGCTAAAGAGAAAGGGTGTCAACAGTGTGGTTCAATGACATCTAAGTGACGCAATAACCTTGCCCTGGTGTCACAACTCCACCAACATCATTGTACTCACTTCTGACGTCATGATGCCTGTTACTACATCACTGCCCCGCCCCCAATGTTATCTGCCACGCCCCTGTGTTTGGGTTTAGTTATCAGCAAAGATGGCTACTAATGAGTGAGGCCAAGTGTAGAGCCGTGCAGCACTGACCCAATGGAATCAGAAGACTAGGGAAGAGCTCATAAACGTTACGTCCCTGGGTCTCATCATCAGCCAGACCTGCTCACTCTTTCTGAAGCAATTTTGCCCACACTCAATATGGCGGCCCGAGCCTTCCATCAGGTGAGTCATACGCATTACCGCTTCCGGGATCCCCATCTCCTGCTTCAATATGGTGGATGAGGCCACTCGTCGGGTGGTGTCGGAGATTCCGCTGCTGAAGACCGTGGCGAGCCCCCGGGATAAGGAGCTGTGGGTGCAGCGGCTGAAGGAGGAATATCAGGCGCTTATAAAGGTACTGTGTGTCCAGCTATATTCCTCCCCTCCCGGGACTGCGGACCCGCTACTTGGCTTCCGTTTGATTTCGGGGTCCACTTCTTTCTGCAGAGATACAGTTAATGTCACCCGATGCCTGGGGAGCTGGAAGGTTCCTACAGTCGGTGTAACCTGGAATTGTGTCCCCTGACCCCCACGTGTTAGTGGCTGTGTAATCACTCCCTTCCCTTATTACTGCTAGAGGCCCCTGTGTCCCCTTATACCTGCAACACTCCTGCTTCATCTGTCTCCTTACAGTGTGGCCTCTACCCCCATGTGTGGCCCTATTCTCATGTGTGGCCCTAGTGTGTTGCTTCTACCCCCCCATGTGTGGCCCTAGCGTGTGGCTCCTCTTACCTCCCATGTGTGGCCCCGACCCCCATGTGTATTGATCCATGAGTCAACCTGGCAGGACCGTTGCACAGAATGTCAGCTCTGCAGCCCAATCCCAGGGGCATTTTGTCACATTCCAATAAGCAGTTTCTCTCTCCCCCCAGTATGTGGAGAACAACAAGAATGCCGACAACGACTGGTTCCGACTGGAGTCCAACAAAGAAGGTACGAGGTAGGTACGGACATTTCCAGCCACTGCATTATTCCTGCCTTGTATTCTATGGCCAGACACGTTACTAACATGTTCTTTATATGTTCATTCCGTGTGCAGGTGGTTCGGGAAGTGCTGGTATATCCACGATCTGCTGAAATATGAGTTTGATGTGGAATTTGATGTAAGTCATTGGGTCAGTTTCTGGCAGTTCTGGTGCCGGTGTTATGTGGGCACAATGAATTTATAAATGGCAATACACATTGTATATAATGCTCTAGAACTCTAGGCCTATTTGTATTAACCTCCAATAGAGATCCCCTCTTGGGTAAGTGGAAATAATCTCCCCAGTACTTGCACAGTTACAGAGCTCTGATTCTCTGTACTTCCTGCTCCTGGGCTGTTCTCTTTCCCATGGTCAGACAGGAACCTCCCCCTGGGTAAGTGAATCCAATCTCCCCCAGTACTTACCCAGGTACAGAGCTCTGATTCTCTGTACTTCCTGCTCCTGGGCTGTTCTCTTTCCCATGGTCAGACAGGAACCTCCCCCTGGGTAAGTGAATCCAATCTCCCCCAGTACTTACCCAGGTACAGAGCTCTGATTCTCTGTACTTCCTGCTCCTGGGCTGTTCTCTTTCCCATGGTCAGACAGGAACCTCCCCCTGGGTAAGTGAATCCAATCTCCCCCAGTACTTACCCAGGTACAGAGCTCTGATTCTCTGTACTTCCTGCTCCTGGGCTGTTCTCTTTCCCATGGTCAGACAGGAACCTCCCCCTGGGTAAGTGAATCCAATCTCCCCCAGTACTTACCCAGGTACAGAGCTCTGATTCTCTGTACTTCCTGCTCCTGGGCTGTTCTCTTTCCCATGGTCAGACAGGAACCTCCCCCTGGGTAAGTGAATCCAATCTCCCCCAGTACTTACCCAGGTACAGAGCTCTGATTCTCTGTACTTCCTGCTCCTGGGCTGTCCTGGGTAAATACTGGGGGAGATTGGATTTATTTACTCAGGGGATCTTCCATTATGGGTTAATGCTGTGGGGTTTGTATTATTAAGATCAGTTATATTTTATTACTTATCATTTTGTTTAGATAAAAGATTGTAACAGAATCAGAGCAGAACTGCTTCACTTACTGATAACATGTTCCTCCCACAGATCCCAGTTACCTACCCCTCCACTGCTCCTGAAATTGCCATTCCTGAACTGGACGGGAAAACAGCCAAAATGTACAGGTAATGATGTGGGGGGTGTTCACCATTATCAGCCGAGCGTATGAGAGACTAAACTTCAACTCTCTAGACTCTTGTATTCTCTCTTTGTATTTGTCTTTGCTTAGTGTCCATTCATGTGTACAGACTATAAACAAATTTAGGGGACTGTTCCTGCTGAATTGTGCTTAGTACAGGGAATACCTATGTTGCCATAGTTTTATGGGATCTCTCTGTACAGACTATGAGCAAACTTAGGGACTGTTCCTGCTGAATTGTGCTTAGTACAGGGGATACCTATGCTGCCATAGTTTTATGGGATCTCTCTGTACAGACTATGAGCAAACTTAGGGACTGTTCCTGCTGAATTGTGCTTAGTACAGGGAATACCTATGCTGCCATAGTTTTATGGGATCTCTCTGTACAGACTATGAGCAAACTTAGGGGACTGTTCCTGCTGAATTGTGCTTAGTACAGGGGAATACCTATGCTGCCACAGTTTTATGGGATCTCTCTACAGAATATGAGCAAACTTAGGGACTGTTCCTGCTGAATTGTGCTTAGTACAGGGAATACCTATGCTGCCATAGTTTTATGGGATCTCTCTGTACAGAATATGAGCAAACTTAGGGGCTGTTCCTGCTGAATTGTGCTTAGTACATGGGAATACCTATGCTGGGATAGTTTTGGTTGGAAGAGGGTTGGTGCATTACTCAGTATTTATGGATATAAATCAGGTGCAGACAGGTTCTATTGCTGCTCTAGGTTCTGTTACATTATCACACTGTTATTCATTGCACGTTCTCACTTCTGTCCATTTGTAGGGGAGGAAAGATCTGCCTGACTGAGCACTTTAAACCTTTATGGGCAAGAAACGTTCCAAAGTTTGGTCTGGGGCATCTCATGGCCTTGGGGGTAAGTAAGACGAGTGTTTGGGTCTCTTAGATCCATTATAAAAAAAAAACCCTTACTGAATGATTCCAGGAGCCCCCAATTACTCACACACTTAACTCTCATATACAATAACCCCACCCAAAACCTCCCTCCTAGTTTTGAGTCTTGAAGCAATACTTGGTTTTCAGGAGTCAGGGCCAGCAGTGCAGAGAATCTAAACAGCCAGACAGATTCTACTTTTACAGTGCTGAAAATTGTGTCCTGTGATGCCGTTTTGGGAGGAAACACAAGTTTTGTTTGTGAAAAATATCTATGTTAAATTTGGTAAGTACAGCAGTTCAGTCTTGCTTTATGGTAGGGGTTTTCAATATACACTTGGGTCAGAGCCAGGGTCCTAGTTGTTCTTGGTGTTGGCGTATGGTCCTTATAGTAGTGATAGGAGTCACAGTGTACTGACTATGTGCCACCCCTTGTGGGGTGCGGGAGCAGAAGAGAAGTGGGGTACTGCACCCCCAGCATTGCTTCCCATTCATTGCTGCACTCACTCTTCTATTTTCTCTCCTGCTTGTCTGACAGTTGGGCCCGTGGCTGGCGGTGGAGATCCCGGATCTGATCAGCAAGGGGCTGGTGGAACACAAATCCAAGTGAACCTAGAACCCCCCCGGGATAGATTTCACATGAACTGATCCAGACGGTTCCCCCTGTGTCTCTGCTGGATACTGTGCCCCTCCATTCCTTGTCGCTCATCCTACGTTTTATTTATCAGGATCCGGCAATGGCGCTCTCATCAATATTCCGTTGTCTGGGGTGCCGCTATATCTCACGCCATAAATACGCTGCCGAATAAAGTCTCTCATTGCTGATCCGACCCAGTGTGGTTCTTTCTCTGAGCCCGACCAACCGGCAGTCACTTATACCTTGTATGAGAACAGAACAGAGTCCGTGTCTGGAACCTCAGCCTTGTAAGCAGAGCACTTAAAGGGGCACGCACCCCAGTTTCAATGTCTGCATAATGAAAGTTTTTGGGTGAAGTTTCCCTTTAACATCTGTATGATAGTAGGATGTAGAGAGGGATAGTCTGAGACCATTTGCAATAGGTTTTCATTTTTTGTTATTTAGCTTTTTATTCAGCAGCTCTCCAGTTTGCAATATCAGCCATTTGGTTGCTAGGTTCCAAATTCCCCCTAGCAACCATGCACTGATTTGAATAAGAGGGCATAATAAGGGGCAGGTTTATCAAAGGTCAAAGTGAAAATTTGAATGAAAAAAAAATCTAATTATAAGCTAATTTTTGTGTATTTTGGCTAGGGAATATTTCACATTCGATTAGAATTTGTAAAAAAAAATTTGAATATCGAAATTGATCTCGCTTTAAAACTTTGACCATTCGCCATCTAAAACCTGCCGAATTGCTGTTTGATTCTTATGTTTCAAATTTGGACGCATCCGAACTAATATGGTTTATTCACCCGCAAAAAAAAATTTTTTTTTTTTTAATAAATTTCGGTTGGTTGAATTTCTAAGTTTTTTTTTGATTTTGAAATTCGACCCTTGATAAATCTGCCCCTAAAAGTGTCGCCTTACAGAGCATTTGTTTTTTTACATGGGGTCAGTGACCCCCATTTAAAAGCTGGAAAGAGTCCGACGAAGAAGGCAAATAATACAACAACAAAAAAACACTCTAAAAATAATAAAGACCAATTGAAAAGTTGCTTTGAATTGGCCATTGAATAACATACTAAAAGTTAACTTAAAGGTGACCCATCCCATTTGGAAGGGAAGAGATAAGTATTGGGCTTATCTGGGTCTATGTTTTGTGTATTGGATCAGTACTCCTTTATTTGGGTGCTTTTTAGTTTGGTTCAGCCCAATCCCCTAGGCAGCGTCCCATAAAGAGTAGGAATGTCTCCCCTGCAGGGTAGACCTAATGGAACAGTCTGCTTATGCCCTATCGCTACCCACAGTGCCTGCCTATAGGGTAAGAGTAGCAATGGGCGGTGCTATAGATGTCTCCCAGCGGGATCCAACTGCCTGATGTCTGTTGCTTGTCATATTGCGCAACCGCACCAACTTGCCAGGTAAATAAACAGTGCCCCAATTAAAGATGGCGGCTGTATAGTGGTGATGTCACCATGGGAGCGTCTTCTGCGCAGGTCTAGTGTTCATTCGCTCTCCACGGCAACGCGTGTAAATAGTGGGCGTGCCAGGCTGCGTGAGACTCATGCGCACGAGAGGAAAGCGCAGGCAAGATGGCGTCGGATGCTGCGGTTGCTATGAAGCCAGGGAGGGGTAGGCCGTGAGATACAGGCAGGGAAGAGCACGCAGGTAATGTGCACTTATGTTGTGTGGGTTAGTGGCTGCTGCTTATGGGACCTGAGGGTGCGGCTATTGGCTGCTGGGCCCGAAGTCTGTCAGTCACAGTCTCCTCCACCTCGGCCACAGCCTTGTCACTAGGTCACATTCTACCTGTATCTCCTGCACCCTCCCCTCCCCCACACTCTGCAACTGATCCCCCCACACACTGGGACATTAGATCTATCACTGACCCCCCAATACACACTGGGACATTAGATCTATTACTCACCCCCAATACACACTCACTGGGCTTATTATTTCTATTACTCACCCCCAATACACACTCATTGGGCTTATTATATAGAGAACAGGGACATTACATCTATTACTGACCCCCATACACACACAGACTGGGTGCAACATGTACGGCGTGTAAAGCTGATGCCCCCCTTGTTTAATATCTGCCCCCTCCCTCGGCTGAGTTTAGTAGTTCAGCAGCAGCAGGTGAATGGCAGGTTGTTGCTCGGAGTACAGAGGGGCTGTTCATGTCGGATTTGGATTCAGTAAACACAAATATTTGGCTGTAGCCAAGTGCTGCGCTGATATTCCCCACAGGGATATGAAGGATTAATCCAACAGACAAATAACAAAAAGGTGTAGTGTCCCTGTAGGCCGGGGCTGTTACTAATTGTGTGTATTTACCTGCCCCTCACTCAGCAACTGCCTCTCCTCCCTCCCACAATGAACTGAGCTGAGGTCAGTCGGGGACACACAGGCGCCTGCACCAGGACAATGAGGTACTGCTTGTCTTACTCCTATGCAGTTGGTCTTTGTTTATTCTTATTACTTGCTTTATATTCCTCCCTGCTCCAACTAGATATTCAAAATGCTGTTAATATATGGGATATAAACTCAAAAGTACAATTTTCCCTTATGAATGAAAATATTTTATCTTCCTGTCAGAGCTATAGGTACAGTGGGTACCTGGGTATGTGGGGTAGGTAGTTTCTGTGCAGGAGGGATTCACAGTCCCAGTACAGTAGGTACAGTAGGTATGTGGGTAGGTAGTTTGTGTGCAGGTGGGAGAGGTGTGGGATACACAGTCCCAGTACAGTAGGTACAGTGGGTTCCCTTATTTGGGTATTTCTGGGTTACTGGTTTCTGTAAAATAGATCTTATATTTTCAATTTATATTTTTTCCAGTTGTTCTGTGAGAGTATTATGGGAATTTCCTTGTACTTGTATTTGCCTGAACTTTGCATATAATCTTTTCTCCCAGGATCCCCCTCAATCTAAGAGCTACGATGCCTCAGGTATGTGAGTCCAGACTAGTCCGGGGCAGAGACATCTCGTCGGTCAGCTCACAGTCAAAGGGCACCGGCAAAGCTTTAAGTTCCCATCGTACGGTGAACACGGAACGACTGAGCTCCGCCTACAGCAATGGCGTTTCATCGGCACCCAAGATGCGCCCGTTGCCCCCGAGACCCACAGTTGAAGAAAAGGGGAAGGTGGATCGGGGTGGCAGTTCCCAGTGGGCAGAGTCTTCCCGCTCTTCCTCCAGTAAGCGAGGACCCCTGAAGGGCGACCACATGCTCAGAGTAATAAACTCTGCTCAATGCACCAAAGCAACGGGCCAATCAGAAGAGAGCAGAACGGGCAGTTTGTCTCGGTCCAAGTCTGTGAGTCACGGGGACCTGAGTGCCAGTCGGGAGAAAACAGAGGAGGTGATTAAACACTTGGCGCGGGTGCAATTGAGGGAACGCAGTGCTTCTTCTACCAGGCGCCCATTGCTAGACACATCCCTGCTCAAGAGAAGCAGCTCACTCAAGCGACTCCACGTTCTGCCTGTTGTGGAGTCGCAACAGAAACTTGATTCCTCTTCTTCTTCTTCTTCCCGGCTTGGAGGTTGTACCAAGGCATGTGCCCTGCAGCAGCATGAGGAGAATTACAGGTCCTGTAATACTTCAGCCAATGAAAGTCCCCGGTGCAATGGTATCAAGGCTCAAGATCGGCCCCTGTCTGTCACGTCTCCTGTAAGTACCAGTCACTTATCTGCTCATTTACAGCACTGCTGCCTAGAGGGGACTGTGAGTCCGTTTTCAAATTGTTCTCCAGAAACAAAGACTTTTTTCAATTGCTTTCCATTTTTTATTTTTTACCACTTTACCAAAATTTAACCATCAGCAATCCTCCATACTGAAATAAGAAACTTTCTAAATACAATCAATTAAAAATTCTGTACAGTTTCTGAAATAATCAAGTTTATCTTCACTATCCCTCTTTCAGCATCTGTATCAGAGCTCACTCAAATAACTGATTCCAGTACAAGCAAAATGTAACAAAATAACTGCCTTTTGCACAAATCCTGCATGTAGAGAGACATGATGTCTGGTGAGTTTAATAGAGTGACCTCTAATACATCTTCTAGGCAAAATGAGCCCCCCTATAAGATATATTGGATCTAACTGTCAGTAATTATCTGACACCCAACTGACCTGATAGGGAACTGAAGCCTGTCTGTGCTTGTGTGACTGCAGGGCTGTGATTGGCTGTCCCCCTCCTACTGTGCTTCTGGCAAGGACAGTTAGGACACGCCCACCCCTCATTTGAAACACAGACAGGGACCCTATAGGGAGCTCCAATAAAGGGGCTATTTTTAAAGATATCAATTTTTAGCACCATGTAAACGCAACACCATATATTACTTATAATTGCCTATACAATTAGGGTTCTTTCATTTATCTTATATGTCTCCTTTAATGAAACGCAGGGATTCTGCTCAGCAGGGACAAAGATAAGAATCAACTAAACCGATTTAGAACACTTGGGGGCAAATTCACTAAGATGCGACATTGCGCCAGGCGCAACTTCGCCGCACTTCGCCAGGCGTATTTTTGCCAGCGCTCCGCAAATTCACTAAAATCCGAAGTTGCGCACAGGGGTAGCGTAAGTTTGCGAAGTTGCGCTAGCGTTAATTCGCCAAGCGAAGTTTCGCTAGCGATGGTTCATTTGCATACGGCTTCAAATTTCAATGGAGGAACACGTATCAGCACTACAAATGCCTAGAAAACCTTCAAATCAGCAAATAAAAATGTTATTTTGCCCTACACATGTGCCCACTGTCTAGGTAAGTTGCCATGAGTCAGGAAATGTAGGGGGGAAGGAGGGGAGCCCCAAAAATATTTTCGATCTTTTTCAGCCTATCACCCATCATGTAGAAAACACGCCAGCGTTTTTTGGGACTTAGAAAAAAATTTGACTTTTTTTGAAACAATCCCTATCTACTCTATTGCGCTTCGCCAGGTCTGAGGTGGCGAAGGAAGGCTAGCGTAAAAGGTAGCGTTCAGTACACTGCGCAAGTTAGTGAATTTGTGTAGTTACATCGCTAGCGAAAATTTGCCTGGCGTAAAGGTGCGAAGTAACACTAGCGAATTTACGGCAGCGTTCGTTAGTGAATTTGCGAAGTACCGAAAATGCCAAACGCTAGCGAATTGACGCTAGCGTTCGACGTGTCGACCCTTAGTGAATTTGCGCCTCGAAGTCAGCGTCCCCCCGCCCTCCCAGAGCTGCTTTAGAAGGTGAAAAATGAAACTTCATTATTATAAGAAAATAGAAAGTAATTGGGGAAAAAAGTCTCTATTTCTGATTTAATTATCTGAAACCAACTGAACAGAAATAACATTGGAGATAAATATCTGGAGATGTTGCAACCAATCCGATCTTTGCTTGTTTTCTAACTTCTAGATGGTTGTTTTAAATCTAATTGCTGATTGGTTGCCATGAGCAACATCTCCAGAAATCTCTCCAGAGAACACACACACCCTCATTCTCTATACACCCTGAAGGTTGGAGTGGATTAGGGCCCAGAATTCCTTGTTTGTGTGTATGTGACCCAGAATCCTTTGCTCTCTCCCCTTCACTGATCTCCTTGGAGAAAGGCAGTGCAGCTAATTAATCCCCGGGGATGATCTCTGTGAGCCAGTCCCAAGTAGAGTGTAAGTAGGTGAGGAGGCAGCCCAATGTCTTAGGAGGAGATTGCCTTAATCCCGCTCACTGCTCCGAGGAATCCAGAGAAGTGAAGAAGGGGTGCCATGCCTGGGTTACAGGGGGCCCGACTGGTGGAACTGCCCGAGAAACTGCAGCGCACCCTGACCGACCAGAAAGAAGTGCAGGGCAAGGGGGCAGATATCTCTGAGTCTGTGGTGCACACGGCTATGATGGGGCTACTGCTCATGGCTAGCGAGGTAATGGGGGGGGCTGATGGATGTACCCCTTACACTGACGACTATTCATGTGCCTGACCTGCAGAGCTTACAGTCCAACTTAGTGCTTGCTACTAGAAATGTAAAGTGGATTCTCACCTTATAATTATTATTAGGGAATGGAAATCTGCAGCAGGTTGTTTATGCTCCAGGGGGTTGGGTTACTGGGAGTTGTAGCAGCAGGGACATTAGCCTGTGGCCCTTTATTATTGTATTACAGGTATGCGATCCGTTGCCCACAAAGCTCCGAAAAATACCCATAGACTCCATAATAATGACATAATCCAAATGTTTCAAAATGATTTCCTTTTTCCGTCTAATAATAAAATAATAGCTTGCACTTGATCCCAGGTTGCGAGCATTCTGGATAACATGTCCCATACCTGTATTATTGTATTATACACTACACTCCTATGAATGTGGTTACTGGCTCATGTTGCACCTTCAGCTTTATATCAGCTGCCATTGTGTCCTCAACCTTCATATTATCTCACTCAGCCCTGTCAGCACAGGCTGTTGCTTTACAGTAGGGGTAAGTGATGGTTGCCGGGTATGTGGGTAAGTGATGATTGCCGAGGGTATGTGGGTAAGTGATGGTTGCCGGGTATGTGGGTAAGTGATGGTTGCCGGGTATGTGGGTAAGTGATGGTTGCCGGGTATGTGGGTAAGTGATGGTTGCCGGGTATGTGGGTAAGTGATGGTTGCCGGGTATGTGGGTAAGTGATGGTTGCCGGGTATGTGGGTAAGTGATGATTGCCGAGGGTATGTGGGTAAGTGATGGTACGACTTAGCTATGGGATGCAGAACTTACCACCATCACTATGTGCGGCCAAGTACCTGCCTGCGGGAGAATGAGGAATGGGTATGAACACTGTCAGTGGCACATGTCTATCCCTATACAACATACTATATATATATATATATATATCATATAGAGTGTGGCTTTGTGCTGCCTGAGCTCTCCGATAAAGGGGAAGATGCGTTTGCTTGGAATTCTAACCTATTCTTCTCTCTGTTTTACTGCAGCCTCCTCGCCTTCCTGCCCTCGGCTTGGGTCACGTTGGCCTCCGGAATTTAGGGAATACGGTAAGATTTCTTACAGTATGAATTCCACCCCTGTGAGGTGTTGGCCAGACTTCTCACCCACGTATTTGATTTAATTAGGGGAAATGCTCCTCATTCTCTCTAGTGCCAGGTTGGGGGGTGCCTGTTGTAGGTGGAATGGGAGGACCCTGCTTTGAGATCTGGAGCTAAAGTTCTGACTGCAATGAACTTAAAGCCCTATAGGGAGAAGGAGTGTTCAAAGCTGCAGCCATTGTATGTGATGTCTTTATGTGGAACCTATAGCAATAATGGATAGACTTGACTCATAGTGATAGTCATTTATAGGTACACTTCCCTTTAATAAGTGCAGCTGTCCCAGTGCTGACCATACCATCCCCACACCATGTTTTCTAAATCTGTTTGTCTGTGGGACCTCACAGTGTTTCATGAACGCCGTGCTGCAGTGCCTGAGCAGTACCAAGCCTCTACGTGACTACATTCTGCGTCTGGAATACCGACATGAACAGCCGGGCAGCTGCAAGGCCCAACAAGAGCTCACAGAAGGTACTGCAGCTTTATTTAGCCTTTACTCTGTTACTCATTGTGATTACATGTGCTCATTTATAGACAAACCGTTGTCTTGCATGCCTTACTTCCTGTTCTGCAGAGTAGCTCACAGGAAGTCTCTATGGTTAGCCATGCAATGGGATACTGCCCTCACATTTCACTCACTGCAGCACACATAGAACTAATATAATACAGGGATAGGAAGGGAACATAAGGAACGAATACTTTACAGAAAGGGGGATAGATACAGGGAACAGACTCCCAGCAGGGGTGGTGGGACTAATACAGTAAAGGAATAGGAGGGAGAGTGAAAGGGGGATAGATACAGGGAACAGACTCCCAGCAGGGGTGGTAGGACTAATACAGTAAAGGAATAGGAGGGAGAGTGAAAGGGGGATAGATACAGGGAACAGACTCCCAGCAGGGGTGGTAGGACTAATACAGTAAAGGAATAGGAGGGAGAGTGAAAGGGGGATAGATACAGGGAACCGACTCCCAGCAGGGGTGGTAGGACTAATACAGTAAAGGAATAGGAGGGAGAGTGAAAGGGAACATAAGGAAGTGATACTTTACAGAAAGGGGGATAGATACAGGGAACAGACTCCCAGCAGGGGTGGTAGGACTAATACAGTAAAGGAATTGGGGGTGCTGAAAGGAAATATAAGAAACTTTATTTGCTAAAACCCCAGCTTGGAATGTTCCTAAGAAATCTCAGTCTCTATGCTGAGTAATCTCTGTATTACTGTGTCTGTTTCAGCCTTTGCTGATGTCATTGCCTCTTTATGGAGTCCGGATCCCCCAGATGCTGCAAACCCGGCACGGTTAAAGTCAGTCTTCCAGAAATATGTCCCGTCTTTCACCGGCTACAGGTTTGTCGCTGATTCTGGGTCGGGCTCTTATATAAGGGAGCAGCAGTCAGTGAGGGAGAGAGTTGTTCTTGTATAATCC
Organism: Xenopus petersii; assembly: GCA_038501925.1. Lineage (NCBI taxonomy): Eukaryota > Metazoa > Chordata > Amphibia > Anura > Pipidae > Xenopus > Xenopus petersii. Next base: position 2,376,270 of record CM076687.1, read on the forward strand.
CCCCTGTATAAACCTCTGATCACTTTCTTCTCCTAATCCCTTCAGATTAGCAAGAGGCCACAGTGCTGGGTGTGTGGGAACAACTGCCAGTCGGAAGCACTAAGCTGCTGCTATTTGTGGCTGACACTTTGCAATCTCATTTACTCCACTTGAGGGTTTAGGAATTTTGCTGCAGCCGTTGAGCAGTGTCAGTGGATGGGGAACAATCATAGGGCTGTGGGTATTCCCATCATAGGGCTGTGCTACTAATAATGACATACAGCAGCTGGGTGATCCAGTAAAATGATTGCTGGGGGTAGAGCAATTCACCAGCATAATATCACGTGCTGTCTTGTCCCGCAGCCAACAAGATGCTCAGGAATTCCTTAAATTCTTTATGGATCGGATTCACGTGGAAATCAATCGGAAGGGCAGGAAAACTCCCAGCATTCTGTCTGATGCCAAGCGCCCCGCAGCACTGGAACATCAGGATTCTCTCAGGTATCCAGTGTTCTGCCCCACCCATGTAACTCCTCATTTGCTGCTTGGCACCCATGTTTGCTTTGTGAGTGACCCTACATCCTTGAAAAGAAATCTCAAAGCCGTGGTCCCCTTAAAACAGCAGTTATTTAGTTGGCCACTAGATGGTGCTACAGCTACATTCTACTCCCTATCATTGATATCCTTTTTGTTATAAGAAACATGGACGTTACCCTAAATCGGACTCAAATCCCCCCCCCCGGTCCTGTTTGGGGCCTCGCCAGAATTTGGGCACCTATGCACTGTGAGTCCCGCCCCCTAATGTAATCTGAAAAAGATGAAACAGCCCAAAGGCAGGCCAGTATAAAGGGAAAACAGAATATTAGTGAGTATTCCTTTAAAGGGAAGGGCAGAACCCTACTGACCCTGGTATCTGGGTGGGTTGGTTTTGTGGACAGGCCTGTGCTCTATAACATGCCCCTCCTTTCCTGCAGTGATGATGAACGAGCCAATCAGATGTGGAAGCGTTACCTGGAGAGAGAAGATAGTAAAATAGTGGGTGAGTATTTGATGTCCTTGTCCTGTTGTGTACATCCAATCTCCCCCAGTACTTACCCAGGTACAGAGCTCTGATTCTCTGTACTTCCTGCTCCTGGGGTGTTCTCTTTCCCATGGTCAGACAGGAACCTCCCCCTGGGTAAGTGAATCCAATCTCCCCCAGTACTTACCCAGGTACAGAGCTCTGATTCTCTGTACTTCCTGCTCCTGGGCTGTTCTCTTTCCCATGGTCAGACAGGAACCTCCCCCTGGGTAAGTGAATCCAATCTCCCCCAGTACTTACCCAGGTACAGAGCTCTGATTCTCTGTACTTCCTGCTCCTGGGCTGCTCTCTTTCCCATGGTCAGACATGAACCTCCCCCTGGGTAAGTGAATCCAATCTCCCCCAGTACTTACCCAGGTACAGAGCTCTGATTCTCTGTACTTCCTGCTCCTGGGCTGTTCTCTTTCCCATGGTCAGACAGGAACCTCCCCATGGGTAAGTGAATCCAATCTCCCCCAGTACTTACCCAGGTACAGAGCTCTGATTCTCTGTACTTCCTGCTCCTGGGCTGTTCTCTTTCCCATGGTCAGACAGGAACCTCCCCCTGGGTAAGTGAATCCAATCTCCCCCAATACTTACCCAGGTACAGAGCTCTGATTCTCTGTACTTCCTGCTCCTGGGCTGTTCTCTTTCCCATGGTCAGACAGGAACCTCCCCCTGGGTAAGTGAATCCAATCTCCCCCAGTACTTACCCAGGTACAGAGCTCTGATTCTCTGTACTTCCTGCTCCTGGGCTGTTCTCTTTCCCATGGTCAGACAGGAACCTCCCCTTGGTTAAGTGAATCCAATCTCCCCCAGTACTTACCCAGGTACAGAGCTCTGATTCTCTGTACTTCCTGCTCCTGGGCTGTTCTCTTTCCCATGGTCAGACAGGAACCTCCCCCTGGGTAAGTGAATCCAATCTCCCCCAGTACTTACCCAGGTACAGAGCTCTGATTCTCTGTACTTCCTGCTCCTGGGCTGTTCTCTTTCCCATGGTCAGACGGGAATCTCATTCTACGTAGGTGAATGCAGTGTCCCTGTACAGGATTCTGGGGGGTATGCGTATGAAAGACTTTAACCCCTGTGTGACCTGTTGTGGCCCAATTCTGCATTCCTACAGATCTGTTTGTTGGCCAGTTGAAGAGTTGCCTTAAGTGCCAGTCTTGTGGCTACCGCTCCCCCACATTTGAAGTCTTCTGTGATCTGTCTCTTCCTATCCCAAAGGTACCCACGTCTGCCATTACTTTCATTGCCTCCAGGGGGCAGCCATGAGCTGTGTGTCATCAGCAGGGGGCGGGGTTACAGCCAGTCACATGTCAGTGCTCATATAAAGCAGCTGACTCCTTGTTTATGTTAATACAGTAAATAAATTGGTGTCTTTTCTTTCCCTGCATGTTTGTGTCTATTGTTGTGCGGGAGCTGCCATATTGCTCAGCCATGTTTCTCCTCTCTCTGCACAGAAAGGGTTTGCGGGGGGCAGGGTGTCGCTGCTTGATTGCTTTAACCTGTATACAAAGGAGGAGGAGCTTAACTCTGAGAATGCCCCGGTAAGGAATCATCCTGACCTGTGGGGGTGTGGCCTGGCCTCTCACTGCAGTGAATGTAGCTGGTGGATGGGTGGGAGCTGCCATACTAATCCTTTCCTTCTTGTAGATCTGTGATCGCTGCCGGCAGAGGACGAGGAGCACCAAGAAGCTCACAATCCATCGCTTCCCCCGAATCCTTGTCCTGCGTATCCTTATTCCTTCATCAGAGCCCAATACCATCTACCCACAATGCAAACCTTTATCGGGGGGGACTGTACATGGTTTAAAGCATGGCTCCCCTAGTTGTGACCATGAGAACTACACACCAACGCTTTCATTTCACAGCAAGCTTTAGAAATGTAGTTTTTTTTTCTGAAATACAACTCCCAGCATCCTCTTCTAGCCTCACACGCCCCCTATAATCTCCTCTGCTGCCCAGGCTGTGACTTACAACCGGAGTGAGCTGTTTGCAGCAGTGCAGTAAGCCACTGACTCTAAAAGAGGCTTTGGAGCTTCCGTCTGCCTGTGTGTGGCCAGATTAATGGCCAGGCAACCAATCACAAGCCATGTAGATACATATAGTTATACATATTACCCAGTATGCACCTCATTTGTTTCATATTGCTCATTAAAGCCATTATCTCCCCATTCCTGTTGCTGGATTGCTCAGGTGCTTGTCGTATACTGGAGAGTCATGGACAGCAGTGCAGCAAATATGTCACTAATGAGAGCTAATTGGCCAATGTCTGATAATGGCACCCACTGAATCACACTCACTGTACAATGGGTGCACTCCCTTTCACCCTGCAGGAATTCCTCATGCCCCGCCCCCTGCTAATTAAACATTACTCCACATTCTTTACAGTGATATTTATATTACAGAGCTGACATAATTAAGTCTTCGTATTGCCATCATAATCGCTTTATTAATGTACCCGGCTCGTTAATAGCAGCAAGTTTAGCCAATCAGCATAACGACATGTCATTTTTGGCATAATGAGGGGCGGATCCTGCTCATTATAATAAATGTGAGTGCACATGATCCAGCAGCAGTGTGACATGTAAAGGGAAAGTATGATTCATATAAATGTCATTCCTCACAGCAACCTGCTTGATCCTCACAAAGGTCACTTGATTCTTCCCTGTACGACTGTTGTATAGAGTAATACCTATGCTGCCATAGTTTTATGGGATCTCTCTGTACAGACTATGAGCAAACTTAGGGGACTGTTCCTGCTGAATTGTGCTTAGTACAGGGAATACCTATGCTGCCGTAGTTTTATGGGATCTCTCTGTACAGACTATGAGCAAACTTAGGGGACTGTTCCTGCTGAATTGTGCTTAGTGCAGGGAATACCTATGCTGCCATAGTTTTATGGGATCTCTCTGTACAGACTATGAGCAAACTTAGGGGACTGTTCCTGCTGAATTGTGCTTAGTGCAGGGAATACCTATGCTGCCATAGTTTTATGGGATCTCTCTGTACAGACTATGAGCAAACTTAGGGACTGTTCCTGCTGAATTGTGCTTAGTACAGGGAATACCTATGTACCATAGTTTTATGGGATCTCTCTGTACAGACTATGAGCAAACTTAGGGACTGTTCCTGCTGAATTGTTTTGGATTGTGTGACCTTATCAAATGTCTGTGTGGATGAGATGAGGGGGAGGGGTGGTACATATGAGGTGCATTCTGGGTTGGCAGGATCCGTTGGTATCAGATGACACAGTCAGACACAGTCCCTTAACTCTGTCACGTCCAGATCTCAACAGATTCTCCACCACCCGCTTCTCTATAAAGAAATGCTCCGTCTCAGTGGACTTCCCTCTGCACCGGCTCAACCTGAAGGAGTTTGCCAGTGAGAAGTCTGGTGAGTTTGGCTCCACCCCCTGCCAATATTGCTCCTCCCTCTTGGCATTAACACAGGTCCCCTCTGGTGCTGCTAGTCTGAATGTAACAGCAACAGATCATACAATCTACTTATGTATTTTATTGATATAATGGGAGACCCTGTCCCAAGGAGCTTACTCTCTAGTGGTAGAATGGGAGACTCTTTCCCAAGGAGCTTATACTCTACTGGTATAATGGGAGACTCTGTCCCAAGGAGCTTACTCTCTAGTGGTATAATGGGAGACTCTCTCCCAAGGAGCTTATACTCTAGTGGTATATTGGGAGACTCTGCCCCAAGGAGCTTACTCTCTAGTGGTATAATGGAAGACTCTGTCCCAAGGAGCTTATACTCTAGTGGTATAATGGGAGACTCTGTCCCAAGGAGCTTACTCTCTAGTGGTATAATGGGAGACTCTGTCACAAGGAGCTTACACTCTAGTAATATAATGGGAGACCCTGTCCAAAGGAGCTTACACTCTAGTGGTATAATGGGAGACTCCGTCCCAAGGAGCTTACACTCTAGTGGTATAATGGGAGACTCCGTCCCAAGGAGCTTACACTTTAGTGGTATAATGGGAGACTCTGTCACAAGGAGCTTACACTCTAGTAATATAATGGGAGACCCTGTCCAAAGGAGCTTACACTCTAGTGGTATAATGGGAGACTCTGTCACAAGGAGCTTAACTCTAGTGGTATAATGGGAGACTCTGTCCCAAGGAGCTTACACTCTAGTGGTGTAATGGGAGACTCTGTCCCAAGGAGTTTACTCTCTAGTGGTATACTGGGAGACTCTGTCCCAAGGAGCTTACACTTTAGTGGTATAATGGGAGACTCTGTCACAAGGAGCTTAACTCTAGTGGTATAATGGGAGACTCTGTCCCAAGGAGCTTACACTCTAGTGGTGTAATGGGAGACTCTGTCCCAAGGAGCTTACACTCTAGTGGTATAATGGGAGACCCAGCGTTGGGGGAAGTGTAGTAATGATGTTTGGGCAGTTGTTACAGTGCTAGTACTCTGATCAGACAACGAGTAACAATCCTGTACTTTACTACCTTCCTCTATTTAGTGTTCTCATTCCTTAAAGGCAAAGTGCCTGCAGCAGAGACAGCTGAGCAGTGTCCATAACAGAGAGACATGATGAGAGGTCATGTGATCATTTCCCATACTACCCACTGCCACTTCCTGTCTGCCCTCTGTGTGACTCACCAGCAAACTCTCCCTGACCCTGATTGGCTGCAGGGCTGTGCATACAGGATCCTAAGTGGAGGGTGTGTATGCACGTTATTAGCTGGAGTTGATACAGTGCTTCTCATTGGTGCTGGCGACCCAGGGTGATAACTAGATGCAATGAGCTCCCCACAGAATTCTAATCACCCCTGTATTGGGAGGGGGAGATGAGGGGGCTGCTCTCCTCCCTACTGCAGTGACATAGACTGAGCTAGTGAAGTGCAGGCCTGTGGCAAAGCTATCAGTACAGGGGCTTCATGGGTTAAATCTTACAGCACCTTTATAAGTCCACTGGGTCCAGACACAACGTACACTACTCATTGGTGCTTAAAGGGGAACTAACCCTCCCATAGTTAAGCTGCTGAATCTTCATTTACTGCACTGCTGTGCTTGCAGGGAACCCTGTGTACAACCTGTATGCATTGTGCAACCACTCGGGCAGCGTTCATTACGGCCACTACACCTCCTACTGCAAGACCCAGTCCAGCTGGTACTCCTACAACGACTCCCGGTGAGTTCCTATCGGGGGTTAATGTCCTTAATTACCTGCTAATTCTGTGACCTTATTCCCATTACACCTGAAATACCTGCCCTATATATAACTCTCATCCTGCTGTGACAAACAGGAAGTGCTTTATGTAATGACGTACTTTCCCTTTAATCCCCTCCTGCAGCGTGTCTCCCATCAGCGAGAGTCAGGTCCAGTCCAACGAAGGTTACGTTCTCTTCTACGAACTTGACGACGCCTGCTGGAAACCATAACCTTTCTTCAGGAGGAGGAGCTTAGCAATGGGGGCGGTGCTTCGGAAGGAAAGATCCACCCCTTGTATCACTGCATCAGAACCAGAGACCATTGGACTGGAGTGGGTTGGGGGTTTAGAAGTGAAACTTAAGCAATAAACTGTCAGACTGCACCCTGATCATGTGACCAATCCAATGACCTATCCCTGCTTTTGTGATATCCCACAGTCATGTGACGTCTGTAACCCCCCTCCTCCCTTTACCCTGCAGCCTATATTTATGTCTAAACAAGCGCTTCCCAATCAGGGAATGTTGGTGCACTACAACTCCCAGCATGCTTGGTTGTATATTTGAAAGAATGCTGGGAGTTGTAGTTCAGCCCAAGGTAAAGAACTAAGGTGTAGATATGGGCTGCTTACTGCCCTACAGGTGCCCATACTCTGTCCCCAGCACTCCACGATATCCACGTGCTGATCTCAGTCTCCTTTAGCTCTGCGGGGGCGTGTTAAATGTAAGTCCCTCCCCCGAGGAAACAACATTGCGTCTTATTTCCGTTTTTACCAAAATCGTTTGGATTTTACTTTTATTTTGTAAGGTTTGTTTGTACATAAGGTGTTAGCGCATCGACCTGTCACATTTGTAAATACCTGATAATGGAATTATATAAATATATATATATTAACTTTTAACAGTAAATTTACTACAAAAATGGTTTGCGTTCAATTTTTTGGGGGGGGGTCTAAGGGTTCTTAAAGGGATAATTCACCACAACAAAACACATTGCTTTCAGTTTTTTTTTTTATTCTTAGTTTTTAAAAATGTAACTTAGGGACTGTTCCTGCTGAATTGTGCTTAGTACAGGGAATACCTATGCTGCCATAGTTTTATGGGATCTCTCTGTACAGACTATGAGCAAATTAAGGGACTGTTCCTGCTGAATTGTGCTTAGTACAGGGAATACCTATGTGCCATAGTTTTATGGGATCTCTCTGTACAGACTATGAGCAAACTTAGGGGACTGTTCCTGCTGAATTGTGCTTAGTACAGGGAATACCTATGCTGCTATAGTTTTATGGGATCTCTCTGTACAGACTATGAGCAAACTTAGGGGACTGTTCCTGCTGAATTGTGCTTAGTACAGGGGAATACCTATGTACCATAGTTTTATGGGATCTCTCTGTACAGACTATGAGCAAACTTAGGGGACTGTTCCTGCTGAATTGTGCTTAGTACAGGGAATACCTATGCTGCTATAGTTTTATGGGATCTCTCTGTACAGACTATGAGCAAACTTAGGGGACTGTTCCTGCTGAATTGTGCTTAGTACAGGGAATACCTATGCTGCCATAGTTTTATGGGATCTCTCTGTACAGACTATGAGCAAACTTAGGGGGCTGTTCCTGCTGAATTGTGCTTAGTACAGGGAATACCTATGCTGCCATAGTTTTATGGGATCTCTCTGTACAGACTATGAGCAAACTTAGGGGGCTGTTCCTGCTGAATTGTGCTTAGTACAGGGGAATACCTATGCTGCCATAGTTTTATGGGATCTCTCTGTACAGACTATGAGCAAACTTAGGGACTGTTCCTGCTGAATTGTGCTTAGTACTGGGGAATACCTATGTACCATAGTTTTATGGGATCTCTCTGTACAGACTATGAGCAAACTTAGGGGACTGTTCCTGCTGAATTGTGCTTAGTACAGGGAATACCTATGCTGCCATAGTTTTATGGGATCTCTCTGTACAGACTATGAGCAAACTTAGGGGGCTGTTCCTGCTGAATTGTGCTTAGTACAGGGGAATACCTATGTACCATAGTTTTATGGGATCTCTCTGTACAGACTATGAGCAAACTTAGGGGGCTGTTCCTGCTGAATTGTGCTTAGTACAGGGAATACCTATGCTGATGTCTATGCTGGAGCAGTAGAACAATAAATACACAGTGAGAGTTATGAGGAAGTTTATGTGCAGTAATAAATTACAAGGCAGTTAAATATAATCCGTGGGTGAATGAGAGTTTATTGGGAATGGCAGGGCTCCAGCATCTCACACTTCCTCCAGTGCCTGGAGAACATCAGTCCTCTGGAAGGGAACTGGGCAATGATTGTAAGCTCTTAGGGACCCAACAATTAGTACATATACTGGTGCTGTGCAGACTGGGTGGGGGAGTGAAAAAATGTAGCACTGTGTCCTATGTGTTCTTATAAATCATCTGTGTCCCAAGGAGCTTACACTCTAGTAATGTATAGGGAGACCCTACCCAAAGGAGCTTACACTCTAGTGATGTATAGTGAAACCCTGTCCCATGGAGCTTACACACTTTAGTAGTGTATAGGGAGTCCCAAGGAGTTTACACTTTAGTAATGTATAGGGAAATCCTGTCCCAATGAGCTTACACTTTAGTAGTGTTTAGAGAGACCCTGCCCAAAGGAGCTTACACTCTTGCAATGTACAGGGAAACCCTGTCCCAAAGAGCTTAAACTCTAGTAATGTATAGGGAAACCCTGACCCATGAAGCTTACACTGTAGTAATGTATAAGGAAGCCCTGTCCCAAGGAGCTTACACTCTAGTAATGTACACTCTAGTAATGTGTAAGGAGACCCTGCCCAAAGGATCTTACACTCTAGTAATGTATAGTGAAACCCTGTCCCATGGAGCTTGCACACTTTAGTAGTGTATAGGCCCTAGGGAGTCCCAAGGAGCTTACACTTTAGTAATGTATAGGGAAACCCTGTCCCAAGGAGCTTACACTTTAGTAATGTATAGGGAAATCCTGTCCCAATGAGCTTACACTTTAGTAGTGTTTAGAGAGACCCTGCCCAAAGAAGCTTACAGTCTTGCAATGTATAGGGAAACCCTGACCCATGGAGCTTACACTGTAGTAAAGTATAGGGACGCCCTGTGCCAAGGAGCTTACACTCTAGTAATGTATAGGGATCCCCTATCTCAAGGCGTTTAGACTTTATTAGTGTTTAGAGAGACCATCCCCCAAAGGAGCTTACACTTTAGTAGTGTATCGGGAGACCCTGACCAAAGGAGCTTACACTCTTAATGTTGAGGGAGACCCTGTCCCAAAGAGCTTACACTCTTCTTATGTTGAGGGAGACCCTGTAAGCGCTTTGGAGCTTACACTCTAGTAGATTATAGGGAGACCCTTTCCCAAGGAGCTTACACTCTATGAAAGAAACAGGTCAGTCTGACTGCAGAGGAGAGAAGCCACTGGGCCCTGTAGGAACAGACTGGGGGATGACGATTCTGTGTTTTCAATATTTTATCAGATTTTCACATTAATCAAATAAAATCGATATGACAGTAAATATTAAACAGATGAAGAAAATATGTCACATTCGAGACAATGGCGTGTTATTATCAAACGTGTATATTATACAAGAAAACTAACAAGAACTAACAGAAATGAACTAAACTAGTGGAAGTAAATGTCATAAAAGAAAGAAAGAAAAAGCCCATTCATCATGTGACATGTAGGAAGTGCTGAATGGAAAGTGAAAGTAATTGTCTGCCCCGCCTCTATAGAGGAGGGGCAGACAGTATTTGATTGACAGCTGAGATGTTTAAATGAGTTTACAACAGCTATGAATGCTTTAATAAAAAATAGAAATTGGATTTCATGTTTAATTTGAAAAGGACTTTTATTATACAGATATTTGTGTCTGGGTGACAGGTCCCCTTTAAGGCTTCTTGCCAACGAAGCTGGTTCATATAAGAGATGGTGTCCGATGATGAGGGGGGGTTCCTTTTGTCACCAGGAATGAAATGAAGCTTTCCTAGAAGCAGCAGCTAGAAAAAAAAGTTTACTCTCGTGGGAGTCTTAGGAATTGAAGAAAGCTTATTATTATTATTTAGATGCAGTAAAGCAAAACACGGAAACAATTACATTTTTATCTTCAGTCTAGAAACCAAAAAACGAGTGACCTCCCTCCAAAATGGATTCATCTTTGGACAGGACCATAAATAATGGAAAAGGGACACATTCGTCTCACCACAATTAGGACAATTTGATACATTAGAGGAAAACATTTTCCCATAGCCGAGAGCAGTGATCCCCAACCAGTAGCCCGTGAGTAACATGTTGCTCCCCAACCCCTTGGATGTTGCTCCCAGTGGCCTCAAAGTAGGTGCTTATTTTTGAATTCCAGGCTTGGAGGTAAGTTTTATTGTATAAAAAACAATATAGTGTCAAGTAGAGTCTCCTGTAGCTGCCAGTCCACATAGGGGCCATCAATAGCCAATCACAGCCCTTATTTTTCACCCCAGGAACTTGTTTCATGTTTGTGTTGCTCCCCAACTCTTTTTACATCTGAATGTCGCTCACGGATGAGAAAGGTTGGGGATCCCTGGCCTAGATGGATAAGCTTCAAGTCTTGTATCCTCCAACTCTCTGCTAAAATTCATTTATTATAATTATTAATAGATCTACACTTGAAACTGTAAAAACTCAGACCATTGAAGCTTTTGATAACGGGGGAGTCTGTACCATAAATATCTGATTCATGAAGCTTGCACTCTTTTTTTTTTGAGTTTTGACCAAGACATTAAGGGGCAGATTTACTAAGCTTGAGTGAATAGTTCGAGGGTACTTCGACCATCGGATTGGTTAAATCCGATCAAATTCGATCAAATGACTCGAAGTAAAAATTGTACGACCTTTCGATAATCGAAGTACTGTCTCTTTAAAAAATCCTTCGCCAAATAAAAACTACCAAATTGAATGTTAGCCTATGGCTCTGAAATCAGGAAGGGTTAAACCTCCAAGTCTTTACTTATGAAGGGCAATTTTTGATTTTTTACCGTTCCAAATAAATGGATTTAAAGCAGAGTCAAGTTTCTTAATATCATAGTGGGGAGATTAATTAATGGATATATTAGCTTGGGAAATAGCAAAGATTTAAAAAAAGAGTGCTCGTCCCTCAATATTAAGGGGAGAATTGGCCCATGTTTCACACATGGAGGAAACCTTTTGAAATATTTGAAGAATATCAATTATTTAGATATGAAGGAATAATTAATCCTAAATATTTTATCTGATTCTTTCGGCATTTAAGTTGAAATTTCTTAAGTAGAGAATTAGAAAAAGAACCAGATATATTAATTACTTCAGATTTCTCAACATTGACTTTATAGCTAGAAAAAGACTGAAAGTCTTGGAATCAATCAAAAACAACCTTAAGCGAAGACTCGGGATTTTTTAAAATGAATAATAAATCATGGGCAAAGGCTAATACCTTAAAGGGATACTGTCATGGGATTTTTTTAAAAACGAATCAGATAATAGTGTTGCTCCAGCAGAATTCTGCACTGAAATCCATTTCTCAAAGGAGCAAACAGATTCAATTTTGAAATCTGACATGGGGCTAGACATATTGTCAGTTTCCCAGCTGCTCCTGGTCATGTGACTTGTGCTCTGATAAACTTCAATCACTCTTTACTGCTGTACTGCAAGTTGGAGTGATATCACCCCCTCCCTTCCCCCCCAGCAGCCTAACAACAGAATAATGGGAAGGTAACCAGATAGCAGCTCCCTAACACAAGATAACAGCTGCCTGGTACATCTAAGAACAACACTCAATAGTAAAAATCCAGGTCCCACTGAGACACATTCAGTTACATTGAGAAGGAAAAACAGCAGCCTGCCAGAAAGCATTTCTCTCCTCAAGTGCAGGCACAAGTCACATGACCAGGGGCAGCTGGGAAATTGACAATATGTCTAGCCCCATGTCAGATTTCAAAATTGAATATAAAAAAATCTGTTTGCTTTTTTGAGAAATGGATTTCAGTGCAGAATTCTGCTGGAGTAGCACTATTAACTGATGTGTTTTGAAAAAAACATGTTTTCCGATGACAGGATCCCTTTCATGTTTCCTACGGTTGTTTCGAGGGTTCTATTCATCAGATTATTGGAAATTAGAAAATAATCTATTCTTGTTCTTAGAAGAGAAAAAAAGTAAAATCTTTCTCCGCAGGGTGAAAAAGCTTCTGAACATCATTAAGGTTATTATCTCTGCAAAAATGATGGAAGAGATTAGATTTCTTACCAGGATTATTTCATTTCCAATCAGATCTCTCTAAAGAACTCAAGCCATAGACTCAAAGATCCGCTCGTTTGGCGACATCGCCAAACGAGCGGATCTTTCCCCGATATACCACTAAACTGCGTGGCTATATCGGGGGTAATTCGAACGTTCGGCCGTATGGTCGAACGATCGAATTACGATGCGCCAAGGGGCTCCGAGGGGTCGGTCGGTTAAAAATCAAACCTTCCCGATTGATATCGTGGTCAGATATCGATTGGGAAGACCCCTCGGAAGCCCCCATACACGGGCAGATAAGCTGTCAAATTGGTCCAAACCACTGATATCGGCAGCTTTATCTGCCCGTGTGTGGCCTCCTTAAGAAAGGACTCAATCAAATCCCCTGCCAGAATTAGATTTTTAGCAGGAAGCATAGAAATTGGTCTTATTAGTCTTAGTGGAGAAAAAGTTGAATCCGTTTAAAGGGCAACAATCATAACTAAAATCATTTGCTAAGTAAATACACTATGTGAAAGTTCAAGAAATCTGATTTTTAAACCAGTTAGAATTGTTTGTATAATGTAAATGATCAGCTCACTATTCCTTCTGCAAGATCTCCCCTATCTCCACTGCAGTTCTAGCGGAGGCAGCCATCTTGGATTTCACTGGCTCCTCCTACCTATATCTTCCCAGCCAACTGTAGCTCTGAAATCTCGCACATGCTCAGTTGAAATTCCGTGTTGCTTATCAACCCTTCTAAGCTATTTTCAAATCAGCCAAACCTGTGTGTTAGCTGCTGTTCAGTAGTGCTGCCCCCTGCTGGAAGTTAGTGTGTGCCCTTCATTTGCATAATGACTTTAGCAGCAGGGGACAAGATAGGGAAATCTCCTGATACTTCTAGTGGAGGAGTTTACTAAAACAAGGCATTCTGGATAGAATACTCAAAGCAGTGTTACAATCTGAGCATGCTCCTGAAATTTGCATATTAGAGTCTCTGTTAGAGTCTCAGTATGGCCTCCCTCAGTGAAAGAACCCATTTGACAAAGTAAGGGATTTTTTAGAAACCTGCAGTTTTTTTCAAAAAACTATATATCAAGTTTGATTAAACGTGTTTAGCTTGTACTGGTCAGATAGTTAATATGTGTTTGATTTTGGCTGTGATAGGTGCCCTTTAAGAGTCAAGTGTCTGAAATCATGTCGTCTTCACTGGAGCGTAGAAGGTTGTCTGCTCTAGGAGAAGTGCAGGTCTCCATCTAGACCTCGATTTGGTCTGAGAAGATGTTGCATCGTTTGAAAGTCTATATTGTCAAGATATATATCGTATCTCTTCCATCTTTGATCCTTTGGGGGAGAGACAAATTTCGAGTTAGATTGAAGCAAGATTTCCACTGTTGTTCTTTTCCAGAGGTGAAGTAAATGTTTGTGCCTCACCAGGATCTCTGAAAACTCTAGTTCCAGAAGGCAGAAAAATCTTGCGTTTAGCAGGAAACATCAAGGAAAAATGAATATGTAGATCAGCCAGAGATTGGAAAATTCCTTGAGCCTGGCCAAACCGAATCCTAATTTGCATATGTAAATTAGGGGCAGGTAGGGAAATCACATGGCTTTTTGTCACAAAAGAATATTTTTTTCCACTGTTATCTTTCTTCGCCCTAGTTTACATATGCAAATTAGGATTCGGATTCGGTATGCAGTTCGGTATTTGGCCGAATCTTTCACCAAGGATTCGGGGATTCGGCCGAATCCCAAATAGTGGATTCGGTGCATCCCTATTTGTTTCTCTAAAGAGTCCAACCCGGATGAAGAATCAGTCATATCGTCTTGGATTTGAGAAACCACATCCTCGATCTCCCCAAATCGTTTATCGTGTGCAGAGAGTTTCTCTGAGATGTTACAGTGGCCATAGACGCAAAGATCCCCTCGTTTGACAACATCGCCAAATGAGCGGATCTTTCCCCGATATGCCACTAACGAGCATGGCTATATCGGGGGTAATCTGATTGTTCGGCCGATGTGCCGTGGGCTCCGGGTTAGGGATGCACCGAATCCAGGATTCGGTTCGGGATTCGGCCAGGATTCGGCCTTTTTCAGCAAGATTCGGATTCGGCCGAATCCTTCTGCCCAGCCGAACCGAATCCGAATCCTAATTTGCATATGCAAATTAGGGACGGGGAGGGAAATTGCGTGACTTTTTGTCAGAAAACAAGGAAGTAAAAAATGTTTTCCCCTTCCCACCCCTAATTTGCATATGCAAATTAGGGTTCGGATTCGGTTCGGTATTCGGCCGAATCCTTCGTGAAGGATTCGGGGGTTCGGCCGAATCCAAAAAAGTGGATTCGGTGCATCCCTACTCCGGGTCAAAATCAAACCTGACCGACCGACTAAACGACCGATCTCCGCCGGATGAAAGATGTCGGCACACGCCACACACGATCCGAAAATGGTATAAATCCTCGATTCGTACGATGGGATCTGTGTGTCTATGGCCACCTTAAATCATTTTAATCTGGAGTTTGTCGTTGGCTCAATGTCTGGATGAATGAGTTTGGCTCGTTGAGCCTCAATCAGAGAGTAGATCCGGTCAGATGTGAGTGAAGCAGATTTGTGAGAAGTTTTATTAGTGTCCAAATCCTGTTGTTTTCTGATTTTGCCGTTAGCCTTTTCGTATGTTTTGCCATTAGTAGGGATTAGCGATTTTTTTCGCCTTGTTTCGCCGAAAAAATTACGTCCATAAACTTGTATGGCGAAAAAAAAGGGGGGCGCGTCAAAACAATTTCAGCGCGCGACAAATTTTTTGTGACGGCCATAGACTTTAATGGGCGTCTGCGACATTTCACCGGCGGCAGGTTTTTGGTGAAACGAAACGGGTCGAATTCGCCGATCCCTAGCCATTAGCTTTAGAGGACATTGTAGATGAGGGAGAAAATGTTTCCATATACAAGAAGTATTAAACAACAATCTCAATACTTGTATTTAATAATGTGAGTATTTAGTTTCTCTTTTAAGTAATTTTTCTTTTTTTTATTATTCAATTTTTAAATTTTTTTTTTTAATAAATTTTCCTTTTTTCTTTTCTTTGTTTATTTATTGTTTTTTCCTCCTTCTCTAACTCAAGTTCCGTCTCACCAAACAGTCGCTTTTCAACTCTCACTACAAACATTTTTCATCACCAGTTGCGACACAAACTGTGACCAAAGTGAGTCGGTGAAAGGAAAACGATATTATGGCGATTCTAGACCCCAACCTCCATTCCTGCCGCCGCCAAACCGCGAGTCCTCGGGATGACGATTCTATTTGTGGTTACGGCTCTGCGCAAAACCGGCGCCACAGGGAAATTCACCCACGGGATGATTTGGGCAGTTCCTCGGGGGCGGGTTGTGTGGAAATCTCTTCTGTTTATTCTGCATTTGTTTGGCTGGGGAGTAACTATAGAGGCGGCAGACCCTGTGGCTGCTGGGGGAGGCTGTGGGGGAGACGATGCCCAGTCGCCCCTGAATAGATTGGAAGGAACAGCATGTTTCCTTGGGGGTGGGATTATTGGCCCCTGTGTGGGGCCACAATGACAAGGCACCTGCCTAAGAAGGTCATTGGATAAAGGAACATGTAGATATCAAGCGCCTATAGGGAGACAAGCAATGGGTTAACTATAGTCCCGGCCCTTGCAAGTGTCAGCAGTGGGGTTATATAATAGTATCATTGTAGGGAGTAAATAAAATAACTCTCCTCTGTGCAAGGAGTAGTAACCTACGATCCTGGGGCTCATCATCAATGGATCATATAATTATTAATCATTATCCGCATAGTGTCACTATAATAACCATTAGTCAACTACAGCTCCCAGCATTCCCTCTTGTGGTCGCTTATGTGTAACTATCAGTTATTCCCATCAGCAGCCACTGGCTGACAGCTAAGGACCTGCTCGTCCCTTTCAACTTGCCCCCCCCCACTGGCCACCACTGGTATTGCACCTACTTGCCTCCCCCAGCACTTCATTCCAGTGTGACCCATACGCACCTTCAGCACCCACCTGTACACCCACCTGTACACCCATCTGTACACCCATCTGTACACCCACCTGTACATCCACCTCTGTACACCCACCTGTACACCCACCTGTACACCCACCTGTACACCCACCTGTACACCCACCTGTACACCCATCTGTACACCCACCTGTACACCCATCTGTACACCCACCTGTACATCCACCTCTGTACACCCATCTGTACACCCAGCTCAGACAATACATTACTAGAGCAGACGTTCATTCCAGTGTGACCCATACGCACCTTCAGCAACCACCTGTACACACCCATCTGTACACCCATCTCTGTACACCCACCTGTACACCCCCATCTGTACACCCACCTCTGTACATCCATCTATGTACACCCACCTGTACACCCACCTCTGTACACCCATCTGTACAAACATCTGTACACCCACCTCTGTACACCCACCTCTACACCCACCTCTGTACACCCATCTGTACACCCACCTCTGTACACCCATCTGTACACCCACCTGTACATCCACCTCTGTACACCCATCTGTACACCCAAGCTCAGACAATACATTACTAGAGCAGACGTTGCTTCTCCAGGTGTAGCAACTCCCAGTACCCTCAACATAACACGGGGTTACTTGCTGGGAGTTGTAGTTTAGCAGCATTTGACACTAATATGGAGTCTGGTCCCTACACCCCAATAAAACAGCCCCCCAGTATAATCCATCACTGGTACACTCAGTACAGGCTCCCCCCCTCCTTCAATAATCCTGATTGTATGTCAGCTGGGGGTTCCCAGGGCAGGAAGAGGACACAAGAGCTGAAGCAGCTCCCCCGCCCTTCATGTAACTCCCCTCCAGCTTCTTCTATTGAAAGCTGATGAACAACTGGCCTACTGAGTGTAGCAAATGTCACATCTCCATTAATAGAGGGCTAAGGCTCCCCCCACCCAGCAAACAAACAGCCCGAGGCCTGGGGAACAGGATCTGTGAGTAGGAGGAGGGAAGGCGGAGCCAAGAGGAGGAGGGGGATGTTGGAATCATGAAAGCAGCATCAGAGGGAAGGGAGGAGAGAGTGAGGCCATGACAGATGAGAGCTGAGCCCACACAGGGACAATATCAACAGATTGGAGCACATTTCACCCACGGCAACAAATAAAGGGTAAGTTCATTTTCTTCATACAAAGGAGATTGGGCTGAGGATTGTCCTGGGGATGAGAATGAATGGGGGGGGGGGAGAGAGACCTGAGGTCCCAAGGCGGCTGAGACTTTAACCCTTTCCACTCTCCCTCTTTTTAACTCTTTCCACTCTCCCTCGCTCCTGCCTCTTTAAATGCACCTAAACTGCCAGCTCCTTCCCGGCTTTAAGACTGACAGTTTGCCACCTGCTGCTCACCTGAGATAAGGATGCTGGGAGATACAGTATGGCCGAGGATAGCATTTCTCCTTTCGATCGCTAGCTCCCAGGAACAGGGCTGCTTACCTTGTGTATATGGGACTGACTGATGTGAGGGGAGGTTATAGGGTTTCATGCCCCCATGTGAAAGTGTAAGGAGATTAGAATGTTTATTCACTGGATAGTGACAGAGGGATAATGTATTCTGTATATAGTGAATAAAGTACCCCCTGTTGTTCATTATAAGGATTTTATAAGTCAAGAGGAGTGACTGTGCCTTTATACAGGTCCTGGAACTCCAGGGTGACTTGTAATAACCTCATCAAGGGCTACTTTACTATAATACACAAATTGTAGTGAGTCATGTGACAAAAATGACAAGTTCTGTTTATAACCGATGACATCACTAAGCTCTGTTTATAACCGATGACATCACTAAACCCTGTTTATAACTGATGACATCAATAAACTCTGTTTATAACCGATTGCCTTCACTAAGAGCCATTTATAACTAATGACATCACTAAGCGCTGTTTATAATCAATCACATCACTAAGAGCCATTTATTACTGATGACATCACTAAGCTCAGTTTATATCATTTTAAAGGGATACTGTCATGGGAAAAAATAATTTTTCCAAAATGAATCAGTTAATAGCGCTGCTCCAGCAGAATTCTGCAGTGAAATCCATTTCTCAAAAGAACAAACAGATTTTTTTTATATTTCATTTTGAAATCTGACATGGGGCTAGACATATTGTCAGTTTCCCGGCTGCCCCAGTCATGTGACTTTCCGATGACAGAATCCCTTTAAGGATATTCATGGCTTTTGTGTATTAGATATATATATATATATAGCACCAACCTATTCCTCAGCGCTGACCAATGACGATATAGGGGAACAGCAATTTAACTAGAGGGGGGCAGACTCTGGCCCAATCTTTGGTCAGGCCTCAGATTTTGGGATTATCAAATTGGAGTTTATAAAGCCAAGAGTTGGTTGTAGCCTATGGAATGGTGAAAGCTGATTGGTCAGATTGGCAGGTTGTCGGGGCGACACTATGAGAGGAGGAACATGAGGAGCATCAATGCATTTGGTCATTACAGGAGATTTCCACTTTATAACTGACAGTCTCCTGAACTCTGATTGGCTGCCACCCTCTTCCCTCTCCTTTCATTATATTCAGCTCTTTCCTCCTGACTTTGTGCTGAACATGAAGCGTCACTGTGCGGCGGCTGCTCCATTTTGTTGGCAGCAAGTAACTGGCCTCTCTCTATTGCAGGGCTCCAAAGGGCCAACAAAAACATTGCCGGTCCAGTTATATAGCGACCAATCAGATCATTTGTTCAACGAGAGGCTCGTAATGTTCATTCCCAGCTTTAGAGTTTTCTACAGGCCAAGGGATCCGAACTGTACTTGCTATAGAGTCATTAGGCTGTCACAGGCTGCTGGGAGTTGAAGTTCTGGAGCTGCTACAGGGCATTGGGGTAACACTTGTTTTAGCTGTTTAACAGCTGGGACTTATAGTTTTGTGTGGCTGCTCCTTCTCTTGGTAGGGAATCCCATAACCTGACTGCCCTTACAGTAAAGAACCCCTTCCTATGCTGATGGTGAGATCTCCTTTCCTCCCCACCAATGAATCACTCATTCCCCTCTCTTGGTAGGGAACCCATAACCTGACTGCCCTTACAGTAAAGAACCCCTTCCTATGCTGATGGTGAGATCTCCTTTCCTCTCCACCAATGAATCACTCATTCCCCCTCTCTTGTTAGGGAATCCCATAACCTGACTGTCCTTACAGTAAAGAACCCCTTCCTATGCTGATGGTGAGATCTCCTTTCCTCCCCACCAATGAATCACTCATTCCCCTCTCTTGGTAGGGAATCCCATAACCTGACTGCCCTTACAGTAAAGAACCCCTTCCTATACTGATGGTGAAATCTCCTCCCCCCCCTTAAATAACTTATTCCCCTAAAGGAATTTAGTGGAGCCAAGGAATTTCAGTGAAGTGGATAGTCTTGTTTAAGAACAACAGATTGTTGCAACACGAGGCAATTTAATAGAAGGTTATGGGATGTCGTCACAGGCAGTGAATGGGGCAGTTGATTGGGAATAGGGTGGGGGAGCCTGGGGGTTTGATTGGTACAAAGGAGATATAATGAGACTGTTGACATAACAAGAGAGTTACTCGTAGTTGAAAGACGCGTATCACTAGTTAGTGGCTGAGAGGGGATGAAGTTGCCGTTACTTTGCATATAATGAGGAAGGCGAGATATGGGGGTTACCCGCAGGTCGGTGGGTTTGGACTGAACTTTAGCCCCGCCCACAGCCTTCTTCTGCCCCTGCCACCTTTTATATACTGGCACAGGCCCCGCCCCTTGCGTACAGGTACAGGTACAGGTATATAAAGAGGGAACAGGAGTTCTTGTTGAGCAGCTCATCACTAGAGACAAGGTAACCAGCAGGTGCCTCCCCTCTCATTATCTCTGAAGTGCTTCCAAGGTCCTAGAGGGTAAGTGTTTAACTGAGCCCCACCCCCCTCCTCAGCTGCACTTGAACCTTGGCTGTAGATAAGCTGCCAGTGCCCCAACCCCTCCCCAACTGTCACATTTCCCATTCCATTATGTACATACAGCTTTCTGCTCTCATCTTACCAACCGTCAGTTTTTAAAGGGAAACTGTTGCTCATATGAATATAAATCTCCACTTATTGGCAGTGAGTGCTTAAAGGGGCAGTAGCACAAGTTTTATTTAAATAGGATCTAATATTCCCCGGTAGTGACTGTTTTTGCTTCAGTTAATATTAATGTTCCTCCCAGTTCTTCTCCATCTGCTCAGGGGGGAGATGCAGTTCTGCGTGGGAGGGTCCAGCTGCCGTCTCTCTATACTGCGGCTTTGGTGGGGAAATTGCTGCCAATTTGCAATAAATATGAGTAATAAAGTAATAGAAACAGAATAGGGCCCCATAGCGACAGTATTGATCAAGTACAACTATAGAATTACTTCTCCTGTGCTCTCCACCTGCCCCACTATAACCTAGAAGTGTTTATTCTTCATTTATATGAACATTATTATCCTAATTATCAAACAGTTGGCACAAGTAGAACAGTAATTATTTGCAACTTTACTGCCAATGTTACTGGCACATGGTACAGTCTCACCCGCCTGCACTGTCATACTGCAGCCTTCCTCTACTACATGCACCCTCTTGTGCCTGCACAGATCTGGTCTGATCCCCATTGTAAACAGCAGTCCTGTCCTGCTTTATGGCAGCTGAGATTCTAGCTATCTGTATAACAGAGCATTCTGGGGGATAATGGGGGGTGGGGTATAGGGTAGAGGGACACTAGATGTCATTATCCGGCTTCAGTTAAGTCTCCCACAAAGTAACACTTCCCACTGAAGCACAATGGTGGGTCTCCTGGTCTCTATGTGCTGAGTCAGCTGGGGAAGTTGGGCATCATGAGACCAGGAGGGAAAAGTAGGAAGTTCTAGTAAATGAATAGTAAAAACATGGGTTTCTTTTTTGAGTTCAAATGGCGCTACATTAGTAGTAGTAGTAGGTTGAGAAGAAGTTAGTAGTAGGTTGAAGAGTAGTTAGTAGTAGGTTGAGAAGAAGTTAGTAGTAGGTTGAGAAGTAGTTAGTAGTAGGTTGAGAAGTAGTTAGTAGTAGGTTGAGAAGACGTTAGTAGTAGCTTGAGAAGTAGTCAGTAGTAGGTTGAGAAGTAGTTAGTAGTAGGTTGTTAGAAGTAGTTAGTAGTAGGTTGAAGAGTAGTTAGTAGTAGGTTGAGAAGAAGTTAGTTGTAGGTTGAGAAGTAGTTAGTAGTAGGTTGAGAAGAAGTTAGTAGTAGGTTGAGAAGTAGTTAGTAGTAGCTTGAGAAGTAGTTAGTAGTAGGTTGAGAAGTAGTTAGTAGTAGGTTGAGAAGTAGTTAGTAGTATGTTGTTAGAAGTAGTCAGTAGTAGGTTGAGAAGAAGTTAGTAGTAGGTTGAGAAGTAGTCAGTAGTAGGTTGAGAAGTAGTCAGTAGTAGGTTGAGAAGTAGTTAGTAGTAGGTTGTTAGAAGTACTTAGTAGTAGGTTGTTAGAAGTAGTCAGTAGTAGGTTGTTAGAAGTAGTTAGTAGTAGGTTGTTAGAAGTAGTCAGTAGTAGGTTGTTAGAAGTAGTTAGTAGTAGGTTGTTTGAAGTAGTCAGTAATAAAAAAACTCTCACCCTGGTGGTCCAGTGGTGCGGCAGGGATGCCCACCACGCCGCTCCTCTTCGGCCGCCATATTGGATACTTAGGGCGCATGCGCCCGCGTCTCGTTCCTTATATTGACGCGGACGCGCTGTCGTGATGATGCTGTCACGCATTGGCACGAAAATCAAGTACCATATTAGGCTCATTCTGGCTTCCAGACCTTGCCCGTTATAGGATCTTGTTCCTGGTGCTTCTGTGCTATTGAGCTTCTGATTTATCTGTGTTTTGATTCCTGCTGTGACCCCTGCCTGGCTATTGATTATCCTGACTTCTGACCCCTGCCTGATTACCGACTTCCATTCTGATTAACCCTCTGATTGACTTCCTGGTTTGACCCTTGCCTGCCTGACTACGATTATTCTCTGCCTGCCCCGACCCGGCCTGATCTGACTACTCTATTGCCTAACGCCTTGTACTACAACCTTCTGCCCAAAGACTTTACCTACAGTTGTGCCCCTTCGCATGTTTAGAAGCCCTCGTCTTCTCATTTAAGACCTGGCGGCATCTGAGTAGCTGAGGCTCCTCCCGAGGCCAAAGGCGGCTGCTACAGGCGGAAGCACAAGCCCAGACCAGGGTGCTTGCCATTGGTTCTAGATTAGGGTGCCAACCGTTACAAGTAGGTTGAGAAGAAGCTAGTAGTAGGTTGTTAGAATTAGTTAGTAGTAGGTTGTTAGAAGTAGTTAGTAGTAGGTTGTTCTGAGACAATACACTGGCAGCACCTTCATTACATTACCCCCCTCCCCCCATATGTTTCTGTCCCTAGGAGTCAATTCTATGCCAGGGGAGCTTTTGGTTTCATGTCCCCTCACTTTTTGTTGCACCCCTAGGTCGCAATGATGAGGCGTGTGTTAGAGCGTCCCTGCACTCTGGCAATGCTCATTGGCTTCCAGTTTGCCTTCATGGTCTACTTCTCCTTTGGTGGCCTCCGCAGCCTGACCTTTATCTTCGGACACTCCTCTGAGCCCAGTTTTGACTATTCTCGCACCCATGATGTCTACAGCAACCTCTCCCTGGTCAACTCCATGGTGCTCCCTACTAGCACAGCAGAGGACATCCTGCTTCCTAGATGCCCAGAGAGGTCACCTTATTTGGGTAAGTCTTGAGAAGGTCAACTTCTGGGAGGGGGGTGCATGATGGGACTATTGTAGGTAGATTAGGGTGCATGCTGGGACTGGTAGATAGACAGTGGGGTGCATTCTGGGACTGGTATAGAAACAATGGGGTGCATGCTGGGACTGGTATAGAAACAATGGGGTGCACGTTGTGACTGGTATAGAGACAATGGGGTGCATGCTGGGACTGGTATAGAAACAATGGGGTGCATGTTGGGACTGGTATAGAGACAATGGGGTGCATGCTGGGACTGATATAGAAACAATGGGGTGCATGCTGGGACTGGTATAGAAACAATGGGGTGCATGCTGGGACTGGTATAGAAACAATGGGGTGCACGTTGTGACTGGTATAGAGACAGTGGGGTGCATGCTGGGACTGGTATATCTTGGAGGCAAGAGGGTTGTGAGGTCCAGACCCAGATTTCCTATTAGGGCCCAGTAGTTGGAGCACAGACTAGTTAGTAGTAGTTGGACCACTGAGTGGAAAAGATGGCTTCCTGACCCTATTTACTCTATCTTAGTGGGCCCCATTACCGTCACCTTCAGCCAAACCCCCTCCCTTAAAAAGGTTCAAGATAAGAACCCCCTGGTGATAAAAGGTGGGGAGTACAAACCCCCGAACTGTGAGGCCCGGCACCGCACGGCCATCATTATCCCTCACCGGAACCGAGAGACTCACCTGAGGCACCTGCTCTATTACCTGCACCCCTTCCTGCAGCGCCAGCAGCTCCACTACAGGATCTACATCATCCATCAGGTGAGAGATTGTTTTGGGTATTGGGGTGCTGGACTGCCACTTTGTGGGGTCACACAGATCAGAAGTTGATTCTCTTGTCATACGTCTCTGTCCCTCAGGCAGGTAACTCCACGTTTAATCGGGCCAAGCTGCTTAATGTTGGGGTGAAGGAAGCTCTGCGGGACGAGGACTGGGACTGTCTGTTTCTCCATGATGTAGATCTGATACCTGAGAATGACTTCAACTTGTATGTGTGTGACCCCTGGAGCCCCAAACACGCCTCTGTAGCCATGAACAAATTCAGTTACAAGTGAGGGGCTAGTGTTGCTTCTCCCCTTTCTGATGTCTTGTCTCTGCTTCTTTATCATCCCATGTTCTTCTCTCTTCAATGGATCTTCCTTCTTCCCTATTTATCCATCTCTCTGCTGGTTCTCTCTGCTTCTCAAACTCCCCATTGACTCTCTCTTCTTCCCTATTTATCCATCTCTCTGCTGGTTCTCCCTGCTTCTCAACCTCTCCAATGACTCTCCCTTCTTCCCTCTTTATCCATCGCTCTGCTGGTTCCACCTGCTTCTTAACTACTCAAAAGTTTTTAAATTCTTCCCTACTCATACAGCACCTCCGTTTGCTGGTTCTCCCTGCTTCTCAACCACTCCAATGTTTCTCATTTCTTCTCTGCTTATCCATCTCTCTGCTGGTTCTCCCTGCTTCTCAACCTCTCCAATGACTCTCCCTTCTTCCCTCTTTATCCATCTCTCCGCTGGTTCTCCCTGCTTCTCAACCTCTCCAATGACTCTCCCTTCCTCTGTGCTTACCCATGTCTCTGTTAGTTCTTGGTGCTTCTCTCCAGTAGCTCTCACTTCTTTCCTGGTTGCTCAGCACAGAGTAATGCACAACTCCCACCTTCTCACCAATAGCCAACTGCACCTCTCACATGTATATGACATTTTTTCTTGTTCCCCCCATCAGCCTGCCATACCCTATGTATTTTGGGGGAGTCTCTGCCTTGACCCCAGACCAGTATATGAAGATGAATGGATTTCCTAATGAGTATTGGGGATGGGGAGGTGAAGATGATGATATTGCCACCAGGTAAGTTTGATGGATCACATCTCCTTTCGTTAAACCTTTTATTCCTTTCCCTTTATGTTTAATCTCATCTTTTCTCATTTGCTAAAACTCTTCTCTGCCGCCCAACATACCCATTCACCTCATTTTTATCAATGTCTTATTTACCTTCACCCCCTTATCCTTCACCAATCCTCCACTTCACACTTTCTCTTCACCCCAACTCCTCTCTTCTCCCTCCCCATTTTTTCTTTCCACATACCCAAATATTTAGCAGGTGGGCGGCCCTGTACCCCCCACCAATGATTTTGAGAGCTGACACCATGTGGGGTGCTGAGCCACTCCCCCTTCTCATCTCTTGTTTTCTTCTCTCCATGCTGCATGACTCCCCCATCTCTTCCACTTGGATTTCATTTCTCCATTGAGTTTTCTTTTGTCCCTCTGGCTGTTATTTGTGTGTTTGACCAATCAGATGGCAGCAGGTAAGTGAATGGAGTGAAACAGGAGAGCAACGGGAGCAGCTATTGTGTAGCCAATAGGAACTCCCTGTGCTGCCACAGCCCCGGCAATGCCCTCAGCAAGTGTCTGTGCCCAGGAGAGCAGGGCATTATGGGTCTCTGTCCTAAAGATTTTGGGAATAATGGATGAGCAGGGCAGTATGGATCTCCGGGACTTGTCCTAGAAGGCAGGGCCCCATTGGTCGTTGTACCAAGGAGAGTAGGTAATATAAGTAATATAAGTAATATAGGTAATATAAGTAATCTAGGTAATCTAGGTAATCTAGGTAATATAAGTAATATAGGTAATATAAGTAATCTAGGTAATCTAGGTAATATAAGTAATATAGGTAATATAAGTAATCTAGGTAATCTAGGTAATCTAGGTAATATAAGTAATCTAGGTAATCTAGGTAATATAAGTAATATAGGTAATATAAGTAATGTAGGTAATATAAGTAATCTAGGTAATATAAGTAATATAGGTAATATAGGTAATATAGGTAATATACAGTAAGTATTATAGGTAATATAAGTAATATAAGTAATATAGGTAATATAAGTTATTTAGGTAATATAGGTAATATAAGTAATATAGGTAATCTAGGTAATATAGGTAATATAAGTATTATAGGTAATATAAGTAATCTAGGTAATATAGGTAATATAAGTAATATAGGTAATATAGGTAATATAAGTAATTAAGTAATATAGGTAATCTAGGTAATCTAGGTAATATAGGTAATATAAGTAATATAGGTAATATAAGTAATATAGGTAATCTAGGTAATATAGGTAATATAGGTAATATAAGTAATATAAGTAATCTAGGTAATATAGGTAATATAAGTAATATAGGTAATATAAGTATTATAGGTAATATAAGTAATATAAGTAATCTAGGTAATCTAGGTAATATAGGTAATATAAGTATTATAGGTAATATAGGTAATATAAGTAATATAAGTAATATAGGTAATCTAGGTAATATAGGTAATATAGGTAATATAAGTATTATAGGTAATATAGGTAATATAAGTATTATAGGTAATATAGGTAATATAAGTATTATAGGTAATATAGGTAATATAAGTAATATAGGTTTCAGAAAATCTATGATGGGTGGAGCAGTGCAATGGGGCCTCACTAAGAGCAAGAGTATTATAGGGATCAGGAATAAATGAGGCCGCAGATTGCATTGTGGGTAGAGAGGTGCACTGTGGATCTGAACATCATAGGTAGAACTGACCCAATTAGTAGGCTCCTCCCCCTGTAGATTCTCAGTTACTGGAGGCGGCCATGTCTATTCTTGCAGTAGAAATACCGACATGGAGAAAATGTCTCCACCCTCTATATCTGCCTTAACCGGACTCCTTTATTTCCCTACACTTTAGGGTCCGTCTGGCCGGTATGAAAATCACCCGCCCGTCCGTCGCCGTGGGCCACTATAAGATGGTCAAGCACAAGGGAGACCATGGCAACGAGGAGAATCCACACAGGTGAGAAACTGCTTCACCAAAGGTCCAAATCTGTAGGCCGAGGCCTTCTGTGCCCAGGAGATTAGCAGGTCCCATTAGCCATTTCTTCTGTTACTGGACCTCCTCCTGCTGGTCTCCTGGGCACGAGGCCCATCAAAGTAAAGAACCGGCTGAGAGAAATAGGGGGTGGCAATTATTTAGCAAACTAGACCCCTAAGAATATCTTGTTGACTTCTCCTGCAGGTTTGACCTTCTTATCAGGACCCAGAGAATGTGGAAGACAGACGGCATGAACTCGCTGAACTACAAGCTGCTGGCCAGAGAGCTGGAACATCTCTACACCAACGTGACCGTGGATATAGGGGTGGACCCCAGGGCAAAGAAACCCCTCAGAAATCGGGGTCCAACCCCTCCACCGATCCGTCGCTATGTCAACAAGACGAGCAGCACCTCAGTTGACAGTCAAATAAGAAACCAGACGGATAAACTAACCAATGTGTCGGATATAAATGGGGTGGAGCCATCTGCAGAAAATAAGGGCCCCGTTGTGGCCCCGGAGTCGACAATAACTGAAAAATTATCCCTGCCCATTGCAAGTGCCCCACCCAGAGAAAGAGTGGAGGACAAGCAGATAAGAGTGATTCGGAGTACAGAAGATAATAATAATAAGGCTCAGGTAAAAGAAGTGCAAGCTGACGTGGCAAGGAGGGGTAGGGCGCAGCACAGCAGCAAGCTGGAGAGGCAAGTGGACTCGTTTCGAGCAAAACCTCAGGACGATGTAGGAAAGTCTTTGCCACAAAGTGATCTCAGCAGAGCTCCCGTCTAAACCAATCGGACGGGGCCCCTCGTAATGCTTCTGATTGGTTACTGCGGGGCGGGACTCGGATGCTTCTACCTGCGTGTGAGACCTCAGTGTCTTATGGAAATGATGGGATGTTGCTTCTGTTATGGACTCATAGCAACCAGCCTGATTCCTTAACTTTGAAGCTGTTGGTTATGGCCGAGCAGATTCCTACAGCCTCCTGGATTTGGATTTTCGGGGATGAATCGGGATCGTGACCAGCCTTCTCCCAAACATTCATCCCGGAAACCGGAAATTCATTAAATTAGGAATCTTCCACCTCCAATATAAACCCAGAGCTGCAATGGCCGAAGACTGACAGTTGGGGATCTCCAAGGCAACATTAATCCAAAAAACTAATGTAAACCATTTGAAGGCCTCAGCTTTACTGGGAATGGGACCTCCCTGTACCCAAACCAGTGTCACAACTGGGGTGTCCCCTAAATAACAGGAGCCTCAGTGATGGGACGGGGGGATACAGGATCCACTGTGAATATAGAACTGATCAATCAAGCGACACTGCCTTGTAAAAATCTGTACGGGCAGCAGCCAACCGCTCCACATCCGCACAAGACAAGGTTCTGCATAGAAATGATGGGTATATTTTTTAAAGGGTAAGTTAACGTTCGGTGCTGTGCACTGACCACTATTACAGAACGATTATCTCCTCCCCCATCAGGGGAAATAATCTTCTGTCCCGCACCAAACATTTTCGGTGTTGTTCTTGCAGGAAAACGTTTTTTTTCGACGAGTACGAGTGCGCCAGTATTTATTTAGCGGAATTTTAAATTAAGAAAAAAGTGTTTTAATCCGGACCCCTTCAGGGCGGCCCTTGTGAGTAGAACTCGGCTGGACCCTCTGTACGGGGGAAGGGGCCATGATGTATTTGCTTAAATTATGTCCAACCACAAATCTGCCTCTTTATTTAATAGGTTTTATGATTAATTTATTTCAGATATAAATATATATATATATATGTGTGTGTATATATGATACTGTCATTCAGCATGTGCTGGAAGTGATTTCATTCACATTAAAGTAAATAAAATAAAATGCTTTTTTTTTTTTAAACATATTATGTTGTTTAGAGGCGTGGCCTAATTAAACAACCTTTTATGGTGGTGGGGGATGGGAACACAATGACCCCCCAGAGGAGTAACTACAGAGGATTCGGATTCGGTACAGCCAGTCAGAAGAATTCGGCCTTTTTCAGCAGGATTTGGATTCGGATGAATCTTTCGCGAAGGATTCGGGGGTTCGGCCGAATTCAAAATAGTGGATTCGGTGCATCCCTAGTAATTAAAGGGATCCTGTTATTGGAAAACATGTTTTTTACAAAACGCATCAGTTAATAGTGCTGCTCCAGCAGAATTCTGCACTGAAATCCATTTCTCAAAAGAGCAAACAGATTTTTTTATATTCAATTTTGAAATCTGACATGGGGCTAGACATATTGTCAATTTCCCAGCTGCCCCTGGTCATGTGACTTGTGCCTGCAGGGGCGATCCTTGCCCCTTCGCTGCCTGAGGCAGCAGCCCCCCTTCCCCAGAAATTCGCTCTTAAAGTACCAGGAGCAGCATTTTTGCTGCCCCTGGTACCTAGTGCAAACCTCCCAACTGTCCCTTTTTCGGAGGGACAGTCCCTCTTTTGACAGCTCAACCCACAGTCCCTCATTTGTACTGGAAAGTCCCTCTTTTCTCTGCACTGAACAGCCAGAAAAAGAAACAAAGTTTCTCACTTAATTGGCTTTTAGCAGAGAGCCCAGAACAGCCAACAGGTGCAAATAAGATACTTTGTAACAATTTTGAGACACAAAAACACAGTTTAGATAAGGAGAAATATTTTCAAACTTTCATAACCTGCCAAATTTTGTAAAACAAACATGGTAATTAGGGGGTGTGGCCACAGAAAGGGGTGTGGTCAAAAAATTGCTGCGCTACATGCGGGAAAAAAACATTTTGTCCCTCATTTTACTTCCAAAATGTTGGGAGGTGTGACCCAGTGGGGCGCTGCCCCCTGAGGCGACAGCCTCAACTCGCCTCATTGGCGAAGCACCCCTGTGTGCCTGCACTTAGGAGAGAAATGCTTTCTGGCAGGCTGCTGTTTTTCCTTCTCAATGTAACTGGAGTCTCAGTGAGACCTGGATTTTACTATTGAGTGTTGTTCTTAGATCTACCAGGCAGCTGTTATCTTGTGTTAGGGAGCTGCTATCTGGTTACCTTCCCATTGTTCTATTGTTTGGCTGCTGGGGGGGGAGGGGTTGATATTACTCC
The DNA here is from genome assembly GCA_038501925.1 of Xenopus petersii. NCBI lineage: Eukaryota > Metazoa > Chordata > Amphibia > Anura > Pipidae > Xenopus > Xenopus petersii. The sequence continues at coordinate 2,406,373 of CM076687.1, forward strand.
AACTTGCAGTACAGCAGTAAAGAGTGATTGAAGTTTATCAGAGCACAAGTCACATGACTTGGGGCAGCTGGGAAACTGACAATATATCTAGCCCCATGTCAGATTTCAAAATTAAATATAAAAAATCAGTTTGCTCTTTTGAGAAAGACTATACTCCGGCTCGGCTTCTGTCGCACTCCCAGCTGATCAGCCACCGCATTCGTTGCCAGTTCTAGAATAGTCTCGGAGGACACGGCGTCGGGGTCCCCTATGCTGCTTTTGAACCATGCGTCCCCCCCCCCAACATCACCTCGTGAGAGCAAAGGGAAAGGAGCCAGTTAACATCCAGCCACAAAGGAAAAATATACAGTATTAGTAGCCATGGGGGCAGCCATTCAAGCACAGGATACACAGTAGATAACAGATAAGTACTACTATAGTTTATATAAACAAGCTGCTGTGTAGCCATGGGGGCAGCCATTCAAGCACAGGATACACAGTAGATAACAGATAAGTACTACTATAGTTTATATAAACAAGCTGCTGTGTAGCCATGGGGGCAGCCATTCAAGCACAGGATACACAGTAGATAACAGATAAGTACTACTATAGTTTATATAAACAAGCTGCTGTGTAGCCATGGGGGCAGCCATTCAAGCACAGGATACACAGTAGATAACAGATAAGTACTACTATAGTTTATATAAACAAGCTGCTGTGTAGCCATGGGGGCAGCCATTCAAGCACAGGATACACAGTAGATAACAGATAAGTACTACTATAGTTTATATAAACAAGCTGCTGTGTAGCCATGGGGGCAGCCATTCAAGCACAGGATACACAGTAGATAACAGATAAGTACTACTATAGTTTATATAAACAAGCTGCTGTGTAGCCATGGGGGCAGCCATTCAAGCACAGGATACACAGTAGATAACAGATAAGTACTACTATTGTTTATATAAACAAGCTGCTGTGTAGCCATGAGGGCAGCCATACAAGCACAGGATACACAGTAGATAACAGATAAGTACTACTATAGTTTATATAAACAAGCTGCTGTGTAGCCATGGGGGCAGCCATTCAAGCACAGGATACACAGTAGATAACAGATAAGTACTACTATAGTTTATATAAACAAGCTGCTGTGTAGCCATGGGGGCAGCCATACACAACAGCTTGTTTATATAAACTATAGTAGTACTTATCTGTTATCTACTGTGTATCCTGTGCTTGAATGGCTGCCCTCATAGCTACACAGCAGCTTGTTTATATATACTATAGTAGAGTTTCTGAAGCAAACACATCAGTTTTACCAGTGCAGGGCAACACTATATGATATTTTCATTGCTTTAAAACAGTTGAATTTTTTTGTGTCACTGTTCCTTTAAAAAGAAAGCAAACAGGATAGTTTTAGGCCCCTCCCACTCCAGTGGTTTCCTTTGTTTCCTTTCTACCGTTGGCCAGTGTTCCTGTTTGTTTGTGTGCCCAGAATATTCCTTATGCAGTGTCTGTACAGTGACAATACAGAGTATATAGTGGTGCAGTGCGGGAGCTGCCATAGTGCTGCAATGAAACCCCAATAAGACTTTATCATTGAGAAGGTCAGGTGGTTACCGTGAGTCGAGTGGAGCTGGAGCCATGTTTGTTGTGCTGTGAGAAGGCAATGGAATCATATCCCCAGCGCTCTGTCCTCTGATGATCAGATCAGGTGTCCAAAGCCCTGGGGGACACGAGACAGGTAACAAAAAGTGGGGTGAACTAACAGGTTCCCCCCAAAAAAAGACAATTCCACTGGGAGTAACATGTGCAGGAGAATCCGCAGTAACACTCAGTAGCTCAGGCTGAATAATGACACGTGTCCATCATGTTCAACCGTTCCTGCTTGGGAATTTAAAGACATAACTCCCAGTGTAAAGCCAACAAGATTATAGTCTCACCAGTAGTACAAAGCTACAGCTCGAGGTGGAGCCTCCAACCAAAGGAAAAGATGGCAGCCACCCACACATCCCACAAACAGGCTTGGAACAAGGCTGACATTTTTATTTTAGGCCACAGAGTAAATTAATTCATAGCTGTACGCCAGGAGTGGCCATACCTTACTAATGCAAGGTCTACTTTTAGACTTTACTTCCCCTTTAATGGGACAACATCAGTAAAATAGAAGGCTAGAAATGTTGTATTTTGTATACTAAACATAAACAAGAACTTACTGCACCACAAGTCTAATCAAACAAATACTTTATGCTTTCAAAGTTGGCCACAGGGGGTCACCATCTTGTAACTTTGTTATACATCTTTGCAAGACCAAGACTGTGCACATGCTCAGTGTGGTCTGGGCTGCTTAGGGATCGTCATCAATTATCAAAATAATATCTGCCAGAAGCCGATACAGCAAGACTGATTAATAATCAGAATATACAGACTGCACTGGGTCCTGTGTTGTCATGTAATCTAATGTGGATTTTATAGTTTTTATATTGTTTAATACAAACTTTCTCCAACTCTGCAGAACCAGTGGCTGCAGCAAAATAATCCTCCAAATAGAATCCCAGTTTATCTGTTTAAATCTGGCTCCATGATCTTTGTCCCTGCAGCTGGAGTTGGAAACAGTAAAGGGAAAAATAAAATCCAATACAAATCTCTACACAGTCGCCGACTGCTCTACAGGGAAACAAACAAAGCTGCTTGAGTTCTGCATGGCTGGGAAGTAAGGCGGGGGCTCCCCCTGCTGTTCATAAGTATGATTGTTTCCCTGCAGAGCAGTTAGGGACCGTCTGACAATTCCTATCCACAGCAGTAAATGAAGGGAGAATGTCACTGCCTACAGTCAGGTTTCTTATAAAAACAGTACACATTTTTTAATTCAAGTATATTGGAGATAGGTTTCTTTTTCATTAAAGAAAGTTTTATTTTTTTTGCCTTTACATGTCCTTTTAAGATCTACATCATAACTGTTACCATTCCGTTCCGTGGAAAATATTACTCAAGTAGTATATTGATTTGTGAGAGAGTTTATTTTGCCAAATTTAACAAACAACTATTTCTTATGTAAAGTTAATATAATAAATATGTGAAAGAAGAGACCGGCGGGTGATGTAGACAAGCTGTTTGTCAAATGTTCTGAACGCTTGTTATGATTAAACAGGTATGGGACCTGTTATCCAGAATGCTCGGGACCTGGGGCTTTCCGGATAATGGGTCTTTCCGTAATTTGGATCTTCATACTTTCAGTCTACTAGAAAATCATATAAACATGAAATAACCCCAATAGGCTGGCTCTGCTTCCAATAAGGATTAATTATGTCTTAGTTGGGATCAAGTACAAGGTACTGTTTTATTATTACACAGAAAAAGGAAATCAGTTTTTAAAATTTGGATTATTTGATTATAATGGAGTCTACGGGAGAAGGGCTTTCCGTAATTCGGAACTTTCTGGATAACGGGTTTCCGGATAACGGATCCCACACCTGTATTAGTCAGTCAATAAAGGGATCGCCACTTTTGTTATTTTTTTCTATTTCAGAAGGGTTGCCCTGTAACATTGACAGTGGGGGTCATTTATCAACACTGGGCAAATTTGCCCATGGGCAGTAACCCATGGCAACCAATCAAATTGCTGCATTCATTGTGCTTCTTGCAGCTGGCTTTAAAAAGCTATTCACTGATTGGTTGCTATAGGTAACTGCCCATGGGCAAATTTGCCCAGTTTTGATAAATGAGCCCCATTGTCTTGAGATCTACTGATCACCATCTAAATATCTACTGGGAGATCCTGATCTACCTTGTGGGAGCCCCTGCCTTACGCGTTTCGTGCCAGTGGATTTCCGGCTCCTTATTTAACCCTCCTTCTTTATGGAAAGAACAGCAGCCCAGTCCAAACATTTGGAGTGACTTACCCTTTATTTACACTTCCACTCCCATGACCTTTCCTCCTATTTCCCATTTAGTGTAAACTCTCCACTCTACTGTTTCCCTTCTCTCTTTCGTGTCCCCCTTGGGCTGCTCTCTGTCCCGCTCTTTCATTGTCTTTGTTCCTTTAGTTCTACATTTGGACTGTTTTCCACCAAAGAGTCAAGAGCTTCACATTCAGTCCAGTTTTAAGTCTAGGGCCCCGATATTGAAGACCATGGGGTGTATTTATCAAAGAGTGAAGTTAGAGGTGGCCACAGTCCTCTAGCGTGAAATTCCACCTCTATTCCATTCATTTCTATAGGAAGAGTATTTTTCCCTTTACTGTTTATCAATTGGTGAAAGTGGAAGTTCATCCTTTGATAAATACGCCTTTCAAAATCCCATAGAAATAAATGGGGAGAGGTGGAATTTCACTCTAGAGGACTGTGGCCACCTCTAACTTCACTCCTTGATAAATACACCCCTATGTCACACATGGGTACAACTATTGGGAATGAACCCTGGCCTTCTGTGATTACCCCACTCCCTGTCTCATTCCGCTCAGTCTCGGCTTTATGGCACGGCTGTAAAATCTCTGTATTCCTGCGTTCCCTTGGGAACCATTATCAGGATCAGGATAACGAATCTGTGGGGACAGAAAGCTCAAAAACTCTGAGCAGCCTCCAGCTGGTGTAACAGATACGCTGGTGACGTAGAGCAGTAACAAGTATTATTATTCCATCATGTAGAAGCCTTACAACATTTGTGCTCATTGCTGCCGATTTATTAACAGAAATGAGACGTGTGGTTCCAGCAGAAGCCTGCAGAGTGCACCCCCTAGTGGCAGCAGTGAGAATAACGTGTGAGAAAGAAAGGATCCAGTAATTGCACAATATATAAATATATATACAGGGGCGCCATCAGGGGGGCACAGGGGGTACAAGTGTAGCGGGACTGGGCCTGAAGGGGGGCCCGGCAGTGCTGAACTTTTGGAAAGAGCCCCCCTTGACAGCGCAAGTCCTGAACAGGCGAAATGGGGAAGCGCCGAAAAAGCCGAACAGCCGAAGTCCCTAAGAGGCGAAAAGACCCAAAAATCATGAAAATAGTCGAACTCCCAAAGAGGCAAAAAAGACCCAAAGTCACGAAAACAGCCCGAAATTGAAGCAGGAAAAGAACTAAAGTCACGGAAAGGAGGCGAAGTTGAAGTCCTGAAGCCACAAGTTCAATTCCTCTGAACACCAATGTGTGTTTTTTTATTTTTTTTAATACCCTGGCTATTTTTTAATAATCTATAGGCCCCCACCTATGTTTTTTAAAAAATGTTCTTTGGGGCCCCAATTTTTTTTTAACTGATAGGGGGGCCCTGGTCCCCAATAGATTTTTATAACTCGTGTGTGTGTGAGTGGGGGGGGGTTACCTTTTATACCGCTGATGTCTGTGTGGTCTTTTAACTGTGATGTGGAGTGGGCGGGGCTTGGGGGCGTGTCCTGTGATTTCTAACAGCAGCCCTGTATATATAGTGAATAAAGTAGCCCCTCTTGTAAAATATAAGGATATTATAAGTTACCGAGGAGTTTCATGACCATATAAAAGTTATATTTTGCAACAGGGGGGTACTTTATTTATTATAATACACAAGTTTTAGTGAGTCATGTGACAGAAATGACATCAGAACTCACCGTTTATAAGGATATAATTTACAGGATATTCATGGCTTTTGTGTATTATATATATATATATATATATATATACTTACTACTGGGAACCTTTAAAAAGTACAATATTTTATTTATCACATATTAAAAAGGGGTCAACGTTTCGGTCCTTTTCTAAGACCTCTTTCATAGAAATAAAAATCAAAATAAATCAGAATAAATAAAATGATTTATTCGGTTGTTTTTAGTGCTATTGATCTTGAGAAAGATCTTAGGAAAGGACCGAAACGTTGACCCCTGTTTAATATGTGACTTCCTGAACGTTACAAAGTCTGATACAGAATGTCTGAGCAGAGACAGAGCGCAGGCCCCTCCTCCCTCCACTCACACTCACACTCACCGAAATGGGCAGAAGGTCCCCGTCATATTGTAGATTTACTACAGCCGCAGTGGCCGAACTCATCTGCTGCAACTCCTTTACTAAAGGTTCCAAGTTGGGGCTGAGCAGACGCTAAATTGTGGGAATAAAATGCAAATAATGAGACATCAGCGGGGGCTTTACTCGTATAAGGATAAGGTCGAGGCGTGTTTTGGAGTAGGTCATAGATATTGGGGGGCAATGGGGAGACTGTAAATGGGTCTGTAGTGGATATTGGGGGGTAAGAAGAGCTGAAGGACCACAGGTAGGGTTGCCGGTATTTTACTGGCCTGGCTGGTAAAAATGATGGCGGATCCCAATGTTATTAATAGGGAAAAAAGGTTGATAAATAGGAAGGCCGGTATTTTTTTCTAGAAAAGGTGGCAACTCTATCCACAGGTAGGACAAGCAATAATTGTAATAATTTCAATGAGCTTTTGCAGGAAGAACACTGAATATATAACAATAATAATCAGCAACGCTGCCATCTGGAAACTTGATCTAATGAAAACAATTAAAAAAAAAAAAAAAGGTCAAATATTCCTGCTCATTGTTGGGACAAAAAAGGTTGAAAAGTCCTGGGATTATAGAGATTATAGAGAACTGGAATGAACAATGGATTTTAAATGCAGAGGGGGAGCCACGTGAGCCAGAAACACCAGGCAGAAAACTGACAGTTTAGAAGATGAACGGGGGATGGGTTTATAGATAAGATAAAAAGGAATATAAATACAGTATATACAATGAATCCTTTGTTGTCTAGTTTCTATGGTCAATAGAGGATCAATAGGGGCAGAGTAGAAAGGTGAGAAAGATTAGATCTACAATAATGAATCTCTGGTGTAAGTCTGGCCCATTCCCTCCAGTCCCTCCCATCCATTAACTGACGTCCTTTCCAACTGCCGTATGGGGGTCTCCTTGTGAATCTGAACCCCTCTATTCCTCCAGTGCTTCGGAGAGGCTCTGCCTCCCCCCCTGCAGGGACCACTGACCATACCTCCCAACTGTCCCTTTTTTGGAGGGACAGTCCCTCTTTTGACAGCTCAACCCGCAGTCCCTCATTTGTACTGGAAAGTCCCTCTTTTCTCTGCACTGAACAGCCAGAAAACAAACAAAGTTTCTCACTTAATTGGCTTTTAGCAGAGAGCCCAGAACAGCTAACAGGTGCAAATAAGATACTTTGTAACAATTTTGAGACACAAATAAACAGTTTAGATAAGGAGAAATATTTTCAAACTTTCATAACCTGCCAAATTTTGTAAAACAAACATGGTAATTAGGGGGTGTGGCCACAGAAAGGGGTGTGGTCAAAAAATGCTGCGCTACGTGCGGGAAAAAAATTTTGTCCCTCTTTTTACTTCCAAAATGTTGGGAGGTATGTACTGACTCCGACGCTCCTGTTTGGATCTTTGGATCAGTTCAGAGTCCATGGGGGGCCCTTTATCTAATACAGACAATAGAAATAAATAAAATACAGATATATATTGGCTGCTATATACAACCCTATAGAGACAAGCGTATCTGCATTTCCTATACATGATGAGCAAAGGGGTGGGTGATAGAATGGCTTATTGTAAGCAACTTTTCAATTGGTCTTCATTATCTATTTTTTTTCATATATTTAGTTTTTTTAATTATTTGCAGCTTTAAAATGGGGGTCACTGACCCCATGTAAAAAAAACAAAACAGATTATCTCTAAGGCTACTAAGTTGTTGCTATTGCTGCTTTTTATTACGCATCTTTCTTTTCAGGCCTCTCCTATTTATACTCAGCTCTCTTATTCACGCCAATGCATGGTTGCTAGGGTAATCCAGGCCCTAGCAACCACATTGCTAAAATTGCAAACAGGAGCCCTGCAATTGTCTCAGAATATATATCATAATAAAAGTTAACACAAATGTGAACAACCCCTTTAACTATCAGCATGCTAGTATTAATATGAGAGGGAGCTGTCATACTACTAAACCTAGCAGGGTACTATGGGAGATAGAACTATACGTACATGTGGGTCTGATGGTGCAAGAGCTCCCTCTTGTGGCTGAACAGCGTATGCTATAGAGAATATACATACGTCCCTGTCGAGTTTACAGTCTCAGGCCCATACATACACCCTATAGGACTAATATATTTGCCTTCATATTTTGATGGAAGAAATCCAAAGAAAACCCGTACAGACAAAGGAAGAACATACCTTGCAGATAGTGCCCTGGCTGGAATCAAACCCGTGGTCCCAGAACTGCAGGGCTACAAGAGCCAACCCATTGGCCAACGTCCTCCCATTGCCCAGAGCTACTATTGGATTCAAAATACACACGGACTGGGGTTTTAAAATTAGCGAATATAACATTGACGAGAGTATTCTAAGCAATTTATTGTAATGTTCATTCATTATTTAATTTGTATTCCAAGATATATTGGATGTAACTGTCAGTGAATATCTGACACCCAACTGCCGCATGAAGAGAGAATGAAGAGAAACAGATGCTGAGAGAGGAATAGTGAAGATAAACTTGATTATTTCAGAAATGATACAGAATATTTAATTGATTGTATTTAGAAAGTTTCTTATTTCAGAATGTTCCCCTTCATTTTCTCGATAGTTCCCTTTAAGTACTGGGGGGGGGGGAGACAGAATTCACTTACTAACGGAGAATGAAGAATAAATGATGTACTGGTTAGTGTAATAGTTTATAAAGCACAGTATATAGTATATAGATGTCTAGGGAGATATTATATTAGATGCTATATTATAAAGCACAGTATATTGATTGGGGAAGCCCATCGGGTGGCCCCACACATGGGCCAATAAGCTGCCGACTCGGTCTATCTACAGCTTTTATTGGCCCGTGTATGGGGACCTTTAGTATGTTATAGAATGGCTAATTCTAAGCAGCCCAAAACTAGCCAAGAGTCACTTCAAGAGAAGCCCAAAACTTGCCAACAGTCACTACAAAACCAGCTCAAAACTAGCCCAGAGTCCCTTCAAAACCAGCCCAAAACTAGCCCAGAGTCCCTTCAAAACCAGCCCAAAACTAGCCCAGAGTCCCTTCAAAACCAGCCCAAAACTAGCCAAGAGTCCCTTCAAAACCAGCCCAGAACTAGCCAAGAGTCCCTTCAAAACCAGCCCAAAACTAGCCCAGAGTCCCTTCAAAACCAGCACAAAACTAGCCAAGAGTCCCTTCAAAACCAGCCCACAACTAGCCAAGAGTCCCTTCAAAACCAGCCCAGAACTAGCCAAGAGTCCCTTCAAAACCAGCCCAAAACTAGCCCAGAGTCCCTTCAAAACCAGCCCAAAACTAGCCCAGAGTCCCTTCAAAACCAGCCCAAAACTAGCCAAGAGTCCCTTCAAAACCAGCACAAAACTAGCCAAGAGTCCCTTCAAAACCAGCCCAAAACTAGCCAAGAGTCCCTTGAAAACCAGCCCAAAACTAGCCAAGAGTCCCTTGAAAACCAGCCCAAAACTAGCCAAGAGTCCCTTCAAAACCAGCCCAAAACTAGCCAAGAGTCCCTTGAAAACCAGCCCAAAACTAGCCAAGAGTCCCTTGAAAACCAGCCCAGAACTAGCCAAGAGTCCCTTCAAAACCAGCCCAGAACTAGCCAAGAGTCCCTTAAAAACCAGCCCAGAACTAGCCAAGAGTCCCTTCAAAACCAGCCCAAAACTAGCCAAGAGTCCCTTCAAAACCAGCCCAAAACTAGCCAAGAGTCCCTTCAAAACCAGCCCAGAACTAGCCAAGAGTCCCTTCAAAACCAGCCCAAAACTAGCCAAGAGTCCCTTCAAAACCAGCCCAAAACTAGCCAAGAGTCCCTTCAAAACCAGCCCAAAACTAGCCAAGAGTCCCTTCAAAACCAGCCCAGAACTAGCCAAGAGTCCCTTCAAAACCAGCCCAAAACTAGCCAAGAGTCCCTTCAAAACCAGCCCAAAACTAGCCAAGAGTCCCTTCAAAACCAGCCCAGAACTAGCCAAGAGTCCCTTCAAAACCAGCCCAAAACTAGCCAAGAGTCCCTTCAAAACCAGCCCAGAACTAGCCAAGAGTCCCTTCAAAACCAGCCCAGAACTAGCCAAGAGTCCCTTCAAAACCAGCCCAAAACTAGCCAAGAGTCCCTTCAAAACCAGCCCAAAACTAGCCAAGAGTCCCTTCAAAACCAGCCCAAAACTAGCCAAGAGTCCCTTCAAAACCAGCCCAGAACTAGCCAAGAGTCCCTTCAAAACCAGCCCAAAACTAGCCAAGAGTCCCTTCAAAACCAGCCCAAAACTAGCCAAGAGTCCCTTCAAAACCAGCCCAGAACTAGCCAAGAGTCCCTTCAAAACCAGCCCAAAACTAGCCAAGAGTCCCTTCAAAACCAGCCCAAAACTAGCCAAGAGTCCCTTCAAAACCAGCCCAAAACTAGCCAAGAGTCCCTTCAAAACCAGCCCAGAACTAGCCAAGAGTCCCTTCAAAACCAGCCCAGAACTAGCCAAGAGTCCCTTCAAAACCAGCCCAGAACTAGCCAAGAGTCCCTTCAAAACCAGCCCAAAACTAGCCAAGAGTCCCTTCAAAACCAGCCCAAAACTAGCCAAGAGTCCCTTCAAAACCAGCCCAAAACTAGCCAAGAGTCCCTTGAAAACCAGCCCAAAACTAGCCAAGAGTCCCTTGAAAACCAGCCCAAAACTAGCCAAGAGTCCCTTCAAAACCAGCCCAAAACTAGCCAAGAGTCCCTTCAAAACCAGCCCAAAACTAGCCAAGAGTCCCTTCAAAACCAGCCCAAAACTAGCCAAGAGTCCCTTCAAAACCAGCCCAAAACTAGCCAAGAGTCCCTTCAAAACCAGCCCAGAACTAGCCAAGAGTCCCTTCAAAACCAGCCCAAAACTAGCCAAGAGTCCCTTCAAAACCAGCCCAAAACTAGCCAAGAGTCCCTTCAAAACCAGCCCAGAACTAGCCAAGAGTCCCTTCAAAACCAGCCCAGAACTAGCCAAGAGTCCCTTCAAAACCAGCCCAAAACTAGCCAAGAGTCCCTTCAAAACCAGCCCAGAACTAGCCAAGAGTCCCTTCAAAACCAGCCCAGAACTAGCCAAGAGTCCCTTCAAAACCAGCCCAAAACTAGCCAAGAGTCCCTTCAAAACCAGCCCAAAACTAGCCAAGAGTCCCTTCAAAACCAGCCCAAAACTAGCCAAGAGTCCCTTCAAAACCAGCCCAAAATTAGCACAATATTTGCAGTGAAAAAAAAATCTGAAAAAAATAATATATGTGAAAATGCGCCTTTTTTTTTCACTGTTTCACAAATTTTTCCATGAACTAAAATGTGACAGATTCGCCGTCAGCAGGGGGGTAACTACAGAGGGGGGCCAGGAGGGTTAGGGGTCCCTAATTCATATACAATTTCAATAAATATTGGTAAAACAGCTCAAGCTCTAGACATTTTGGTGACCAGCAGATTTTTTCCCCCAAAATTGTCTGAAATTGAGAAAAGTCACCAGAAAATGTGAAAATGATTAAGAGTGACAGGAGACTGGGGGGTTCAGAGCCCAAAATCTGGGAACTCTCGACTTCTAGACAAGTCAGTCCCATTGCATGCTGGGTATTGTAGTCTTACATTCAACTTGGCAAATTGTTAGACGTGCTGCGCTGATGCGGGAGGTTTTCAGCAGAGGTGAGATTGTAAGCTCTTTGGCACAGGGCCTTCCTCATGCAAAAGATTTGAATACCAAACCAAATGTTAATTTGCATATGCAAATTAGGGGTGGGAAGGGAAAACATTTTTACTTCCTTGTTTTGTGACAAAAAGTCACGCAAGGACCACACGGTGATGGGGGGCAAGGAGAGGGGGGTGCTGCACTCTTAGTCCCATGTTACTTCTGCCTGTCCCCCTTCTGGGTTTTGGTGGGTGAATACACCGAGTTACAAGGGGATATTCCCAGCCTTTTACACTGGATCTTCCATAGAGCGGCGCCATTACTGCTTATTTATAAGGAATTTATTATAAGGGAGGGCGGTCCTTCTACAGGATGGACAGGATCTGACTCCGCCCTGTCTCCACTGACTAACCAATACCAGCACATCACAGACACCGTTGCAGTCGCCATCATAACCCCACCTTCTCCAGCACTTTGATGCCTGCCGATTGGCTGGGAGATCCAAGGTCACATTATTCCGTGTGTCTTTTATTTTTGTTATCCAGTTTGTTTTTCTGCTCCAGAAAGGTTTTGTTACTGATTATTATGAGCGTTGCTGCAGTTCCCCAGTTTGTCCAGCAGAGGCTTCCATAACTGACCTTTACCCCTGGTCTATTGAGCAGGAAGTAGAGATTAGGGGGCGGGATCTCTGTATGTACTGCGCCACTTCCAATCAGCGTTTGTGCTCTTAAAGGGGTGCTTCGCCTTTAAAGGAACTTTTAGTATGTTATAGAATGCCCAATTCTAAGCAACTTTTCAATTGGTCTTCATTATTTATTTTTTAAAGTTTTTAAAAATGTATTTGCCTTTTTCTTTGGATTCTTCTCAGCTTTCAAACGGGGGTCACCGACCCCATCTAAAAACAAATGCTCTGTAAGGCTACACATTTGTTGTTATTGTTACTTGTTATTCCTCATCTTTCTATTCAGGCCTCTCCTATTCATATTCCAGTCTCTTATTCAAATCAGTGCATGGTTGCTAGGGGAATTCGGACACTAGCAACCAGACTGCTTAAATTACAAACTGAATAAAAAGATAAATAAGTCAAAAACCACAAACAGTAAAAAATGAAAACCAATTACAAATTGTCTCAGAATATCCCTCTCTA